>BDMV01000006.1:6617007-6992385 GCA_008326285.1 Oryza officinalis | reverse complement strand
AAGAAAATCAAGTCGTCGATTGCTTTTGGGGATGGCAGCTGCATTGAACAATCTAGCCAAGCATAAGAATTAAACCATCGTCGGCAATAAACCCTAAAGCGAGTAAACCGCTGGCAAGGCTTAATTAAGATACCTGTCAAAACTATTCAAGACATGATAATCGATGATCACATCATCGAGGCTTAACGTGTCTAAAGCGACACGTTAGCCCCGACGATGCAGATCGTCAGGGACGAGTTCTTACCTCTGCTCCGAGGAAGCAAGAACTCGTCGAAGAAGACCTCTTGCGAGGGTTGGCGATGCGCCGGAAGTAGATTGATTTGATTGTGTGATTAATTGAGAGATATTACATGTACAAACTATCGGGATATTTATACCCGAGGTTACAACAGAACCCTTGTAGGGCACGATCTTATCTACAACTAACAAACAAGTCCTTGCGGTAGACTTAAACCACAGATTAGATCTACACTACTTAATTTACAAGATACAATTGCCTAAAACCGAGCTTTATCTCTATTTGGCAACTTCCTTGAAGCTTACTTCGAGCCCAGACCAAGCCCACGTTGACATTGTCAACTCACAACCCGCATCGGCCCACGACCAAACCAAATCCGTATCGGCCAATACGCTCTTTATAGCAACACCTCCCCAGTCCGATACGGTTACCGGGTCCGATACGAAGCCTGGTCCGACTCCAACTCAATCCTTCCTCTCTGCTTCGGTTTCCTCTTTCCTTTCCGAGTCGATTACCAAAATCCGTCGTTAACACACATGCAAGAACATAAATAATCACATGCATTAGATAAGACCGGCTGAAACCTCGGCGCTATCCTTAATTACAATCGAAAACAGGTTTCGTGTTAGATCTCGAAACAGGACTAAGGTCGATAGCAACTCAAAGTGTGAATCGAGACTTAACACAAAGAAAATCAAACCGTCGATTGCTTTTGGGGATGGTAAATGCCTTAGATAATATAAACGAGCAAACCGATTCAACCATCGTCGGCAATAAACCCTAAAACGAGTTAACTGCTGACGAGACAGAATCAGAAGACCGCGTCAAGATTAGCTAACACACGATAAACGACGATCACATCATCAGGGCTTAACGTGCCTAAAGCGACACGCTAGCCCCGACGATGTAAATCGTCGGGTACGAGTTCTTACCTTGCTCTTGGGAAGCATGAACTCGTCAGAAGTCAGCCTCTTGCGAGGGTTGGCGATGCGCCGAAAGTAGATTAGTTTGATTGTATGATTGATTGAGAGAGATCTTATGTACAAACTATCGGGATATTTATACCCGAGGTTACAACAGAACCCTTGTAGGGCACGATCTTATCTACAACTAACAAACAAGTCCTTGCGGCAGACTTAAGCCACAGATTAGATCTAAACTACTTAATTTACAAGATACAACTGCCTAAAACCGAGCTTTATCTCTATTTGGCAACTTCCTTGAAGCTTATTCCGGGCCCAGACCAAGCCCACGTTGACACTATCAACTCACAACCCGTATCGGCCCTCATTAACATCGAATCCGTATCGGCCGATACGCTCTTTATGGCAACACATCCACAGTCCGATACAGTTACTGGGTCCGATACGAAGCCTGGTCTGACTCCAATTCAATCTGTCTTCTCTGCTTCGGTTTCCCCTTTTCTTCCCAAGTCGATTACCAAATTTCACCGTTGACACATGCCCCCCAATTCCGCTTCATTATATAATGTGGCGGAATTAGCTCCGAGAAACCCATCGACTTCTTTGCTAGGTCTTGTCTGAAAACCGTGCAGATCCAGATTCGAATTCTTCCACCGCCGATTCAACAAACCCTTCGCGTTCCTCAACTCCGGCGACCCATCGGCGTTCCGTCAACATCGACCCCCTTCACAGCGACCCCTTCAACGACAACGATGGCCTCCGCCCCGTTCTATGCCTCTGAGATCCCTGCGGTAAGTCAATTCCTTCAAAACCCACATTATCGCTTTCTCCGCCGATTTCTCCAAGTTAGGGTTTCTACTCTCTGCCCCCCGGGTCTTATATTTTCATCGTCATTCTCATGATCCAGGTCTTCAAAAACCAAATTTTGATCCCCACCGACGATAAATCACATCGCTTTCTGCTAGGCCCCATGGGCGATCACGACCCAACTTGGCTAATCAATGCCGAGACGGACAGAATCCCCTTTAGGCAAGCCAAGCCCAATGTTTCTTCCTGGAAACATACCTTCAGGTCCTGGCCATCGAAGCTTAATTGATACAGAACCTGGCATAAGAGGATTGCTGCTGCCAAACAAGTCCACTGGGATGAGATTGGGATCGGCCAATGCATCACTTTGTCCCTAGTCGATACCAAGAAGAATGAGCCACTCATGTCGGCTGCAAGCTACTTCTGGTCCAGTACCTTGAATGCCTTCATGTTCAAGCAAGGTCCGATGACCCCCACCCTTATAGATGTCAAGATACTAACAGGACTGGATATCGACTCTGAGATCAATCCCTTCAGCCTCCTAATAAACTGCAATCACAAGTTGAAGACCAAGAAAATTGGAGGCTGGTCCGGATACATCTCTGAACACATGGAACAGGGATCGGTCTCAGAACGAGAACATGTAGCCTTCCTGACATTGTGCTTGGAGAGATTTGTTTTCTGCGGATCGACTTGCGGCCCTACTACAAACTGTCAACACCTGGCTCAGGCTTTGGTCGACAAGAAACAAATCCCTTTGGGCCGATACCTCCTGGGAGCTGTCTATCGGCTGCTTCACATCGCCACTCAAGATCTAATGCTGAAACAAGCTGTGGCACATGGAGGACCATGGTGGTTCATTCAGCTCTGGCTAACCATTTACACCAACACCATGGTTGATCGGCCACCTCTATCGGACTCTCGCTTTCCATCAAAGTACGCCGATCATGAAGATCCCAGGAGCAGAAGATGCATGTCCTATGGGGAAGCAGCCTCCGTGTATCCAGGCACAGACCAATCGGCCGATGACATGGCTACATGGTTCATTCGTTTCTTCACCGGCCCTCCATCAGCCAGAATGGACATGTTCGTCTATACATCGGACCGAGATTATGAACTCCCCGACGACCTTCAGCTGAGCTTGATAAATGATGACATGGAATCGAGGGAGTTATTCATGATCGGCCTCACCCCGTGCCTGCTCCTAGTAGGCATATTTCAGGGAAGAAGCACCAGCCTATCCTATGAGTTTTACAACCCAATGATAGCTGCTAGGCAATGCGAGCTCGGGCAACTCCCCATCAGCTTGTATCTTCATAAGCTCCTAAAGAGCAGAGGCACGGTTCCATCAGCGCTGATTATGAGCAAGGCGTTTGAAATCGAGCTCCCAAATCTCGGCGACTGCGACCGGCTGCATCTAAGCGCTTTTGTCCATATCAGCTTCCAGGCATGGTGGCAAGAGTGGGCCGCTCACATCTTCCATCAATCGGCCAGATTTTATATGACAGAGCTCATCCAGGGTATCAGCTCTCAAGTCCCAGACGGGCCGATTCCATCCGTGAGCAACAGTGGACAGAAAATCTTTTATGCTCAAGCCATAGCTCCATCAGGCTCAACCATCCTGGAATCCATCATCGGCCTTACTGCCCCGAAGATATCATCATTGCTCCAGGGGTCGATGATTAAAGAAAACCCCAAGAGGAAAGCGCCAACCAAGGGCACATCCCAAAAATCCAGCAAGAAGGTTAAAATTGATGACCAAGCCGATCTTGAAGAGCTGGACCCCTCCATGAAAGAATTCCTTGAAGAACAAGTAATGGAGGAGGAGGTTGACGCAGCAGCGGCCGACGCACACGAAGAAGAAAACCCGTCGGTTGAAATTACCCAGGACCCATCGGCCGAAGCTGCTAAGATCCCACCGGCCGATGACCAAGATGATGCCCCACAACCAAAAAGGACCAGACACGCAGTTCGCAAGGTCAATATAATCTCTTCTTTGTGTTTACATAATCCCCTTGTACTGTCATACTTTAACTTCATATTCTTTTCAGGCTGCGGCGTCGTCTGTGTTGAAGGAGAGAACTCGATCGGCCCCTTTACCAAGAAACAAGAAAGCAACTTTGCAACGGCGCGAACGAGCAAAGGCACGATTGAGGACTCCTTCTCCTTCTCCACCACCCTCTCCGACTGTCTCGGTAAGAGTTGATTTTTGCATTGTATTGCTATTTACATAACCCTATTTACCAAGTTCCTGCTTTTTCAGCCTAGGGCCCCATCATCTTCACCACATCGGCCAACCCCCTTGCCTACGGTGTCGACACAGCAAAGGGAGGCCGATGCAAGTACCACCGATGTTCCAACACAGGTAATTAAGATTACTCCAATCCCCTCTCTGCTGGTTCCTGTTTAACAAAGTTGACCTTGACCCATGTTGATATCTGCAGAACCTAGCCGATATGTTCTCCTTTGACATCGGCCAGTTTCTTGACGACGAGGACAAGGAACTACCCAGCACAGCCAGGACACCAATCTCTGATGACCTGAAGAGCCGGTTGACCGACATCGCTAATCGGCTAGAGGCCTCGTTGGAATGTTTGGTGGAAAATTGCACCTCCATCAGAACCAGGGTACAAGAAATCCAAGACGAACTGCCCGTAGATCTGATGGAGATTCTAACGCCGGCTATCTTCTTGGAGCAATACCAATTTAAGCTCAACAAGGCAAAAGAAAGACTTGCAGAGCGACGAGAGCGTGAACAACTAGAATCGGCTCTATCCGCTAGCAAGGCTCAGGTTAACGCCGATAAAACCAAGTTGGACGAGTTAGCGGTGGAGCCGATTGTCTTGAAGCACAAACTTGAAGAGCTCCGTTGCCTCGAGGCAGAGCTGGTATCGAAGCTGGAATCGACACGTCGAGAAATCCAAGAAGTCGAAGCCGAAATAGCTGCATCACCTAAGGCCATAGAAGACCAGACGGCAAAGCTCAAGGCATCGGCCAAGTACTTTGCGACCCTAAGCAAATCACTGAAGCCGATCCCAGGGTCGGCGGCCGATGATGCCCAGGCTATAGAAGACGTCGAGCAGATTCACCGCAAAGCCATTGCCGCTATTGCAGATTTCATAGGGTGATGTAGCGTATTTTGTCCTCGTACTGTGTAAATATGAACCTTATCGGCCATGTGGCTGAATTTGCTCAAAAATTCCAGTCTGAATATTACTTCTGAAATCCTTTTTGCAAACAAATATCCCTTTACTGTAATCAACCTCATCGGCCAGAAAGCCGAATTCAATCTCAAACTGAAAGAATCCAACGTGAAAATCCCTCAAAAAATTCCTTGAAAAACTCCTTGGGAAAAATTCCTTGAAAAATTCCGCGCTTGTATATATATATGCCCTCCAAATTTTAGAAGATGAGGGCTCATGTTATAAAATTTGAACTAAGGGCGATAGTGTGTATCGGCCATCTAAAGACGATGCATAACACATCGGCTGTAATCATAAATCGGTTGGAGGGCCGATCATGAATCGATCCAGACGCTGGGATAATATCTCTTTAAGTATTTGCCATTAAGAGCTCGTCCATAAATCTCGCCATCCAACCCCTTGAGCAAATAAGCATTGTGAGGAACACAGCGATGAATTTGAAAAGGACCTTCTCAAGTAGGTGACCACTTGCCGAATTTATTATCTCTGGAGCCAATCGGCATTATTAATTTCCATACAAGATCCCCTTCTTCAAATGACTTGGCGACAACTTTTTTGTTGTAATGACGAGCCACTCTATCTTTATCATGTTTGATCTTCTCTAAGGCCCGTAAGCGGACATGCGCCAAATCGTCTAACTCATCTACCATAAGATTATGGTACTCATCGGCTGTCAAGTCGTCTTGCAAGGCAATCCTCCTTGAGCCGATGCTGGTTTCCCACGGCAGCACAGCTTCGTGTCCATAAATCAACTGATACGGAGACACTTGAATTGCACCATGGCAAGCCATCCGATATGCCCAAAAGGAATCGGCCAGCGTTGTGTGCCATTGCTTTGGCTGTTCGTCGATTTTCCTCTTGATTAATTTGATTAAGGTCTTATTAGAAGCCTCTGCCTGCCCATTAGCCTGCGCATGGTAAGGAGAAGAATTTAATAATTTAATGCCCATGCTGTCGGCGAACTGGACGAACTCATCAGATACGAAGATTGATCCCTAATCGGTGGTTATTGTCTGAGGTAACCAAAACCGATATATAATATATTCCTTGACAAACTGAATTGTATCTTTGGAATTAACCTTCTTAAGGGGAACGGCCTCAACCCACTTTGTGAAGTAATCTGTAGCCACCAAGATATATTTGTGTCCCTTGCTGGATGGCGGGTTAATCTGGCCGATCATATCTATTCCCCATCCACGAAATGGCCACGGCTTTATGATTGGATGCATAGCCGATGTCGGTGCCCTTTGAATTGCTCCAAACTTCTGACAGTCCTGACATCCTTTATAATACTTGAAACAATCCTCTAGCATGGTTGGCCAAAAATATCTGACGCGCTTCAACAGCCATCTCATTTTATGGGCCGATTGATGGGTTCCACAAATCCCTTCATGTACTTCACTCATAACAGTTTTGGCCTCCTCGGGGCCTAGGCACTTGAGTAAGACACCATCAATCGTTCGATAATACAAGTCATCATCCAGCAAGACATAATGTAAAACTTTATACTTCATTCTTCGTGACGCCGACTGAGAAGGATTCCTCAAATACTCGATGATGTCAAACCTCCAGTCGTCGGCATGCACGAGAGCAATCTGAATCTGGACATCTTTAGCCATCGGCCGGTTTCCCGATGCCCCCTGAGCTAAATCATTGGCCTCGAAGTTCTGCTTCCTGGGTATATGCCTCATCGTCACAATCTTGAAACCTTGTAGCAACTCCTTGCACTCCTCGTTGTAGACTCTCAGAATATCGTTCTTGCATTCATACGCCTCAGAAAGTTGATTGATTACCAGTTGCGAATCACCAATGATTTCTATGGAAACGGCCTTACTTACCACAATGCACTCATTGGAAAGTAAATAATGCCTCAACTTAGTACATGAGAAATATAAGCACAAACAGAGTTTTTCTATTGGCGTGTACCTTGTCTCGGCATCCAGCAACCTCCTGCTGAGATAGAAAATGACTCGCTCTTTGCTGTCAATGTCCTGAACTAAGACTGAGCCGATATACTTCTCATCGGCCGATAGGTACAGTCTGAACGGAATTCCCTTCTGTGGAGGAATTAAAACTAGTGGGGAGCTCAAATACTCCTTGATGTCGCCCAGCGCCTTCTGCTGCTTATCACCCCATATGAACTCTTCATCCTCTTTTATCTTCAATAACGGAGTGAACGGCTCTATTCTTCCTGGCAGGTTCGATATAAAGCGCCGAACAAAATTGATCTTGCCGAGCAGAGATTGTAACTTGGTCTTGTTCGTCAGAGGTTTGATTTTCTTTATAGCATCGATGTTCTTCTGTGTAATCTCAATTCCTCTTTCGTGGACCAAGAAACCCAGGAACTGACCGGCCGATACGCCAAAGGCACACTTGTTAGGGTTCATTTTTAAACCATACTTCCTTGCTCTTTCGAGTACCTTGCGTAAATCGGCCAGGTGCATATCATATTCTCTTGACTTTACAACGACATCATCAATATAAACTTCAATCAAAGAGCCAATAAGATCATGGAAAATATAATTCATGGCCCTCTGATACGTAGCTCCAGCATTCTTCAAACTGAATGTCATGACAACCCATTCATATAGGCCGATTGCCCCTGGGCATCGGAAGGCTGTTTTGTGAACATCTTTTTCGGCCATGAAAATTTGGTTGTAGCCTGCGTTCCCATCCATGAAGCTGATAACCTTGTGCCCAGACGCGGCATCGACAAGCAAATCGACTAGAGGCATAGGGTACTCGTCTTTCGGTGTTGCTTTGTTCAAGTCTCTGAAGTCAATACATACCCTAAGCTTGCCATTTTTCTTCATTACTGGGACTATGTTGGAGACCCATTCTGCGTATCGGCAAGGTCTGATGAAGTTGGCATCATAAAGTCGTGTGATCTCTGCCTTGATAGCTTCGTGCATATCGGCCTTAAATCTCCTAGGAGTTTGTTTAAACGGCCGATAGCCTGGTTTGATTGGTAGCCGATGTTCTACAATTGATCGGCTTAATCCTGGCATCTCATGATATTCCCATGCAAAACAATCCATGAATTCTTTCAACAGATTTATAAGATTACTCTTGTATTCCTTTGGCAGGTTAGCACTTACGTACGTCAGCCTAGGCCTATCACCTATTCCTATATCAACTTCTTCAAGCTCATCGGCCGACGTAAAACCCTGTCCCAACTTGCCATCGAGCTCGTCCACCGCATCATCTGTTTAGGGACTAGCTTGTTCATCTTCAACGGCGGACGGCACATCTTTGCTAAAGTAACTGCTTGTCTTGATCTTCAATCGTCTCGATGTTGCAGTCAGTTACTTTGAGGAAATCGGCATCCCAGACTCGCCCGGACAAGCAGTCGATTCCCTCCATCTCCCATACTGCGAGATCGGCATTGGCCACGTGTACCGACCGATCGGCCTGCACGATCTTGACCTGGTCCCCTTGCCATTGCATGAGGCATTGATGCATTGTTGAAGGGACGCAACAGTTTGCGTGGATCCAATCCCGTCCCAACAACAAGCTGTAGGAACCCTTTCCGTCGAAGACGAAGAAGGTGGTGGGTATTGTCTTGCTGCCCACGGTGAGTTCCACGTTTAGGACCCCCTTCGCCTTGGACGCGTTGCCACCAAAGTCTTTCAACACCATGTTTGTCTTGATTAGATCTTCAGGTACCTTTCCAAGCTTCCTGAAGGTTGTGTATGGCATTAAATTGACCACCGCGCCGCCGTCGACCAGCATCTTCGTCATCGGCCGCCCGTTGATGAATCCTTTGATGTATAACGGCCGCAAGTGCCTGTAGTTATCATCAACTGGCTTGTAAAATATGGCTTGATCTGGTAACAACTGTAGCCTAGCCGAAGATTGTTCATTGTTGGCCACTGCTTCATCGGCCGCCTGCATGTTGTACTCTGCTGGCAGTATAAAAACCATGTTAACAGGCGCCGATGTCGCTCGTTTACCTTTTGAAGCCGCAGAGGCCCGGGTTGTATTGGAGGTGCCCTCATCGGCCGTGACCACCGTGGATTTTATCCTCCACTCTTTCTTGGTCTTGCCTGGCCGATGGGTTATTGCCACCTGTTGTTTTTGGATTTGTTCTTTCCTCCTTAGCCTCTGAACCCGCCGTTTTTGTGTCTTAGTGAATACATCGCTTGGGCACCATTGAGGGTTCTGGACCTGTTCCTCGGCTTTGGTCTGTTGGTCTTGGTGCATCGGCCCTAACCTCTCATGAACAGATTTCCTTTGCTTGGCCGGCCGATGCGCTTGCCTGCTTGGGTTGCCTTGACAATAATCTTCTGCTCTGTTGCACGCAGGGCACTCCTGAATGGATAGCAACCTCATCCCCTCATTCCAGCAAAACCGGAAAAACTCGCACTCCCAATGTGGGTTGTAAGAGTTGTCTTGATCGACGTGGTCTTGAGTTTGTTCTTCCTGCCTCCACTGGTATTTTCTAATCAGGCCCTCAGAGGTCTGATAAGGTCGCTTGCCGGTCCGATGGTCGCTGCCAACGGCCCTGTCCGCCCGCACCATGTTGACTGGGAACGGGTGTCCTTCGATCTTCATTGGCCGTTTGGCATCATCGATTTTAATCCTGCCTTGCTCGATGGCCGATTGAATCTGTTGCCTGAAGATCTTGCATTCATTTGTATGGTGTGAATAAGAGTTGTGCCACTTGCAATATCTCCGTTTCTTGATCTCTTCGGCCGATGACAATACATGACCTACTGGCAACTGAATTTGCTTTTCTTGCAACAGTAGGTCAAATATTTTATCGGCCTTGTTGATGTCGAAGTCGAATTTGTCTTCTTTGTCACCCTTTTTTACCCATTGGCAATTTGTCGGCTTCCTCATCCGGGCCCACTCAGCCAGGTCGACATCAACATCTTCTTCGTCGTCGTCGTCAGAGGCATACTGATAAACTGCATTGATCTTTTTTGCAAATTTCTTAGCCTCCTGTAATCGTTGTTCGTGGGCCGACACTCGTTGTGCTAGGTGAGCTAGGCTTTCAAATTCCTGCGAGGAGAACCTCTCGCGTATCGGCCCTAACAACCCTTGGAATGTCAAATCGGCGAGCTGTGAATCGGTCAAGCTAAGGCTGTAGCATCTGTTCCTTACGTCCCTGAATCATTGAATATACTCCGGGACCGATTCGTCGACTCGTTGCCTAATGGCGGTCAGATCGGACAGTTTCATTTCTTGTACGTCGTTATAGAAATACCTATGAAACTGTTTCTCCAGATCTATCCATCCTCTGATGGAATTGCAGGGTAGAGATGAAAACCACGTAAACGCAGACCCTGACAAGGACAGAGGGAAAAATCTCACCCTCAACGCCTCGATAGCCGATGCCTCCCCGCACTGTGCTAGGAATCGGCTTACATGCTCGTAAGTCGAGACGTTGTCCTACCCCGAAAACTTGGAGAAGTCCGGGATCTTGTATCAGCCTGGCAATGGCACTCTGTCAAATTCCTCGGGGTATGGGTGCCGATACACTATAGAGTTCTCCTTGGGCTTCAAGCCGAACTGATCACACATCACTTCGGCTATCATATCGGCCCAGTATCCTGCGGGCCGATGTGAGAGGTATTGCTGATACGATTGTTGCAAACCCTCTGCTTAATACTGCCTGGGGGAGTACGGCTGATAATGGTGATCAAGGTTCTGCGCGCCATACTGCCCTGTGGTGTGCTGCTGGTAGCCCTGTGGCGTATTGTAAACCGCCTATGGTGGAGGATTGTTGAAAACCGGGGCTTGCGACTGTCCGGCCGATGGCTGGTTGATATGAACTTGCTGCATCGGCTCGATCACTGGTTGCTTCCCCTTGGTCCATTGTGCATACTGCTCCTCCATGATATCCTGAGGGCTCCCCCCTGTCTGCTTGGTAAGGACCAATGGCAGTGTTGTCGTTGGCTGCGCCGATGGGGGTGGCATCGGCGCTGTTGGCTGAGCCGTGCTCAGGTCGTTCCTCAGGGTCCGATAGGCAGGGAACTTATTTTCCGGTAAGAAAATCGGCCCCTGAGGCTTGTACTGGTGAATCGTCCCATCTAGGATCGATTTGACCGTATTGGTCAATGTGTTCACCAGAATCCCCGACTGGTTGACTAGCGCAGAATGAACTACGGAGTCAATCCTATCTTGCAACGTCGGCGCTGCAGTATCCTCGGTCTTGACGGCGTGGTCATGTGCCGCCGCCGACGTTCCATCTCCGGGACTCGGCATAACTACCTTGGATTTTTGGATCAAGGTGCCTTGCCGAGTCCTAGAATATGTTTGCAGGTACATATTCTGGAACTGCTCGACCAAATTTTCCATCTCAGCCTTCTGCTCTGCATTGAGCTGGTCGGCGGTCACAGGGACGATGTTCTCCTCGGAAATCTCGACCTGCTTCGACATCTTGAGGAAATCTTGTTGTTGTTGCTGGGTTTGCGTTGTTTGGTCCCACCAAGAGTGCTAAAAGCGTGTTGGCGCAGAATTTAGACCCGCCTCGCAACAAAAGATGGGCTCTACGTTTCCACGGCGGCCTGGGAGATCTGCTTAACTCCAGTGCAGGTCCAAATTGGCTTGCCTAGTCGTGCGCAGAGCATGCCAGTTGATTTGATCTGCAATCAACAAGAAACAAGTAAACCATGTCAAAAAACAATGGTCGATCGGCCGATAGGCCGAAGTCACATTGTTATAGCCCAGCCGATAGGGCAAAGCTGTATCGGCTTACTCAATATAATAAGCAAATTGAAGAGATCTAATCTCATCGGCCCATGCCAAAAACGTGTGACAAATTAATGAAATTGGCCGATGAAGGTTTCATGAGGATAACTACACTAGCTATTACTCTAGTGTAAACTTATACAAGTCAATCGGCTAACATAAATACACCAACCACAAAGAAGTCTTTAAAAACACTCTGTGACCGATATGTTTATATTCGTCGATCCACATGTATAAGTGGCAAACACATGCAAGAACATAAATAATCACATGCATTAGATAAGACCAGCTGAAACCCCGGCGCTATCCTTAATTACAATCGAAAACAGGCTTCGTGTTAAATCTCGAAACAGGACTAAGGTCGATAGCAACTCAAAGTGTGAATCGAGACTTAACACAAAGAAAATCAAAGCGTCGATTGCTTTTGGGGATTGTAAATGCCTTAGATAATATAAACGAGCAAACCGATTCAACCATCGTCGGCAATAAACCCTAAAACGAGTTAACTGCTGATGAGACAGAATCAGAAGACCGCATCAAGATTAGCTAACACACGATAAACGACGATCACATCATCAGGGCTTAACGTGCCTAAAGCGACACGCTAGCCCCGACGATGTAAATCGTCGGGTACGAGTTCTTACCTTGCTCTTGGGAAGCAAGAACTCGTCAGAAGTCAGCCTCTTGCGAGGGTTGGCGATGCGCCGAAAGTAGATTAGTTTGATTGTATGATTGATTGAGAGAGATCTTATGTACAAACTATCGGGATATTTATACCCGAGGTTACAACAGAACCCTTGTAGGGCACGATCTTATCTACAACTAACAAACAAGTCCTTGCGGCAGACTTAAGCCACAGATTAGATCTAAACTACTTAATTTACAAGATACAACTGCCTAAAACCGAGCTTTATCTCTATTTGGCAACTTCCTTGAAGCTTATTCCGGGCCCAGACCAAGCCCACGTTGACACTATCAACTCACAACCCGTATCGACCCTCGTTAACATCGAATCCGTATCGGCCGATACGCTCTTTATGGCAACACATCCACAGTCCGATACAGTTACTGGGTCCGATACGAAGCCTGGTCTGACTCCAATTCAATCTTCCTTCTCTGCTTCGGTTTCCCCTTTTCTTCCCAAGTCGATTATCAAATTTCACCGTTAACAACACGGTTGGTTGGTCACACCACCATTGTTGGGCGTCTACGTCTTCATCGCCGGCCTGCCTTCACCGCTGCCGACTGGTGTCTCCGCCTACGCGGTCTTCATTGTGGAGCGATTTCGTCTTCATTGTCTTCGGCACCGGCAAATTCTATTGCCTCTACTTCGCAAGCTTCGTTACTTCACCAACCACGAAATCTCCAAGAGCCTCAACATATGGGCATGCGCCACCAAATACGACATCATGTTAATCTACTACAACAAATGGTATTCCAATGCTCAAGATTTCTACTCAGGACATCCTCAATGCGTATCTTCACTCAAGCAATGGCTACTCCATGACAAGCTATAGTTCTTGACTCTATGATCAGTTGTTTCCCAACTAAGCATAGAGTCGGGGGTTACACAAATACAAGACTCAAAACTTTGGGTGTTATGATAAGATGAAGCAATTAATTAACAAGTTAGCAAGTTCTATGAAATCAACTTCGGAATCATCAGCTTCGTCTTCACTCCAGAGCAGGCTTTCTACTTTAGCATCTCCAACATTTTCACCGATAACTTTGGCTCTCAGTTGATGCTACAATCTACTCCAAGTTTTTCAAATATCAAGTTCAAGATATAAATTATATGTCATGGTCGAGTTTGGAGTTCTACCCGGATATTACTTCAAGCCTCCTACGTTCGGCCTAGGGAATTTGGAGTCATCAACCAATCAACTCAGATTCGACAAGTTGGTCAACTATATCAACATCTACCTTCTCCTATGGAAGTATCTTCAACGACTATGATATCAAGTTCTACTACCATAATCATAAATCAAGAGGCGTTGCATCATTCTTCATTATGCACATGAGTTTGGACTTCATCTATACTAAAATTTGACTGGGTCATCAATATCGCCATCTTCATCAACATCTTGCCATGTCTCTTCGGCCTTATCTATTCTGCCACTAGTGACGGGCAACTTTGTCTCTACAACCGGCTGTTTCTCTTGCTGTGGATCGTCATCACCACTGGTTGCGTCTATCATAATTGATGGCTTATTACGCCGCAACTGATTAGCATTTTCGTCTTCATCGTCCGGTTATCTCCGTCGTTGCCGACTGGTGGTCTCGCTGTCATTGTTGGCCTACGTCGTCGCTGCTGATGTGCGTCTTCATCTTCAACACCGACTTGCCTAAGTCGCCGTCGACTGGTATTCTCTCCTTCAAAGTTGGCCTATTGTGTCGCCATTGATAGGCGTCATCGTCTTTACTGCCAGTCGCCTCGTCTGTTGTTGCCGACTGATCTTCTCGATTCCACGGCTACGTTTCTCCGTCACCGTTGTTGAGAAACTTCATCTTCATAGCTGACCATCTCTGTTGTAGCCAGTCGTCATTACTGCTAGTCACGTTTGTCGTCATCGACTATTTTCTTCGTCTCCATGGTTGGTGGATTTTGCCATCGCTGTTGATGGGCAACTATGTCTCCAGCACCGACATCTTCGTTACCTTTGATGAGCACTTTTATCTTCACATTGGTGATCTTGCTTCCATGCCGACTGCGTCAGTTGCCGCCAATGGATAACTTCGACTGCATCAGTTGCCATCAATGGATAACCTCGACTGCGACAGAAGGACAAGCAACATGCTCAAGGCCTTAATAGCTCTAGCACGAGGATCATACCTTCAATTTGGACTTATTCTGGATATATGCAACTTGAATTCATGGTCGCGAGCTCATCTCCTACGCTCAAGGTTTGGACCAATTATTATTCCCCACAAGGGTCACAAGCTGAGTTCTTGCGCCATTCGGGATTCAATTATCAAATCTACTTCGATACATCCCATGAGGGATAATTAATCAGATCGGAAGACTATTCATATGAGATGTGCTTGGTTTACATCACCGGGGAGATTTATCACTCGGGAGCTTATTAAAAGGCGTGCTATATATGTCATTATTTAGGGTATCGGTAGGCTTTCTCGTATTTGGGCCGAGACCCATGAGAAGTTTACAGCACATACTTCAGGTGTGGCTTGACATGTGTCTCTAGGGATTTAAGTAGATTTGCCTTGGCAATATGCACGTGTCTTATTGCCCAATGCCATCAAAGTCCTTTCATACAGCGGTTACACAACTTGTTGAAGGTTGGTACGATGCAACTTGGAAGGTGACAAACAGTAAAGTTTTTTTATAAATTGTCCTGGTAACTTTTTTATAGGTTGCAGGAGCTATTTGGTTTTTACAAAGCATTTGATTTTTTATTATATCGATGCTGATTTGTCACCTTGGTATGCTCTTTTGATTAAGACCGATATTGTGGCTTAGGCTATTTAATATTTTTGGTCGTATTCTTCAGATGACTAATAAATCTATTATTGGTTTATTAACTCGGATTTTCTATTCCTGAGGTTGGCTGAGTTGTATGCTCTGAGAGGACTCGGGCATAACGACTTGGATAACATGAGCTTGCCAATACTCGGGGTCATTATACACTATGCCTTAATTATAAGGTTATGTGTTATATGATTTTTTATGATTGCTTTTAGCTTAGGCTAGGCATTTATTTATGTCATTAGGATGAGTATGATTATTATAGTTCTTGACTATATGCTTAGTTTGTTTTAACTAAACACATAGTCGGGGACTACACCTAATTAGGTGCATCAGTCAATGCACCTAGATATATATTATTGGTAATTTTTGAGATGTTTTCAGCCCTTCACAGCCTTTCTATTGGATGATAAAGCACTCGGGTGACCTGGGTAGAGATGATGGAAGCACTCGGCGATGGAAGCACTCGGCTAAGGAGGTACTCGGCTATGTGTTATTCTGGTTCGAGGTAAAGTTATCTCGTCGACTGTGAAGGTCTCAGGGGTTACTATAGAGATTATGGGTACCGGATACCCATACGGCTAGCTTATCCGACTGTCTATAGGGGATAGGTTATGACTCATGATTATGTAATCGGCTTAGGACTTGAGTATTACGTTGCCTTGTGTAATAAGGAACGGCTTATAATCCTAAGTTGGGAATATTGTGGAGTCCTATATAGTATGTGATTAGATCTCCGACTTGTGAGCCTATCTTCCAAGACTATATAAGGAGGATAGGATGTCCCTTGAGGGACACAGAAAAACATAAGTTGAATAGAGAGATTGAAAGAGATCGACATAAGGAAAAAGAGATCAAGAGATCAATAAACCACTCGGTGGATCTAATCCCCGAAACAGGAGTAGAGTATTACTTCTTTATAGAAGGCCTGAACCTGTCCAAATCCCTTTGTCTATTAACCCATCGTGTTTGGCGCTTGATTGCTACCCCCAGTTTTTTATTGCCGAAACCAAGTTTCGACATATATATATACCATGTTCAAGTTCGTTCGGTCACGTTCGTTCTATCATTCGTTCGTTTGTTCGTTCTATCGTTCGGTCACGTTCTATCATTCGTGGTCACGTTCGTTCTATCGTTCATGTTCTATCGTTATATCGTTCGTTCGGTCGCGTTTGTTCTATCGTTCGTTCGTTCCATCGTTCGGTCACTTTCTATCGTTCATGGTCACGTTCGTTCTATCGTTCGTTCGTTTATTCGTTCTATCATTCAGTCACGTTCTATCGTTCGTGGTCACGTTCGTTCTATCATTCACGTTGTATCGTTCTATCGTTCGTGGTCACGTTCCTTGTATCATTCGTTCGTTCTATCATTCGGTCACGTTCTATCGTTCGTGGTCACGTTCATTCTATCGTTCTATATATCGTTCACGTTCGTTCATTCACGTTCGTTCGTTCATGTTCTATCGTTCGTTCACGTAGCGCGGGGTGGCGGCTGCGCCGTGGGGTGTGGGCGGCGCCGCGGCTACGGCGCAGGGCGTTGTGGCGGCATGCATGGCAGCGGTGGCCGAACGATGCGAGAGAGATCGAGGGAGACATCGAGAGAGAGAGGAGAGAGGACGAGCACAAACCTTGGCTGCAGCATGGCGGTGAGGTCGGCGATGACGTACGGCGGCGGAGACGATGAAAACGATGGCGGCGGCAGCGGCGGACGATCGGCGGTGAGAAACGGCTAAGTGTTGATTAGGGAAGAAGACGATACGCACACCTATGTATAGTCGGGATCTTTAGTCCCGGTTGGTGGAAACAACCGGGACTAAAGGTAATTTCCCACTGTTGCCAAAATTTCTTTTTGTCCCGGCTATGGTTAACAACCGGGACTAAAGATTAAAACATTTAAATGACATATGCCCGTTCTAAATAGTTTAAAATTATTATTAAATATAAATAATCACATATAATTAACATATGACCTATTTAAATAGTTTAAAAAATATATTACATTTAAAAAATATATACAATTAACATATGACCAATTTATATTGTTTAAATCTGCTATTACATTTCAATAATGATATATAATTAAAATATGACCAATTTAAATACTATTTAAATAGTAATAATCATATGTACATAACATATGACCTATTTAAATAGTTTAAAATTGCTAGTACATATATAATTATATTCGTAAAAAACACAAACATTGCATGGCCTTCAATACATTATAAATAATTTGCATCGTCCATACAACAACCTATGTCACTGTTTTCCTCACGTACTTTCTCCTCACTAATGTTCCTTCGCTATGATCGTTGCGTGAGTAAGGGGTATCCTCCTTTGATAGGAGGATGCTCGGGTCAACCGTCACCGCGAACGGAGGTTGCCCATCAAACTGATTGTAATCTTTGTCAGTCTTATCCTCGACTCCGACGATTTTCCTTTTGCCTGGGAGAACCACGTGGCGCTTTGGTTCGTCGGGTCCTTTACCCTTCTTTGGTTTGCTAGACATGTCCTTCACGTAGAAAACTTTTGTTACATCATTGGCTAGGACGAATGGTTCGTCTGAGTATCCAACCTTGGTTAGGTCAATCATTGTCATCCCACTATCATCAATCATTACGCCTCCACCAGTGAGCCTAACCCATTGGCTCCGAAATAGAGGTACCTTCAGGGGTCCATAGTCTAGTTCCCATATGTCCTGGATGACACCGTAATACGTGCTAGTTGCACCATCGTATCTCATGGCATCGATACGAATAGCAGAGTTCTGGTTTGTGCTCCTTCTGTCTTGGGCTCTTGTGTAAAATGTATACCCATTGATTTCATATCCTTGGAATGTCGATATCGAGCAAGAAGGCCCCCTCGCCAAGTGTGGACCCCCGTTTTCGTAACAGCAATCGCTCGTGTTCATAGTACCATTTCCCTGGATTGAGTAGTCTGGTACCCACAATTACATTCCCGAATCATCAAGAGTACATACACCAATCGTCTTACGCAGAATATTACAATAATAGGCCCGAAGGCAATAGTCTAGAACAAGGGACCAAACGGTCCGGAATACAAGCAAAAGCAGAATTTAGATAAGGCAGTGGAGTTAAGGCAGCGGCACGCCATTGCCACAGGCAACGACCAAGTCTAAGACCTACTGAGCGCCATCGTCGTCCGTACCCTCCTGGTAGTACTCGTACAGGTCTTCGGGGACTTCATCGGCCACATCTGAATGTTTTGCATATATCAAGGGTGAGTATCAACCGTACTCAGCAAGCCACCACAGCAACGATGCATATGATAGGGGATAATCAAGGAACGGCTGTGGTTCTTTTGCGTAAAGCTAGTTTTACAATTCCTTTCACAAGCCTAAGACCTAGCATAGACTGATCAAGTTTTAAAACCATAGTTCATTAATCAACGACGGTTCTGTCTACCATCCATTGTGATCCCAAGGATAGCATCCTGCCATTGTGTCGTCATGGTTTTTCGGGGTCTACCCCTTCTCGCCTTCCGAGAAGTTTAACCACCAGCACATAAATGTCATTATGCATACCCATCCCAATCAGTTTAAGAATTTAAAGTCTAGCCAAGTGTAATACATGTCCCGGTGCTCAGTGTCCGCGAGCACGGCTATTCGAATAGATTTGATTTACTCACACTACAGTGGATGTACAATTTACCCAAACTCCGTGACTTGCCCAACACATGAGCCGAAGTCCCAACAAATGAGACGTGTCATGGCAAAGCATTTCAATAACCTCACATTGGCAGTACTCGCTCCATGAACTTGCATCCTCATGAACTCTAGGCGTACACGGTTTCTAGCAGTGAGAGGAGTTCTAGCGCTCCCGGAAAGAAAAGACTTACACATGCATTAAGTTATAATTAAGTTTAGTTTTACACATGGCGGTCCTATCGATGGCGACCCCACCGTAGGCCTCCGCCTCTCATACACATCAAGAAGACCATTATGCATGGATACTGCATCCGCTCGGCCATTTACTCCACTAGGTCTATGCCCATTCGAGAAGTACGGTTGTACGGGGGTCGTTTCATGCTTAGCTTCATGGCTCGGTCCTTAACTGACCTAGGACAACACTAGCCTTTACCGGACACCACCCAAGTCATCCAGCCGGCCCAGTCTAAAACAGTTGTTTAGTTTTATTTCTCCTTTCACAAACCATGTCATCAATGTCGTGGCAATGTGGCGCTCATGTCTCTACATGCCGCATATCAATTACCTTTCCTAAGGTAATTACCCAAGCATATAGCATTTAATAAATATGAGAATGCATAAATCTAAATTAGCATTACTAAGCATTTGTCATAAACGACTAGGGATTCACATGCATTTATGGGTACAAGGAAATAAGGTAAACAATAGTAAAAGGCACGGCATAATAACAAGTAGGGTGTTCACCATTGCATGCAATTTTATTTGTAAACAAAGTAAGTTCGCAATTGGGATTAATATGTTCAAGGATTAGTGACGACTTGCCTTGCTCGAAGCCCTGCGGGTCTTAATCCTCAATCAGACTCGCAACTCGCTCGGGGTCTAGAACTACGTGCGAAAGAATTGATTTGAATTCGATTAAAATTCAATTAAAATCCAATAAAATCTGATTAAAGAAAAGATTGAACGTGAGTGCCGAATTTCGGTATCAATTTCATTATTTATGAAATAGTTCTATTCCGATTTTAATCCATCTGTCCTAAAATATTTGCGTTAGCCGATTAAAGTATTAATTCCTTTTAATTTACGTGATTCCGAATAAATCCGCTCTCTAATTAGAGTTTTAGAATAATTAGCTCGCACTATAATTAGGTTCCGATAATAATTAACCCTAATCGATAAATAAATGACTAAATAATCACAACTACTAATTACGTGGATAACCTGATTAATGAGTAGGAACTAAATAAATAACCAACTAAATAAATGACTAAATGAATAACCAATTAAATAATGACCCTAATTTATTAAGTAATCCCGATTTATTTCTAGAAATTTAACCGACGATTAATCCTCCGATTAACGTTTATAACCTAATAAATACCTAAATAGTTAAATGAATAACCCATTAAGTAAATAATCACAATTTACTTTTCTAGGAGTGTCCAAAATAATCGACGATTAATTTACCGACTAACATATATGTGTATATGTCTATATAAATTAAATTTAGTTTTTCACCCAATTTTCCCAAACTCTCTCTTTTTCTTTTATTTTCTTCCTCTTTTATTATTTTCCCTTTTTCTTTTCTTTTTCTCCTTTTTTTCCTTTTTTCCCCTTTTCTCTTTTTTCTCTCTCTTTCCCTTCCTCTCTTTTTTTCTTTCCCTCCTGCTCTCCCTCTCTCTCCTTCTCGGCTCCTTCTTTCTTTTCTTCTCTCGACTTTAGCCTCTCCCTCTCTTTTTCTCTTTGCAGGAGGCGCCGATGGCGGAAGGGGGAGGGGAAAGGGGGGGGCAGCGCTTACTAGCGGCGGCTTGGCGGCGACAAGGTGGTGACGGCTGGGCGGCGGCGACCGGCGCCGAGCGGCGAAGAAGAGGAGAAAATTTGGGGGAGAAGGAGGGGGAGTGGGGCGGGGAGGAAATGGAGGCGGGGGAATTTATACGTGGCGGGGGAGGACGGCGACACGCGGTAGGCGCGGCAGACGAGGCGTGGCAGCGCGGGGCTCAAGGCGGCGTGGGCGGCGCCGGCGACCCGCGCAGCGGCGTGGGGCGCGAGGACGGGGAGCGGCGACGCGACGCGCGCGGCGCGGGTGGCAGAGGGGCGGCAATGGTAAGCGCGCAGGCGTAGGGTGCGGGCGTGGGGTGCGAGGACGTGGCTCGGCAGCGGCGATGGAACGGCCTAGGGACTAGGTCGAACAGGTGGCGAACAATGAATAGTGATCTTTTTCTATTTTGCTGATTTTGCTTGATTTTAAATTTAAAATTCATCCAAAATTCATAATTTCACACAAATGGATATTAGTCAACATTTGTATTATTCCTAAAGATTTCACCTAAGATTTCCATGTTTTCATAATTTATATTTATATTCATTATATATATATATATATATATATATATATATATATATATATATATATATATGCCTAGGGGTGTGTGTGTCTATATATATATATATATATATATATATATATATATATATATATATATATATATATATATATATATATGTATGTATGTATATATATATAATTTCTATTTGAATTTATATTTCCAATTAATTTTTATGATATTTAGGTAGAGTATTTTATTTACCACTATTTTTTTTGCCCGACCTTTATGTCCTTAATTATTTATTTAGCCGTATTCCGTTTTAGGGTTTGTAATTAAATGAATTTCAATTAATCTAAACTCCGCAAATAAAGATTCGAATAAACGAACAATTAAACGCGGCATGATGCAATTCAATTTAAAGGTTTTTGAAATCTCGCATTTTAAGGTTTCGATTTCGACAATCGAATTTTTCAAGGCTTTACACCAAGAACGCTAGTTGTCGGTCAATGGTTTCGGTACCCATTAGATGTTGTCGTAACCAAGCGGGGCAAGTATCAATGTGATGACGTGTAATCCATGCATCGGACTTGTTGATGTTTTTTGAGCGAACAATCGCCAGGTGCTCCTCGATGTAAGGAGCCACTAACGAAGATTGTTGCAAAACCATGAAATGTGCTTTACGGAATAAATCATTGTCCACAGTCATTATTGCATTCCTTCCAAGAGTCCCCTTTCCCCGTAGTCTCCCCTCATGGCTTGATTCAGGTACCCCGATTGGACGAAGGTCTTCGATAAATTCTACGCAGAACTCAATGACCTCCTCTGTTCCATAACCCTTGGCGATGCTTGCTTCCGGACGAGAACGGTTACGAACGTATTTCTTTAGAACGCCTATGTACCTCTCGAAAGGAAACATGTTGTGTAGGTACACAGGACAGAGAATACCAATCTCTTTCACAAGGTGACATAGAAGATGAGTCATTATATTGAAGAATGACGGTGGAAAGATCATCTCAAAGCTGACAAGACATTGGACCACGTCATCTTGAAGGGTTGTTAAACTGTCTGGATCGATGATCTTTTGCGAAATTGCGTTCATGAAAGCACATAGCTTTGTTATTGTTCCCCAGACGTTATCAGGAGAATACCACGAATTATAACAGGAAGCAGTTGTGTCATCAACACATGACATTCATGAGATTTTAGGTTTGTGAACTTCTTCTCCTTCATGCTTAATATTCTCTTTATATTCGAGGAGTATCCAGACGGTACCTCGATGCTCTCCAGGCATTCAAACATACTTTCCTTCTCTTCCTTGCTCAGGGTGTAGCTTGCAGGACTCAAGTAATGGCTTCCTTTATCCTTCGGTTCCGGGTGAAGGTCCTCGCGTTGTTGCATATGCTTGAGATCATTACGTGCTTCAAGTGTATCTTTCAACTTCCCATATACCCCTAGGAAGCCCAACAGGTTGACGCAAAGGTTCTTACTGAGGTGCATCACGTCGATTGCGTGCCGGACGTCTAAGACTTCCCAATAGGGTAACTCCCAAAAAATATACTTCTTCCACATCGCTGCATGACCATCTTCGCTCTCTTTAGGTTGGTTGCCAAGTCCTTTTCCAAATACTACTTTTAGATCTTTCATCATAGCAAACACGGCTTTTTCATTGCGATGTTTAGGCTTAGTACGGTGGTCTGCCTTCTATTCGAAATGCTTGCCTTTCTTCCGTACAGGATGGATTGCAACAAGGAATCGACGATGGCCCATGTACACAACCTTCCTGCAGTGTTTTAGATACGTACTTTCAGTTTCATCCATACAATGGGTGCAAGCCTTGTACCCCTTGTTTGACTGTCCGGATAGGTTGCTAAGTGCAGGCCAATCGTTAATGGTCACGAACAGCAACGCTCATAGGTTAAATTGCTCCTGTTTTAAAGGATAGCGCGTAGGCTACGATAGCAGAAAACAAAACTTTTCTACCACGCACACTAGGGCATCATGCGAAGATAGGATCATGGATCGTTACCACTAGACGCGCAGCACAACGGAAGTAGAGTTGGAGAAGCCGGTCCAACCACGCGCGTCGAGGTAGTAGTGGAAGTAGTCGATCGCCACGAATAGATCGTCTCCTCCACGCGATTAGCCGCACCAGGAGCAGATCCAATCTGCCGGTTGTTGACGCCAATCTACGCCGCAACGAGCAGCGCCTCCACCGGTATCCACACGTATGGGGCTGAAGCACCGATCGCAAGTGTGCTAGCACTCAGGAGCGGCTAGGGTTTGGCTCTAGAGGTGGCGGCTAGGGTTATGCTCGAGATGAACAGATGATTCCCTCCCTCAAGCCCTTACCTCCATATATATAGACCTCTCTGCTTGGGCCTCGTGGACCAAAGCCCAATAGAAGTCTACTCGGATCCCTATCCGAACTGAGCCCACATTCGAATCACATTCGAATGAGTGTTCCAACCCGTTAAGCGTGCGACCCTATAGGTTCACATATACTTGGTCACGACCCGAAAATGCCTTTCCGATCAACCTGTTAATAGTGGCCCTTAGCAAGGCATATTAACCTCCAAAGTATATGTAAAGATCATATCGGTTGAACCTGTAATGTTCTCATGTACGAATCCGTTTGCCACACGATATAGATTGAGCTCAAGGCGAGACCTGTGCCATCCTCTTAATAGCTCAATCGCTCTCTCGATTCCGTGATGGATTATAAACTTGTGATTGACTCCTCAATCACCTAGCATGGCCATGCATTTCCATAATCCATTACATCGAGGGGCCCAGAGATATCTCTCACATAAGAAGGGGCAAATTCTATCTTGACTATCCACATCCCACTACATATTTCATAGCAAACCCGAAGACTACTTTTATAACTACCCAGTTACGGAGTAGTGTTTAGTAGTCCCAAAATAAGCTACTACGTATATTGGGAACCGTGATGATCTCAAGTCTAAGGATTCTACATAAATAGTACTTGAGACCAACTGATGACACATAGAATCTCTGCAGTGTCTCATGGCGGGTCTATCCAACATATGTTCACCAACATATGTCCATATTATTGATTTGTATCTCTATACCATGATCCATGAGACATGATCATCAATCAATACATATGCTTATCTTTAAATCATATTTGTTCCTCATATGATATACGATCAGGGATCATTTAGAAATAGCATCATTGTAACATTAAGAGTCTCATGAATAAGTCACATACTCATTGATCAAGAATAATAATGTCTATTTCAAGGAACAAAGCACTGAATCATAAACATAGTCTGTGATATATACAACATCCCAATGTTGCCTCTAGGGCATATCACTAACATGTTTGTCCTCATCGCACAAGGGGACACATTCTTTGTTTCACAACAGAAGCAGATCCTCAACCAATGGTCTTAGGTACACATCAATGTCGTTACTAGGTTGCTTTGGGCCTTGAATGATAATTGACATCATGATGTACTTTCGCTTCATGCATAGCCAAGGGGGGAGTTTGTAGATACACATGGTCACAGGCCAAGTGCTATGGCCGCTGCTCAATCTCTCCAAATGGATTCATGCCATCTGTACTTAAACCGAACCTTACGTTTCGGGCATCCTCTCCAAAGTCTGGAAATGTTCTGTTGATGTTTCGTCATTGTGACCCGTCGGTGAGGTGTCTCAGCATCCCGTCTTGTTGACGTTCTTCTGCGTGCCAGCTCATCATGCTAGCATGCTCTTTGTTCCTGAACAAACGCCTGAGCCATGGTATTATAGGAAAATACCACATCACCTTAGCAGGAACTCTCTTCTTCGAACGTTGTCCATCCAAATCACCTGGATCATCTTGTCTAATCTTGTATCGTAGTGCTTTACAAACCGGGCATGTGTGGACCCCCTTTTTTTTTAACAGGAATCACTTGTGTTCATAGTACCATTTCCATGGATCAAGTAGTCTGGTACCCATGATTACATTGCCGAATTATGAAGAGTGCATACACCAATCGTCTTACGCAAAATATTACAATAATAGGCCCGAAGGCAATAGTATAGAACAGGGGACCAACCGGTCCGGAATACAAGCAAAAGAAGAATCTAGATAAGACAGCGGAGATAAGGCAGCGGCACGCCATTGCCACAGGCAACGACCGGGTCTAAGACTTACTGAGCGCCATCGTCTTCTGTACCCTCCTGGTAGTACTCGTATGGGTCTTCGGGAACTTCATCGTCCGCATCTGAATGTTTTGCATATAGCAAGGGTGAGTAACAACCGTACTCAGTAAGCCACCACAACAACGATGCACATGATAGAGAATAGTCAAAGAACGGCTGTGGTTCTTTTGCGTAAAACCAGCTTTGCAATTCTTTTCACAAGCCTAAGACCTAGCATAGACTGATCAAGTTTTAATACCATAGTTCATTTAAGCAACGACGATTCTGTCCACCATCCATTGTGATCCCACGGATAGCTTCCCGCCATTGTATCGTCATGGTTTTCTGGGGCCTACCCCTTCTCGCTTCTCGAGAAGTTGAACCACCAGCACATAAAAGTCATTATGCATACCCATCCCAATCAGGTTAAGAATTTAGAGTTTAGCCAAGTGTAATACATGTCCCGGTGCTTAATAACCGCGAGCACGGCTATTCGAATAGATTTGATTTACTCACACTGCAGTGGATGTACACTTTACCCGTACTCCATGACTTGCCCAACACATGAGCTGAAGTCCCAATGAATGAGACACGTCACGGCAAAGCATTTCAATAACCTCACATTGGCAGTACCCGCTCCATGAACTTACATCCTCATGCACTCTAGGCGTACACGGTTTCTAGCAATGAGAGGAGTTCTGGCGCTCCCGGGAGGGAAGACTCATACATGCATTAAGTTATAATTTGGTTTAGGTTTACACATGGCGGTCCTACCGGTGGTTCCTCCATCGTAGGCCCCGCCTCTCATACACATCAAGAAGACCACTATGTAGGGATACTGCCTCCGCTCGACTATTTACTCCGCTTGGTCTATGCCCATTCAAGAAGTACGGTTGTACGGAGGTCGTTTCATGCTTAGCTTCATGGCTTGGTCCTTAACTGACCAGGGACGGCACTAGCCTTTACCGGACACCACCCAAGTCATCCAGCCGCCCTAGTTGAAAACAGTTGTTTAGTTTTGTTTTCCTTTCACAAATCATGTCATCAATGTCATGGCAATGTGGCGCTCGTGTCTCCACATGTCGCATATCAATTACCTTCCCTAAGGTAATTGCCCAAGCATATAGCCTTTAATAAATATGAGAATGCATGAATCTAAATTAGCATTACTAAGCATTTGTCATAAGTGACTAGGAACATCACACGCATTTATGGGTACAAGGGAATAAGGTAAACAATAGTCAAAGGTATGGCATAATAACAAGTAGGGTATTCATCATTGCATGCAATTTTATTTGTAAACAAAGTAAATTCGTAATTTGGGATCAATATGTTCCAGGATTAGTGATGACTTCCCTTGCTCGAAGCCCTGCGGGTCTTGATCCTCCGTCAGACTCGCAACTCCCTCGGTGTCTAGAGTTACGTGTGAGAGAAATTGAATTCGATTAGAATTCAATTAAAATCCAACAAAATCCGATTAAAGAAAAAGATCGAACGAGAGCGTCGAATGCCGATATCGATTTCATTATTATTTATGAAGTAGTTCTCTTCCGATTTTAAATCCATTTTGGTCCTAAAGTATTTGCGTTAGTCGATTAGAGTATTAATCCGATTTAATTTAAACGATTCCGAATAAATCAGATCCCGATAATAATAATTAACCCTAGACAATAAATAATTGACTAAATAATCGCAACGGCTAATTAAGCAGATAACCTAATTAATGAGTACAACTAACTAAATAAACGACTAAATAGATATTTAAATAAATAACGACAGGCAACGATTAATTTTGAAAGTTTTAGATATAACCGACGAATAAATCCTCCAATTATTATATACGCGAGTTAGCAAAACCTAATGAATAACAGTCTAATTAATCGACTAAACAACCCGCTAAAGAAATAACCAATTAAATGAATAATCTAATTAAGTAAATAATTGCATTTAAATAATCCGATTTATTTCTACGAATTTCTAAAATAATCGACGATGGATTAACCGATTCAACCCAAATATAAGTATGTTTCTAAAATTTAAATTTCCTATTTTCTAAATCCTCTCTTTCTCTATTTACCATTTTTTTCTATTTACTAATTTCCCTTTTTATTTCCTTTTCTTTTTCTCTTTTCTTCTTTTTCCTTCCCCTCCCTCTCTCCTGTTGCCTCTCTTTCTTTCGGCCTTCTCTCTTTCTTCTCTTCTCTGGTCTCTGACTCTCTTCCTCTCTGCAGGCAGCGCCGACGGCGAAACGGGGAGGAGAGGAGGGGGGCGGCGCTTACCGGCGGCGGCTTGGCGGCGACGGAGCAGGGCGGCGGCACGGCGGTAGCGCGGCGACAGCTCGGGTGGAGAAGGGGAAAAGGGAGCGGGGTGGGGAGAAGAAGTGGGAGTGGGCGAGGAGGTAGGAGAGGCCGGGGGGGATTTATAGGGGCCGGGGAAGGCGAGGCGACGTGCGGCCGGCGAGGCGGACGAGGCGCGGCGGCGCGGGGTGCGAGGCCCTGGTGAGCGCGGCGCGCAACAGGCGGCGGCAGGCGAGGTGACGCGCGCGGCAACGGGATGGCGCGGCTCGGGCGCGGAGCGCGACGGCGATGGCGACGGCACGCAGCGGCGTGGGGCGCGAGGGCGGGGAACGGTGATGCGACGCGCGGCAGTGGCAGAGAGGAGAGGGCGACGCGCGGCAGCACGGGGCGTGAGGCGGCGCGGCGGCCGACACGGCGATGGGATGGGCTAGGGTCCTCGGTCGAACACCTCGAGGGTGATGAACAGTGACTTTTTCTATTTTGCCGATTTTGAGTGATTTCCTATTTAAAATTCATACAAAATTTCATAATTTCACCTAGATGAATATTGTTCACTATTTTTATTATTCCTAAGGATTTCACTCCACATTTCCATGTTTTCATAATTTATTTTTATATACCTTATATATATATACATATATATATATATATACGTATATATATAGGTCTATATATATATTTAGGGACAATTGCTTATTTGACCCTGCTTTTTGAAAATGAACCTACTATCTGACCCTATTCCGTTAAGGTGAGTTAACAGTGTTAAGTTAGGGGCAAATAGTCCCTTTTGCCCTTACTTTTTTGACCCTATTATATCTTGCTTATTTGACCCTATTATGTCAAAACATGTATATATTCAGATCTGTTGACAAATTTGTAATAATTTTGACATATGTTTCACATTCAAGACAAGTTTAACAGATTTGGATTCAATTTGACAAATTCGAATCAATTTGATCGTGGAGATGGACCGAAGCTAGGGAAGACCATTGCCGGCAGCCACGGCCTCATCGTCAACAGCTTCGATGCCATGGAAGGCCACTACATCGAGCACTGAAACCGTCACCACGTCGGCCATGCCGTGTTGTACGTCGCGCTTGGCACGATGATGGCCGTGCCGCACGCGCAACTGACGAAGCTCGCCGACGGGCTGGAAGCGGCAGGTGTGGACTTCCTCTAGGCCGTGCGCCCCAGCAACGCCGACCTCAGCGCCAGTTCGAGGAGCATCAGCTTCGGCAGCCGTCCTCCTTCCGTGAGCCGCCGCCAACGCGGATCCCCTCCTTTCATGGCCCACCGCCGTCGCCAGTGCTCCCTCCCTCCACCAGCAGGCGCCGCAACAGATCCGCCCCCTGGCGCAACCGCCCTCCCTTCGCGAGTCGGCGCCAACGCGGATCTCCTCCTTCCACGGCCCGCCGTCGTCAGTGCTCCCTTCCTCCACCAGCCAGCGCCGCCGCAGATCCGCACCCCGATGCAGCCGCCCTCCCTCCACGAGTCTGCTGGCGTCGGCATGGATCCCCTCCCTCCACGGCCCGTCGCCGCTGGTGCTCCCACCCTTCACCAGCCAGCACCGTCGCAGATCCACGCCGAGGGATCCCCTCCCTCCACGACCAGTCGCCGCCGGTGCTCCCTCCCTCCACCAACCGGCGCCGCCGAAGATCCGCGCCCGGCGCAACCGCCCTCCCTCCGCGAGTCGGCGCCGGTGCGGATCCCCTCCTTTCACGGCCCGCCGTCATCAGTGCTCTCTCCCTCTGCGAGTCGGCGCCGGCGCGGATCGCCTCCCTCCACGGCCCCGCCGTCGTCGGTGCTCCCTCCCTCCACCAGCCGGCGCCGCCGCAGATCCACGCCCCGGTGCAGCCGCCCTCCCTACGCGAGTCGGCGTCGGCGTGGATCCCCTCCCTCCATGGCCCGCCGCCACCGGTGCTCCCTCCCTCCACCAGCCGGCGCCACCGCTTACCTCCATGCGTCGCCGCCGCCACTTGCTAGGAAAGAGAGAGAGAAGGGATACAAGAGAGAGAGAGACCGGATAGGGTTAGTCTAGATAGGGTTAGATGTGGATAGGGTTCGAGGGCATTTTGGTCATTACGAAAAGTAATTATATTTCTTTTCTTTTATTAAATGAATTTTTAACGGTGTTGCAGAAACAGGGTCAGACGGGATGTTCGTTTTCGAAAAGCAAGGTCAAATAAGCAAACTAGAAAAAATAAGGTCATATTGGTAGTTAGGCTTCGAAACAAGGTCAAATAAGCAATTGTCCCATATATTTATGCCTAGGATTAGGTTTATACCCCTATATGTATATATTTATATATATGTATTATACTCATCGAATTTATATCACCATGACCCAAAGAATGGCCCAACATTTTATGTCACCAAATTTTATATTCATACCTAATATACATATGTTTGTTTATATATATATATACCTCGGTGTAGATAATTATTTATTTATATATAAAATTTCCTATCTAAATTTATATTTCTCAAATGAATAGATGACATTTAAGTAGAATATTTTATTTACTATAATTTGGTCCAGAACTTTATTTTAATTATTTTTCTTAATTGTTCATTCTGTCAATCCTCCGTTTTAAGGTTTGCACCTAAATAGATTTCGATAAATTTAATCCCGCAAATAAAGATTCAAATAAACGAGCAATAAAACGCGGCATGATGAAATTCGATTTAAAAGTTTTTGAAATTTCGTATTTTACGGTTTCGATTTCGACGGTCGAATTTTCAGGGCGTTACAGCATGCTTTTAGGTTCTCGTACTCCTCACCGCGATAGTGGATACAATCGTTCGGACATGCGTGTATCTTATGTACTTCTAGTCCTAGAGGGCATACCACCATCATAGCTTCGTACGTTGTTTCGGACAATTCGTTTTCCTTCAGAAGAATGTTCTTGACGAGTTTCAATAACTCGCCAAATGCCTTGTCACTCACACCATTTTTGACCTTCCATTGCAAGAATTCTAGCATCGTACCCAACTTTTTGTGCCGCTGTTCGCAACCTGGGTACAACGAAGTTTTGTGGTCCGCTAACATACGGTCCAATTTTTGGACCTTCTTCTCACTTTCGTAGCCGTCCTTTACGTCCTGCAACATCTGACCAAGATCATCTACAGCATCGTTATCTTCAACAGCTCCGTCCGCCTCGCCTACTGGATTTTCTTCAAATCCACCGTATTGATGAGCTTAGTCCGGAATATTCTTGCCTTCTACTTCATCTTCTTCCATTGTAACCCCTAGCTCTTCGTGCGAGATACAACAATTATATCCAGGCATGAATCCAGATTCAAACAAGTGCGCATGAATAGTTCTTGATGAAGAATATTCCTTCTGGTTACTGCATTTTTTGCATGAACAACACATGAAACCCTTATACTTGTTAGCATTGGCCACATTCAAAAAATAATGCACGCCTTCAATAAACTCTTTCGACCGTCGGTCCGCGGTGTATATCCATTGCCTATCCATCTATGCAACAAGTAGTCCAATGTTACTAATGAAATCCACACAATTGAAACTAATTAAATAATCATATAATAATTTAAAACATCATGATTCAAAGTGAAACTAATTTCTAGAAAAGAGCTACAAAGATGGCGACGAGAAGGAAGAGAAGTCTACAATTATTTTTAAATTTTTATTAAAGTGCTAAACATTTTTTTATAGTACGAACAGTATTTCTAGCTATATTACATATTTTTCAATTATCTTTGTTTTCTACTCTTTTTTACAAATAATCATACAATAATTTTACAATAGTCCCACATATTATTCTTTTTTATTGTTTGTAAAGTTGAAAACATATCTTTAACGAATTATACCTTTTTCTAACTATTTTATTAAACTAACTTAGGTTTTATTCTTTTATCTTAGTTTTCTATATTTTTTCTCGGTCATCTCTTTTATAACATATATATCCAAATTTTCTAATTTCAAAATCAACCTAATTTTGCCTACACATATTTTCTCTCTCATCATTTTGCATAAACCTTGTTGGAGACAATATTTTATAGAAACAAAACTATAAATGTAATATGCTAAGCATATATTATTAGAGAATGAATTTGCTAACCTTTTGGATCTCTTCGATTTGTATATTATCACCAAAACAATTTTATCAAAAATGTTGGCAGCACCTCCCTTCTTTCTCCTCCTCTTGGCAGCAATGGGTCAGGCTGGAGGAGAAGGAGGATGTATAAAAAGGTAGGTCACTTTAGTCCCGGTTAATAACATCAACCGGGACTAAAGATCTAAATCATCTTTAGTTCCGGTTTGTATTACCAACCAGGACTAAAGTGAGGATCTATAGTCCCGGTTGGTGACACCAACCGGGACTAAAAATCCCCGGCCCCCTGACATGCGTCAAACACGGTCGGTGAAGGTGTGAACCGGGACTAAAGATGATCTTTAGTTCCGGTTGGTAATACCAACCGGGATTAAAGATCATCGCGACCCGTTACACTTTTTAACCGGGTCTAAAGATGATTTTTAGTCCCGATTCCTATTCGAACCGAGACTATTCCGGTTTTTTGAACCCGAGCAAAGATCAGTTCTCCAGTAGTGAAAGGACCAAGACCGATTAAAACAGCCAGAAATCAATCGTCAAAAATAATTTATTACATCTACTCTCTATATTTACATCTTCCTCCTTCTTGCTAGTTGTACCTTAAGTCTATTCACCTCTCAATTCCTCAATTGTTCGTCGTCTCTCGTCTTGACGGTGTTAGATGTCGTTCTAGCTGGCCTGCCGAGTCTGGAATAAACCAACGTGCGTTCACCCTGATGGTGTCCCTCCTGGGTGTTTGTTCGGCATCATTTAACTCCCCTTTGGCAACGCGTCTTTGGATGACGCTACGGGTTGAACACAACGTGCTCAGTGGCAGCATAACTCGGTGGCAACAGATGTAACCATCCTTTCGTATTCTCGTCATGGAAAATCACGAGTTTAATCTTGATTTGTTGGAAAAAAAAGGATTATCAGATAATTAAACTATTGATTCACATAACTCTTCTCAAATTAGAACTGTACGGAAAATTACGCTATATAAAGTGATGATCTATGAAATTTCAGCACGATACTACCTCTATCAAAAATACTCTATTCTACTGTACTTACAAATAGTAGTTATAGTTTAGTTACACTAAAATTATACTATCGTTTTATCTAGAAGTTTTCAATCGTGAAAACTTGTGACAGTTTTTTTAGCAATTTGCACACCTTTCCAAAACGTACGGCTCAAATGTCCCCGCGCGCGGCATGCCGCACCGGTGGACGCCTACCCGACACCAGGGTTTGTAAAACCGCTAGTAACCGTGCGGTTACCACGGTTACCGTGTTTACCGCGGGGTACGATAAAAGAAAAATCACGGTATCCGTCTTAAATTCAAATAAATTTAAAAAATAATTTGAAATTTTGATAAATTTTATACGGTTTCGTACGATTTGCCACAGTTACCATGTGGTAACCGTGCTTACCATCGAGACGCGGTAACCGCGGCTCCGGCGGTTTTGCAAACCCTGCCCGACACTCACATACCTAGTACGTACGGCCCTGACCGACATCCATCCGGTACACCACGGTGTATACATGTTCCACTCTTAGCTCATTGTTTCCTTCTTCATGGGTGCATAAGTAGAAATAAAATAGAGATCGAGCTAGAATGCACGTAAAATGTGCGTTTAATTAAGTTAGTAATGAGAAAAGATGATGGTCGGTTCACGTGAGAAAAAGTTGGAGCAATGCATGTACGGTACATGTATATAGGCACGTCTAATACGCACGGCTTCGCCAGGACGCAAGTAGCGCACGTTTCCCTATGTGAGCTGCGCCTCCCCGCCCGAACTTATTAGCGCTAATCCCTTTTAGTGCTAATTTATTTTTAATAGTAAAAATAAATTAAGAATATTTTAAAATAAAAATTTTAAATTTTAAGTTTATAGTTTAAAGATTCAAAAATTGAATTAGAACTTTTAAATTTGAGTTAAAATTTTTAGATTTTAAGTTAAAAGATTTTAAATTTTGAGTTGAAAGTTTTATATTTTGTTTTGAAAGTTTCAGAACTTAAGTTAAAACTTTTGAAAGTTGAGTTGAAAGTTTTAAATATAGATTGAAAATTTTAAATTTGAGTTGAAAGTATTAAAAAAGAAGTTGAAATGTTTAAATTTGAATTATATTAGAAAAAAACAAAATTTTAACAAAAATATGTTTCAATAGAACTTTCAATCAATCCCAAATCAATTAACATGAAAAAGTAAAAAAGAAAAAAAGGGAGAACGTGCCGGTGGGAGCAAGCATGTGTAGCATGCATGCAGGTAGGACATATACGGAGATGCAACCGTAGCGGATACAATAGCCGAGTCAGAGAGCAAGTTTTACAGCATGCAGTAGGGGACGCAGCTTTTAAAATAAAGATGAGGCGAAGATCGTCCGATAAAGATTATCTAACGTAATAAATATTATATTTATATTGTAACCGTATAAAAAATAGTATAATTAATAAATTAAGACACAAAAGAATATCCAATATAGTACCCGTCATTTTAAAATGAAGCAATTATCTTTGCATCATATAATTCATCGTACACCAAAATAGTACTAGTAAAATGTCAATTGCAAAAATAAGTCAAACTATAAAACATAAGTGATAGTTAAATATATTTAAAAATTGATTAGAATATGAGAAGATGTATCTTTAATAAATCATCGAGAATTTATAGGGACTCTATGAGACTTAATAAATCAATTCTCCAATCATCCATGGGTTAAAACATCCTTTTGACTTTAATTTTTCAAATGAAATTGTCTAAAATTCGCCGTATTAATCTAAAAGATTGCCTATATCTGCGTGGCGCAGGCTATAGGACGCCATGGGGCAGACCAACAGGTAGCGACGCTGGCCAGAGGCCAAAGCCATGAACCTATCTATCTAGATATTTTTTTAGAAATAATAATATTTTAATGGAAAATCGTAAAAATAGTAGGCTTTTGCAAAAAATCACAAAAAAAGGCCCAGTCGAACCACGGTGACCCGACAGGCCCAAATCGAACGTTGGAGGGACGACAGGCCGGTCGATCGAGCCCTGTTGGTACGCGGCATGTCGACAGGTGGCCCAGTCGGCACGCGGCACGTCGATAAGCCGGGTCGACGGCCCAGTCGAACGACGGCCGTTCGATAGGCCGGGCCGCCGGTCCAGTCGAATGCCGGCCGTTCGACATTCCGGGCCGGCCGGCCTTATTTTTTTTTAACTTGTTAAGTATAGTTTTTTAGTTATTCAAATTAATTTGTTAAGAGTTATTTTTAACTTGCTAATAATTAATTAATGACATATATTTTATAATTGATTAATTATAATTTGTAAGTTGTTTTCATAATTAAGTTTGTAAGTAGTTTTTGTAAATATAATTTTGTTATAATTGATTAATACCCATTTTTAATTGAATGTTTGGAGAAACACATCGGATTTTTAATTTATTAATTTTAGATATATCCATTTTTAATTTAGTAATGTACAGAACTTTTTTTTTAATTGGTAAGAATTATTTTTAAGTTGTTAGTAAATAATTAATGACATAATTGTTTATAATTGATTAATTATAATTTATAAGTTGTTATTATAATTATAATTTATTATAATTGATTAATACATATTTGTAATTGAATATTTGGAGAAACATATCGGAGTTATAATTTAATAATTTTAGATATATCCATTTGTAATTTATTAATTTACAAAACCTTATTTTGCTTATCGATTATTTTGGGAAATTACAAAAATCACTTTCGGATAGGGCCAAAAATTTGCAGAAGCGAAAATTGGTTCTATCTATTTTCGAAAATTCCGAAAATCGTTTTCAGAGGACTCAAAAAATTTCGAATTCACAGAACATGTTTTTAAAAACCGAGAAGAAACTTTTTTTAAGAATTGATATTGAGCACATCCATGACCATACGGAAACAAGGAGAAGTTGTAGTACAATTTAAACATGATACACCTGGTTCCATTGCGGTTACATAGATAAGATTAGATTCAAACTAGAAGAAAGGTAATGCTAGAGTTGAACACGACGACGATATAGTAATGGGACAACGAAACATGACATCACATATTTGACTAACGTAAGTTGTCCGATAGTAGCTAACCCCTATGTGAGGATCCCTCTCCCGTCTCAAACTACTTTTTAGTAAACATGTATTGCTCTGGCAGTTCAAGCTGCACCACACGGGAAGTTGGATCACTCAGAATCTTTTTGATGTCTATCCATTCTTTGTATTGACATCTTCTTGACGGTTCCTGCGAGAAACGAATAAACGTGAAGCGAACAAAGTTACTAAATGTTGTGACAAAATAAGGATTCATGATAACGAAAATATTTTCACCATGAAATCGTCGTCTACAATATTTGGGCAAACAAAGAACCTCTGACCCAAAGTTCTTGGCTTGGTGGAACGGAGAACCTGACAATGATCACCGCATCTGCATTTTGGACGGGCTTCCCATGGAGGGAGTGCCATCGTTAGCACCTGCCAGTCGCACTGTTCTTCACGACATTGTTGTTCATAAGCAAATTTGAACGCCAAGTATTTCTCAGGACTTTCTGATGCGAAATACCAGCGTCCTTCTTGTTGACAAGTGGTTAGGTCGAGAACGGGATTTTTTGTATCGACCCACTCGATGTATCCACAAGCCGTAGCGCGGGCCTGACGAATAGATTTGAAAGAAGAATAAACAATCGCTCATGCAAACTGAATAAGCATATGCAGAGAATGAAATACCTCACAGTCATAGTTAGGGCACCTAAAGAAACACCTTCCTCGAGTGTCTTGATTCCTCGAAGCCATTAGTTGGCATCGGTCACCACAAAGACAGAGAGGCCGCTCGCACCAAGGTGGGAATAGGTATACCAAAGGATCGCTACGCTAGTTGGGATCCTCAACGCCCCGACGTCTAGCCATTGCCGAAAGCTGGTGCAATGAAGGGTTGTGGTAGCGCTTGTTGCCTACACAGATGAAGAAATTATGTGCTGCATCGCTCGTTATGGGGATTTATGTAGGCACCAAAGATAGCATTGAAAACCTTTACATGTCTACATCATGGGGCACGATGGGTCCACCTGATTACCGCCGAAAGTAAGAGTGGACGTATGCACCGAAAGTTGATCGTGACAAGTCGAACTGATAGTGTGTCTGTGCACTGTGGTATACTGTGCTATGTAATGGATCCGACACCCAAGTGCCGAAAGTTTGTTGTCGTATGCATAAGTAGTTATGACATGTAAGGGCATAGGCGCATGTGGAGTCGATCTCGCATTGTATTCTTGGTGTGTCCGATTTTTCGATAACGAAACGACATAGGCGCCGAAATTAGTTTGTAACCACGTGTGAGCACAATGATGTCGATAGTGAATTTTTTCTAAATCTTGTAAAAAAAAATATAAAAGAAGTGATACTTTAGCACAAGTAGAAAAGACATTCAAAGGCAGTTTATCAAATAAGTGTATGTCATGAAGTAGTTCATACATATAACATGACATGAGTAGTAAATGCAAAAAAAATAATTCAGCACATAAATAACACTACAAGTCAAGAATGCCCCCCTCTCGCACGCTTGCTACGCCCTCCCTTCTTACGTTGTCTGATTTGCTCTGTGGGATAGGTCAAATTATCAGGTGGGTGCCTATGTCGTGCCGGCTGCTGTGGAGTAGCATCCTCTGGCTGCACGGACTCCCCCTGCTGCGTAGGCTGCGTGACCAGAGGAGCACCGTACCAGTAGTCTATGCCAGCTTGTGCATCGGGTGCATCCATCGCAAAGAAATTGTCCACGCACTGTGTTCGAGGAGAGACAACAGGAACTGCAGAATGCCCCTGGGAAAACCCGTAGTCGTCACCTATTGCAAAATGGAGGCGATGCCACATGTTAATAGTTAGTAACCATGCATAAAAATTAAGCGAACGATGATGGTAACTACGTTGTAAACAATACTTACTTGTGTGCTGTGTGTACCCTGACTCCGGTGCGCGCAGAGTAACGTAGAGTCCCCAACCTGATGTGGGCGCCAAGTTGTCCCCTGTCGGCAGGTAGGGAAAGTCTGGCTGCACGTAGGCTCCCTGGGTATCGTACACCTGCTGTGGCTGTTCACGTTGCGTAGGTTACGATATGGTATAAAATGGAGGTTGAGTACGATATGAACTGCATGTTAAGCAAGGCAAACGTGCCGTACCTGAGGCCGCGGTGGTGGCATACTCGATGTCGGAACCCCAAAGTCAGACGATCTCCCTGTGCGGACAGGGTCAGGCGTCTCCTGAAGCGAAGGCCGAGCGTGCGATGAACCAATGTCGTCGTAGTGGCGACGTGAAGTAGAGGAGTGGAATTGCTCCACACTAGAGCGTCGTGGTAGTGGTGGCGATCCTGCCCGCCTGGAAGGCTGCACCACATCAGCCGCGCTCCGACAGGAGACACGACGAAGTAGCGCCGCAGCTCGTGAACGGAAACTGCGAAGGACGGACGCCACGTCGTCCTGCCTGACGTGCTGAGGCCTCGTCTTCAGTCTCTGTAGCAACGTGTTGGACTCAGCGTGAACCTGTTCCACAAACTCGGCCTATTGAACGAATAGGGAAGGGCGTTAGAACAGTTGAACGTGTTCCACATGTTATGATAATCAACGAAAGCAACGACATACCATTGAGTTATACGCAGCTCGAGGTTGTGGGGCAAACGTGTCCGTGATCGACGCCTGGTGAGGGACAGACGTTTCCCCTTGTGACGGGAAACACCTCCAGCGCATAACACTACGATACCAACAAAGGTACTGTCCATACGAAGCTCTGTCGTCTGGAGGTGTTTGGAGCACCAAGTGCTCCGCCGCATGTTCCCACTCCACAACCATTGGCATGATCGTCCGAACAATGGTCCCCTCGTGGGATAGACCGAGTCCTTTCCGGGTGTACCTGCGTAGCATTGTAATGAGCACGTAAGAAACGTATACAATGGAGTAAAACACACTACTTGCCTATAACATTATCGGACAAGTACTTACTTGTGGAGGCTAACAGCTAGAGAGCGTCCACCTCTCGGAGGGTAGTCTTGGTACATGCCGAGCTGTTTAAGTACCCTTTGCACGTGGTACGGCTCGACGTGCACGTCCAACACAAGGTGACAAGTGGTCCTCCAGAGCTCTGCGCTGCGCGTGCAGAGCTCTGCAAGACCGTGCGGTGCTCACTCAACGACATCGTGATGCGTGTACGGGGTCCAGCGAACCCGGTCGGGCGTAAGCTGATCGAAGTCCGCCATGAACTATGTGTACACGCGACGTGTCGTTCCGCTCACCCACCTCGGCTGCAAAAGCATGAAATATGTGATTAGTGCCCATAAATCGAGATAAAGCGCAGAATAAGAAAGTGCTATGAAAAATGCATTGCAATGTACAATTTACCTCGCGGTGTGTCCACAGCGATCCCATGGTGGGACGATCGTCAATGTCTTCAAGTCCAGACTTATACATCTCATCGACACCGTAACTTGCGTACGACTCCAGGTGTGGCCTTCCAATGTCAAAGCGCTCATGCGCCCATAACATTAGAAGCAGAGGGCATCCTGTCAGAGAACTTCCCTTGCTGTTCCTGTTGCAAGCATTGCATAGACCAGCGTACGTTGCCGCAAGAATAGCCGACCCCCAACTGTACTGCGGAATCTCCTCAACAGGTAGCTCGGCGATCTGCTCCGTGTAGTGAATGAAGTGCTTATCCACGGAGTCAGCGTGAGTCGCGACTAAGTGTCGGCGCACAACCCAGTCCTCCTGGTCCTCTGGGAACACCTCCTGCTGGAACTGGTGCAACCAACTCCTCGTGGGCCCATGCCCATCTGTGAGATCCTCCAGTGGAGCAGCTACCACTCCACCAAAACTGGCCAACAGATCATCCGCCCATCCAGCATGGACCTGTGTCGGGTCAACTGCTGCACCCGCTATAGGTAGACCCAACAAAAAAGACACATCCTGCAGAGGGGGTACCATCTCTCCAACTGTCATGTGAAAGGTGTGTGTCTCGGGCCTCCATCTATCCACCAAAGCACTCAGCAAGGCCGCATCGATGTTGATACGGGGTGACCTTCCACGTGAAGGCTCAACCAAGCGTGCGAAGGTCAACAACCCAGCGGCTCTCAACCTGTTACATGTCAAAAAGGAATAATTAGCAATGCGAGAAAATTTAAATGACAGCACGAGGTGACAAATGGTTTTTCACATACCTTGGAACCCAATGAGGATCGATACGCCAATAATGATCCGGTCCCCACATCCTCAGCACATTGCAGAACGTCCCCTGACTCAGTCGTCTCGAACGGTGATGTTTATCGATCACCTCGTCGATCAGCGATACGTCATCCCTGGTAGCCATATCTACAAAATGCATGATTATAAGTGTCGTGAGCATCAGAAATGAATTAAAAAATGACAAAATTTTAATAGCAGAAATCAAATACTGATAAAATGATGTGAAAAAGTTATGCAACGCGATAGTATCATCGTACAGGTTATGCAACGCAATAGTATCATTGTATAGGTTATGCAACGCGATAGTATCAACGTACAGGTTAAATACTAACAAGTTCAAGTGAACACACTCTAGAAATGGTAAATATAAATATTACAAGATGAATAACTAAGGATTATTTCTCGAAGTCGACCTCCGCCCTGGAACACGCCGAATATCGCCACCTTCTGCATCTTTGCCTACATTGTACATGCTGCAATCTTTACGGCTATGGTCTCCGCCGCATACAATGCAAGCCTTTGGACGTTGCGAACGGGTGTTCGTTTCAGCTTCATCCATGTGGTTCTTGATTCGACGGGTCTTGTGACGCCCCTTCATGCCAACCAACAAATTTGAGTTAGGCACCTAGTTGGCTTCCCCTGGGGGTGGGCGAGTGAAATCACATACCGCACGCCAACCACGCAATTCACCGCGCTAGGTCGCCTCCCATGCTCCCTTAGTAAAGTAAGGCGAGACGAATATGTTCGCATCGACACCACCTTTTGCGGAAGCGGCAAGAGCATGAGAGCATGGCAGATGTCGAAGGAAAGGCTTGTTGCAGTTGCATTTGCAAGCATGATAGTCTGGCCACAATGTGCACTCCAATGTGATGTCCGTACTCCCAATACCGGCACCACTTTTGTCATGCAGACGTACCTCAAACAGCAACTCCCTATTCCTAGCAGGCCAGACCCTGTGCATTGTGCCCTTCTTGCTTTTCTCCTCCATGTACAGTGTGATAGCGGGGCTATACCTTACATTACGATTGGCAAGGTTAAGACTAGCCATGGCGTATCTTTTACAAAGATACTTCTGTGTACCCCTTGTGATGCCCTCCAGGATAGCAACAAGTGGTAAAGGACGTGTATTTTTCATCACCCAGTTGTACACTTCGGCAAGATTTGTTGTCATCACACCATACCGTGAACCATTGGTATCGTACAACAATGATCACTTTTCCCTTGGCTCATGCTCTATCCAGTCAGTGAAGCACTTTGTAGCCCTCCCCGCTTCCTACATCGAGTAACAGATGGTGATTCGTTTGGAACGGGTTCCAGGCCTTCCGGCTCCTCTTGTCGGGCAACAACTAGTTTTTTTCAAACCTCTTGCATGTGAGTAGTGGTCAGCCGATCCAGCTGTTCCCATATGGCATCGAACTTTCTTTGCTGATTCTGCTTGCACAACTTTTTGAACAGGTCCATTAACCTCTTGCTCCTGAATTGTCTGTAAAAATTTGCACCGAGATGTCGCATACACCATCTGCTATGCAAATCTGGCCAGGAAACCTCCTCAGTTACATGTTCCTTTAGCTGCTGCACCGTTGATAGAATGCCGGCATGTTGGTCATGCAGAACACACACATTTGGTCAGTTTTGAACAACACACCTTTTAATGTGACGTAGGAACCATAGCCAGCTCGATGTGTTCTCGCTTTCAACAAAAGCGAAGGCAACGGGGACGACATGGCTATCAGCGTCGACTCCGATTGCGGTTAAAATAGTTCCCCTATACTTGCCTGTCATAAAAGTATCATCAACACATAGCAACGGAATGCAATTTCGGAAGGCCTCTATCATGCACCCAAATGACCAAAATGCACGACGAAGGACGTTTTTTTCATTGTCATTAACCTCATCAAGAATAGCCATATGTGTGCCCGGGTTTCTGGCCTGCAACACCTCCAAAAGTGGGGGAAGGTTGTGGTATGAATCTTCGTAACTTCCAAATCTCATCTCCAATGCTTTCTGCTTACCCCTCCAAGCCTTGTCGTACGATATCTCATACCCGTACTCTGTATCCACATCATGCATTATTGTGAATGGCGACAAAGAGGTCTTTTTAACAACCTTCGAATAAACCATTTGTGCCACGAATGCAGCCGTCATGTTCCTATGTACCAAAGGGGTCTTGTCCAACAAACATGTATACTCCTCAACCCTTGAAGTTACCCATAAGTTGTCATGTTGTAGTTTGTAACCATGCATTCTCCAAGGGCATCCGGGCTTTGTGCACTTCACGTCATACGTCGTTCGATTTGAAACCTTCACCCTGAACTCCCGCTTCTGCAGAAAAGCCCACTTCTTCACCGCGTCTTGTAGGTGCCCTTTGTCGTGAAACATCTGTCCAACTTGCACCTTCTCACAATCATATCGCCAGTGGGCATCTAAACCATCGTTAACCCCCAGACGGGTCATGGATATGGTCGTCCAATCTTCAGGTACGTTGGTTTCCTCCTCCCACTGTGCTGTATCTTGCCCTTCCACCACGAACGAAATATATTCCTTGTTCTCCAGTTCCATCTCTTCCACTACAACTTCGTTCTCCTCCGCTGCATCAACAGTCAAAGGTGAGTCCGGCTCATCGTCATCCAATTCGTTAGCCGGACAATTGCCACCGGGCACAACCACATCTGCAGTAGCCTCCTCCTCTACTGCTTCCTCTTCCCCACTCCTGCAAATATTAGCCTCTTCCACGATATGTGTTTGTTCCACCTCCGTTCGGCTGGTCTTGCCGGTCCCAACAATATCTATTTTCTTTTGCACCAATATTGCCAGGCTATAACCTTTCTCTCCTACTTTAGCCACAAATTTTCTCCAACTCCCAGTAGATGCAAGCTCTACTACTCTCCACTGCCATCCGTATTCACTCCTTACTGGCCACACGGCTTTTATGATGAATTTCTCCATCGAAGGATCTATCCCAAACATATTATGCAGCCACCCTAGCACGTCGTTCAAAACCAACTGGTCTGGTGTATTTAGGGTAGTATCAACGAATGCATATACGGTCAAATCTACCCCGCTATCACAAAGTTGTATTGGAGCGTCGCCATAATACACACGAACAGGCACAGCACCTGACATCCTGAAATAGCATGCCAATTGCTATTAATACGTCACCACCCAGTAAGGTGTCATATGCTCTATGCTTACATTATTGCTCTAACGTATTCAAACTATATTTCATTACTTAAATATAAGTTTCATTCGATTTTAACTAATAATAAACGTATAATACCTCCATTCGATTTTAACTAATAATAAACGTATAATACCTGTACTAACAACCAACATTGATTAATAAAAAAAATTCTCGTCGTCCTAAAGGATTACAAATTTATACCTTCGCTGTCGTTGCTCTTTCCTGCACAGTTGCGAACATCTTCTTCCCAACCACGTAGTAATTCCCTCTAGCCAAATGACACAGCTCTGCATCGTAAATTTGACTAATTAAATATAATTTCCTTTCGATTTGTACTAATGCTCAACATTGATTTCTCCCCGATGATAACTATTTCACCATTACGAAATTGCTAATCACCTCAGCAAACATATACTAACTTCGAATTATTTGCAACATACAACTACATAAATATATATATGTACTAATGGTTAATATTACACAATGACTAATGGTTAACAGAGTCAACAAATTATATGTACTAACAACAATGACTAACGATTCACAAATAAAAACAACGAAATAACAAACCTCATATGTACAATTTAAAATTTCACAACCTAAAGTATTGCAATTTTATAACTTAATAGCAGCTTGTCTTCTCTTCTCGTGATGTTATATCTTTACGACGACGTGGTGCACCGGCTGCCGTGGCAATGGCGACGGCAGGCTGGCGTGACGGCGGCCTGGAGCTGGCGAGGCGAAGCTACCGCGAGCTGATGAGGTGAGCCGACGACGACAACGAAGTGGTCCTGCTCGTGCTTATATCCTAGCTCCTGTCGACCTCCCATATGCCGATAGGGGTGGTGCGTGGGACCTGTCGGCACGCGGCTGGCCGACAGGGGCAGTGGGGAGCCTGTCGGCACCCGGCTAGCCGACTGGGCGGGCTGTCGGCACACAGTGAGCCAACTGGACCAGCTGTCGGCACTCGGCTGGCCGACTGGGCGGTGCCGCGGCCTGTCGGCACGCGGTGAGCCGACTGGGCCGCGTTTCGTCCTTCCGTGGTTCGACTGGGCCTCTTTTTTGCGATTTTTTGCAAAAGCCCACTAATTTTGCGATTTTTCATTAAAATACTATTATTTCTAATAAAAAATTCAACCTATCTAGCCCTAGCCGTCTAGTTGGCTAGGTAGATACCGCTAGGGCACACCGGGCAGGGCAGTAGACGGGCGAGGCGCAGCCGCAGGCCCACACATGGCATGACGTTCGTTAGCGTGAGCAGCTGAGGCAACACCGTGTGAAGAAGAAGAGTGCCGAAAATCAGATGAAGACGAATAATCGAATGACATGTGACGTGTAGAAAAATCATGAATAAAGACAAGAAGATGAGACGTTGGTTACAGCTGTTGCCTGACGTTGATGACTTTGACGAGGTATTAGGTAGTTAACGTTCTGACCGTGCACCGTGCACCGACAATCTCTCTAGTGCATCTGCGCGAATTAGCAAACGCGCATATATATAGTCCACCAGTTAATTATTTGGGCCATTAATCCACTCGTTCATTATTAGGGAGGGCCATGCATGCGATCCAGTTCGCCTGAAATATCATTTGCAACCATGAACTTGGAGATCCTTCGAATAACCGACAACTTTGCTGCATGACGGCTCCATTTGTTTGCAGACATCTATGCATGTGTGAAGGCCTTCGTCACTAGTGGAGAAGGGGTTTTTAACCCCGGTTCGTAACCCCCTGTAGTCCCGGTTATACAACCGGGACTACGAATCCGGGAGCAAAGATGTTCATCTTTAGTGAGCATCTTTAGTCCCGGGTAAAATAACGGGACTAAAGATCTATCATTAGTCCCGGTTGGTAACACCAATCGGGACTAAAGATGGCTACGTCACATAGCTGCCTCAGCCATCTTTAGTCCCGGCTGGTGTTACCAACCGGGACTAATGATATTTTTTTAAAAAAAACATTTACTGGTTCTGCCAGCTGCTTGTTTATATATTATGCATATATCTGTATAAATACATATATATGCATAATATATATGTATATATAATATGCGTATATATGTAATATATGTATTTATATGTATATATGCAATATGCATATATATATATATATATATATATATATATAGACACACACACACTACATATAAGCACTCAAGTAAATATATACTTATATTACCGAAATATACTCACACACATAAGTACATGAATGCACATCTGAATATGTACATATATTACAATCTTTTGTTAATTATAATGTTCTATTGTATATTACGAAGAAAGCTAAGACATATTATCCATGGGGAGGATGATCAATAGCTCTTCCATCGTAGTAGAATTCTAATGCGGGATCAATTATTTGTTCATTGATAAATCCTATCAGTTGTTCTTGAACAGCCTTGATAAATTCTTCGCTGGATAGGTTTTCCCTCATGTAAATAATCTATCATTTGAAAAAAAATTGAGATATAAGTATATGAAGTCAATAAGAAATCGAGACATAATGTATGAATAATTTTTACGTACTTCCAGATCCCTGTCACTGTTGATTTGCTGTACAAGTGCGTGAGTATATTCACAGACGTAGTAGCCGCACAAGTTATTCCCTTTCTCCTGTTTTGCACACTTAAGGAGAAACGATGAGAGATTTAATGTACTAATTTTTTCTAGAAGCAATGAATGATTAAATATGTTTTGGAGCATGTACTCACCGGAAAATTAAATCTCCTACCAAGTTTTTCTTTCCAAACCCCGCGGACCAATGTACGGAACTTTGCCCATGCCCTATGTACAGTTGGAAGCTATGATTAAATACCGGAGATCTGCATAGTACCAATAGCAGTGTTGATAATTAATGACAGTTGAATAGATGGCATTACCTGTCTATCACTTCAAAAACCTTGGTGAAAGTAGACTCTGGTTTATCCATTGAGTCACAGACATGAACTTTGCAAAGTTCAAGGTCGAAGAGGAAAAGGACCCAGTGAAATCTGTAAATTGCGTCAGACGATATATATGTGACGGTATGAGTACGGGGAGGAAGTTGGTACAAATTTGAAAGACAGTTAAAACTCACTCTGTGTTGTAGGGCAATAGTATGTAGGTCTTGTAATGCTGCTGCACCAGGAAATGAACAATATTGTCTTCTGTATCTTTCTCAAAGTCCCGTATCATTACGTCATTGACTTTGCGGGGGTCCATGAATCCAATATTGAAAATCCCCTGCCTACGGCACGATTGAATCTCCATTCTACAAAAGATAAAGGAATTTGCATCAGTCTTATCGTCACATTCTAACCAGGGAATGGTACATAGAAGAAGCTAAGGAACAAAATAAAGTTTGCTAAAACGATACTTACAAAACCCAGCAGCTGAGAATGGAGACGTCGAGAGCGTCTAGTTGGTATACATCGAACACATTCTCGAAGTTGATCCACAGAACATCATCTCCTTGGTAGTAGTTTGTGTTTCTTATCCTCGCTCCAAACATTATTCTACCTCTGGATGAACGTTCCATATACCATTGATGGAATCGATGCATTTGTGTTGAGAGAGTGTTCACCTCACCAGGCTTGACAAGCGGTTCACCGACTTTAAATTTGTATTTCAAGTCGGCTTCTGTCGCCATGGTTATCGGTGTGTCTCCCACCATTTGCGCCCTGCTCAGACCTGTCTCTTTCATCCATTGCCTCAGCTCCTCTTCACCGAGTGGTAGCAATGGCTCAACCGATTGTTTCCGCTGCTTTCCGAGCTGAGGCACTTCTTAGGCCTTTGCTCTTTGTTTCTTGTACGACTTCGTCACCGACCGGTCATAATCGGAAAGTACAGCCCTCTTAACCGGTTCACTCATCTTCTGGAAGAACTTCTTAGCAACCGGATTTATTGGAATCTTCTTTGGTGGTTTCCGTGCCTCGAAGAACGCCTTCACTTCTGCTCGTACGACCTCCTCATTCTCCTCGAGAGTGCGGTCGTACGCCCTTTTCTTGAGAGCGGGGAGTTTTGGCTCGTCAAGTCTTGGCTTCTTTCTTAGTGGTGTGGACTTTGACGGCGCGGGACGAAGTAGGCATGACTTTTTAGGCCGTGAAGGCGGAGCAGACGGTGACGGTGTAGGCGGAGGAACCGGTGCAGGTGAAGAAGAGGTTGCAGGCGAAGGAGACTGCGGTGGAGGAGCCGGTGCAGGCGACGGAGAGGTTGCAGGCGGAGGAGACTGCGGTGAAGGAGCCTGTGCAGACGGAGGAGAAGGTGCAGGCGGAGGAGTCGGTGCAGGCGGAGGAGAGGGTGCAGGCGGAGGAGACGGAGGAGAAGATGCCGCTGCTCGCCCAGGAAACACGATGTGCCGCTTGCACCATAGTATAATGGCGTGGGCTGTGTCTCCTAGTTTCGTCTCCCCGTCTCCTCCGGGGATGTCCAGCTCAAGATCATCGAACCCTCGTTCCAACAATTCAACCTCGACCTTTGAGTACCCAGGTGGAATCGGTCTGCAATGATATGTCCCCGAAGGGTCAACTGGTATGGCCATGCCCGACGCCACCTTCACGAGAGTCAAGATTACTTAGTAATTAACAGATGCATGCACCACCGGTTATGCAATTTACAAGACATATATCATAAAACTAAGAGCATACCTTGAGTTATATGTTCTTGAAGGGAATGTGCAGCTCATAAGGTGTCCGCCGCGTGATTTCATCTACGGGGTACGATGGGTTGTCCTGAGCTTGCCCTGCTACACCTTCCATGCCCTGTTCTCCTGCCTGCCCTATAGAAGCATAGCTGCTGCGATTGCCCGAGGGGCTCACCATGATTGGAGGGGCAAACAGCTGCACCGTCTGCTCGCTCTTTCGTTCCGCAAGGTGTTGGTCCACCCGTCGTTCGACCTCCTCTTGCATCCGTATTTCCTGCAGGGCGACCCTCTCCTCGAGATATCTTAATTTGTCCTCGGTATCCCTCTTGCTCCTCATCCGACTCTTGTAAGTGTGGCTGTCCTCTTGAAATCCGTATTTTCATGCAACCATGCCTTTTCCCCGTGTTCGTTCTGGATGCTTGGGATTCTGTAGTGCGAGCGTAAGCTCGTCCTTCTCTCTGTCAGGATGGAATGTTCCCTGAACAGACGCCTCCACTGCTTCCATGAGTCGGCTAGCTGCTTCGCGGATCGCATCGCCGAATACAAGGGAGCCTTCAGTGGGATCGAGCTTTCCACCATGAGCATAGTACCAATTTCTTGAACGTTCAGGCCAGTTCGTTGTGGCCTGCTCAATACCCTTTCCAATCAACCCGGCTTCCAGTTCATCCCACTTGGGGATTGCCTTCTTATAGCCACCTGACCCTAGCCGGTGATGGTACTACTTCTTAGCGGCATTGGCTTTGTTCTTTGCTATTTGCGTTTGCCCGTGCTCAGAAGTCCTGTATGCAACAAACGCATCCCAATGATCCCTCAGCTTCGTTAACTTGTCGAAATCAGGTGTCAGACCCTTCACGACGTATTTCTTGTATAGAGCTGACTTGTACTTCTAGAACTGTTCAGCAATTTTCTTCATCGTCCATTCTTTCAGTCTTGGCTGATCTGCCTCAGGGACCGTGAAGGTCTCGAGCATGGTGGTCCACAGCATTGCTTTCTCCGTATCTAGCAGATAACTTTCATCATCCTCTGCTGTTCTTGTTTGATGCCAGTGCACTATGCTAATGGGCACGTGATCCCTCGCGACCCAACCACTGTGTCTCACAAACTTACGTAGTATACCGGCCGGGGCAACTGGTTTGCCATCTGGGGCCACTTCAGTAATAATATGCCTGCCCTCTAGCTTCCTTGCGGCACCCCGTTGTCCGCGTGCCCTCTTCTCTCCAACGGCCGGTTCCCTTTCACTTTCCTGTTGGTTTGTGCCCTCGTTTCCCTCCTCGTTGAGGTATTGGTTGGGGTCCTCTGGCTCCTCATCCGCCCAATATTGGCTGCTGCCCTCTTCGATCTCGTCCATGAGGATCTGTTCATCATCGCGATCTACCATCTGTTTGTAACATTATGAGGTACACATCAACTAACAGTATATTGTTTTACATATAATGACATCGTTGAGAAATACGTACAATGACTAGTTAATTCATTGTTATACATGCAACCTACATGCATATGTCATATATATATACACACACATGAAGGAATTCATGAAACTTGCCTTAGTTTTGCTTGGAGTTATTGGGGCCACTTAAGCTTGAGCGACGACGGGGGTCAGCACCTATTAGAAAAAGAATTAGACAAAAAATTAAAACACTATTAGAAAATGTACAAAGATGTGCAATATTATATTCAAATTCGCAAACATAACTATTTTAATCATATAGAAAGGACAAAGAAAATTTTAATTTTAATCATTATTAAATATATACTTTTAGAGGTAATCGTTCCATACATACATATGAATGAATAAAGATAGAGATAGTGATTCAAGATATTAGGTGAACACAACACCTCGCTCTTTCATGGCTACAAACGGATAATTTTCATAACAAATTTTGTCTTGACTCCCTATGCATAGGAGTCAAGACAAAATTTGTTTTGAAAATTTTCCGTTTCTGTTTAGTCATGAAAGACCGAGTGCTTGTGTTTAGCTAGTATCTTGAACCAGTACCTCCTTGGAACGAGCGAACTTCGAGCGAACCAGTACCATCGTTCGTTCATTTGTTCGTTCGGTCGCTCGTTCGTTCGTTCGGTCCCTCGTTCGTTCCTTCGGTCGCTCGTTCGTTCGTGCATAGGTTCGTTCGCTCGTTCGTTCGTTCGTTCGTTCGTTCGTTTGTTCGGTCGTTCGGTCGTTCGCTTGTTCAATCGTTCGTTTGCTCATTTGCTTGTTCGTGCATAGGTTCGCTCACTCATTCGTTCGTTCGTTCGGTCAGTCGTTCGGTCGTTCGCTCGTTCACTCGTTCAGTCATTCGTTCGTTCGTTCGCTCGTTCGCTCATTTGCTCGTTCGTTCGCTCGTTCGCTCATTCGCTCGTTCGGTCGGTCGTTCGCTCGTTCGGTCTGCATGTCGTTCGTTCGTTCACGTTCATTCATGTCCGTTCACGTTCGTTCTATCGTTAGGTCGTTCGTGCCGCGGCCGTGGTGGTGGGGCGGCCGTGGTGGTGGCGGCAGCGGCCGTGGTGGCACGGCCATGTTGTGGCGGCGGCCGTGGTGGCGCGGGTACGTGGCATTCATGGCGATGGCGGCCGTGGTGGCGCGGGCCGACGGCGGCGGCGGTGGCGCGGGTACGTGCCATTCATGGCGATGGCGGTGCGGACAGTGCGGCGACGGCGGTGCGGTACGTGGCATTCTTGAAAACGGACGGAAGAAAAGATGAAGATCGGAGCAAACCTCGGCCGGGAGGTGCGGTGCGGACGGCGACGACGTACGGCGGCGGAGACGACGAAGACGACGGCGGCGGCAAAGACGGAGGACGTGCGCACTGAGAGTTGAGAGAGAATGAGAAACAGCTAAGTGTGGATCCGGAGAAGACGATGCACCCAGCTATTTATAGTCGGGATCTTTAGTCCCGGTTGGTGGCAAAAACCGGGACTAAAGATATCTTTAGTCCCGGTTGCTGCCATCAACCGGGATTAAAGATGTTTTCCCGCTGCGGCCAAATTATTTTTTTGTCCCGGCTATGTTTAACAACCAGGACTAAAGATTGAAACAGTGCACATATAAATAACATATGACCTATTTTAATAGTTTCAATTTGATATTACATTCCAATAATGATATATAATTAAAATTTGACCAATTTAAATACTATTTGAATAGTATTAAAATATCTAATACCATATTACCTATTTAAATAGTTTTAAATTATTATTAAATATAAATAATCACATATAAATAACATATGACCTATTTTAATAGTTTCAATTTGATATTACATTCCAATAATGATACATAATTAAAATTTGAATAATAATGATACATTATTATTAAATATAAATAATCACATATATACCAATTTAAATACTATTTGAATAGTATTAAAATATCTAATACCATATTACCTATTTAAATAGTTTTAAATTATTATTAAATATAAATAATCACATATAAATAACATATGACGTTTCAATTTGATATTACATTCCAATAATTGATATTACTATCTAATACTATATTACCTATTTAAATAGTTTAAAATTGATATTACATATATAATTGTAGTACTAAAAAACACAAACATTACATGGCCTTCAATACATTATAAATAATTTGCGTTGTCCATACAACAACCTATGTCACAGTTTTCCTTACATAATTGTAGTAATAAAAAACATAAACATTGCATGGCCTTCAATACATTATAAATAATTTGCATTGTCCATACAACAACCTATGTCACAGTTTTTCTCACGTACTTTCTCTACACTAATGTTCCTTCGCTATGTCACAGTAAGGGGTCTCCTCCTTTGAAAGGAGGAAGCTCGGGTCAACCGTCACCGCGAACGGAGGTTGCCCGTCGAACTGATCGTAATATTCGTCAGTCTTATCCTCGACTCCGACGATTTTCCTTTTGCCTGGGAGAACCACGTGGCACTTTGGCTCGTCGGGTCCTTTACCCTTCTTTGGTTTGCTAGACATGTCCTTCACGTAGAAAACCTGTGTGACATCATTGGCTAGGACGAAAGGTTCGTCTGAGTATCCAACCTTGCTTAGGTCAATCGTTGTCATCCCACTGTCATTAATCATTACGCCTCTATCGGTGAGCCTAACCCATTGGCATCGAAACAGAGGTACCTTCAGGGGTCCGTAGTCTAGTTCCCATATGTCCTCGATGACACCGTAATACGTGCTAGTTGCACCATCGTATCTCATGGCGTCGATACGAATAGCAGAGTTCTGGTTTGTCCTCTTTCTGTCTTGGGCTCTTGTGTAAAATGTATACCCATTGATTTCATATCCTTGGAATGTCGATATCGAGCAAGAAGGCCCCCTCGCTAAGAAGGCTAGTTGTCAGTCAATGGTTTCTGCACCGATTAGACGTTGTCGTAGCCAAACGGGGAAAGTATCGATGTGATGGCGTGTAATCCATGCATCAGACTTGCCGATGTTTTTCGACCGCACAATCGCCAGGTGCTCCTCGATGTAAGGAGCCACCAACGAAGATTGTTGCAAAACCGTGAAATGTGCTTTACGGAATAAATCATTGTCCACGGTCATTATTGCTTTTCTTCCAAGAGTCCTCTTTCCCCGTAGTCTCCCCTCATGGCTGAATTCGGGTACCCCAATTGGACGAAGGTCTTCAATAAATTTTACGCAGAACTCAATGACCTCCTTTGTTCCATAACCCTTGGCGATGCTTGCTTCCGGACGAGAACGGTTACGAACGAATTTCTTTAGAACGCCCATGTACCTCTCGAAAGGAAACATGTTGTGTAGGTACACAGGACCGAAAATACTGATCTCTTTCCCAAGGTGACATAGAAGATGCGTCATTATATTGAAGAATGACGGTGGAAAGATCATTTCAAAGCCGACAAGACATTGGACCACGTCCTCTTGAAGGGTTGTTAAACTGTCTGGATCTATGATCTTTTGCGAAATTGCGTTCATGAAAGCACATAGCTTTGTTATTGTTCCCCGTACATTATCAGGAAGGATACCACGAATTATAACAGGAAGCAGTTGTGTCATCAACATGTGACAGTCATGAGACTTTAGTTTTGTGAATTTCTTTTCCTTCATACTTATTATTCTCTTTATGTTCGAGGAGTATCCAAACGGTACCTTGATGCTCTCTAGGCATTCAAACATACTTTCCATCTCTTCCTTGCTCAGGGTGTAGCTTGCAGGACTCAAGTAATGGCTTCCTTTATCCTTCGGTTCCGAGTGAAGGTCCTCGCGTTGTTGCATATGCTTGAGATCATTACGTGCTTCAAGTGTATCTTTCGACTTCCCATATACACCTAGGAAGCCTAACAGGTTGACGCAAAGGTTCTTAGTGAGGTGCATCATGTCGATCGCGTGCCGGACGTCTAAGACTTCCCAATAGGGTAACTCCCAAAAAATAGACTTCTTCTTCCACATCGCCACGTGACCATCTTCGCTCTCTATAGGTTGGCTGCCAGGTCCCTTTCCAAATACTACTTTCAGATCTTTCACCATAGCAAACACGGTTTTTCCGTTGTGATGTTTAGGCTTAGTACGGTGGTCTGCCTTCTGTTCGAAATGCTTGCCTTTTTTCCGTACAGGATGGGTTGCAACAAAGAATCGACGATGGCCCATGTAAACAACCTTCCTGCAGTGTTTCAGATACGTACTTTCAGTTTCATCCATGCAATGGGTGCAAGCCTTGTACCCCTTGTTTGACTGTCCGGATAGGTTGCTAAGTGCAGGCCAATCGTTAATGGTCACGAACAACAACGCTCGCAGGTTAAATTGCTCCTGTTTGCCCTCGTCCCACATGGAGACACCTTCTTTGTTCCACAGCAGAAGCAGATCCTCAACCAATGGTCTTAGGTACACATCAATGTCGTTACCAGGTTGCTTTGGGCCTTGAATGATAATTGGCATCATGATGTACTTTCGCTTCATGCATAGCCAAGGGGGAAGGTTGTAGATACACATGGTAATAGGCCAAGTGCTATGGCCGCTGCTCATCTCTCCAAATGGATTCATGCCATCTGTACTTAAACCGAACCTTACGTTTCGGGCATCTCTCCAAAGTCTGGAAATGTTATGTCGATGTTTCGCCACTGCGACCCGTCGACGGGGTGTCTCAGCATCCCGTCTTGTTGACATTCTTTTGCGTGCCAGCGCATCATGCTAGCATGCTCTTTGTTCCTGAACAAACGCTTGAGCCGTGGTATTATAGGGAAATACCACATCACCTTAGCAGGAACTCTCTTCTTCGAAGGCTGTCCGTCAACATCACCTGGATCATCTCGTCTAATCTTGTATCATAGTGCTTTACAAATCGGGCATGCTTCTAGGTTCTCGTACTCCTCACCGCGATAGAAGATACAATCGTTCGGACATGCGTGTATCTTATGTACTTCTAGTCCTAGAGGGCATACCACCTTCTTAGCTTCGTACGTTGTTTCGGGCAACTCGTTTCCCTCCGGAAGAATGTTCTTGACGAGTTTCAATAACTCGCCAAATGCCTTGTCACTCACACCATTTTTTGCCTTCCATTGCAAGAATTCTAGCGTCGTTCCCAATTTTTTGTGCCCCTGTTCGCAACCTGGGTACAACGAAGTTTTGTGGTCCGCTAACATACGGTCCAATTTTTGGATCTCTTTCTCACTTTCGCAGCCATCCTTTACGTCCCGCAACATTTGACCAAGATCATCTACAGCGTCGTTATCTTGAACAGCTCCGTCCGCCTTGCCTTCCAGATTTTCTTCAAATCCACCGTATTGATGAGCCCAGTCCGGAATATTCTCGTCTTCTACTTCATCTTCTTCCATTGTAACCCCTAGCTCTCCATGTGAGGTCCAACAATTATATCCAGGCATGAATCCAGACTCCAACAAGTGCGCATGAATAGTTCTTGATGGTGAATACTCCTTCTGGTTACTGCATTTTTCACATGGACAACACATGAAACCCTTGTACTTGTTAGCATTGGCCACCTTCAAAAAATAATGCACGCCTTCAATAAACTCTTTCGACCGTCGGTCCGCGGTGTACATCCATTGTCGATCCATCTAGACATCAAATAGTCCAATGTTACTAACGAAATTCACATTCTCGAAACTAATTAAATAATCATACAAAAATTTAAAACATCATTATTCAAAGTGAAACTTATTTCTAGAAAAGAGAATGGAGAAAATATTCTAATTTTGCCTAACATATTTTGCCTAACATCATTATCCAAATTTTCTAATTTTAAAATCAACCTAATTTTGCCTAACATATTTTCTCTCTCATCATTTTGCATAAACCTTTATGGAGAAATCATTTTATAGAAACAAAGCTACAAATGCAATATGCTAAGCATACATTATTAGAGAATGGATTTGCTAACCTTTTCGATCTCTCCGATTTGTATATTATCACCAAAACAAATTTATCAAAAATTTTGGCAGCACTTCCCTTCTTCCTCCTCCTCTTGGCAGCAATGGCTCGGGCTGGAGGAGGAAGAAGAAGTATAAAATGGTGGATCACTATAGTCCCGGTTAATAACACTAACCGGGACTATAGATCTAAATTATCTTTAGTCCCGGTATGTGTTACCAACCGGGACTAAAGTGAGGATCTTTAGTCCCGGTTGATTACATCAACCGGGACTAAAGATCCCCGCCCCCTAACACCAGCCTGACAGGGCCGGTGGGTGTGTGAACCGGGACTAAAGATGATCTTTAGTCCCGGTTGGTGTTACCAACCGGGACTAAAGATCATCGCGACCCGTTGCCTTTTTTAACCGGGACTAAAGTTGATCTTTAGCACCGGTTCATATTCGAATCGGGACTATTCCAGTTTTTCTGATTCCGACCAAAGATCAGTTCTCCAGTAGTGCGTGTTTGCAGCAGTGCGTAGCACGTGAAAAAAAGAATACGCGGAGTATACGGAAATATATGTACCGGCAGCGATGGACTGGTAGTAATATACTTCGTTGGCTTTTTCATAATGTGCGATAGAAAACTGTCGGCTTGTTTTTAAGTTACCTACAAGAGCCAGTGATAGACACCTAAGCCATGCGCCGACGATATAAAGGTAACTGTACCACTTTAACCACTATATTCTGTTACCGCATTTTTAAAGAATTTTTCTTATATGTGTTCTTCGTGGAAATATTCAAGTAAAAATGCATGCTTTCTATGTGATTTACGTGTTATATATTTGAACTAATATTATTACACTGTAAGTTTTATGCGTTCTCGTATGCAGAGGTACTTGTTTGGGTAAAGAGAAAGAGACCGAGCGTAAAGAATACAAGGATGATCAAATAAGTTGATTGGGACCAAATAAAGACATTTCCTAAGTCTACTCCAATATTACCACGTCATTTTGAGTCCATAGAAGGCAAGAGATAAAGTTATGCATGTTTTGGATTCGGATTTGGCCTCCTTACAGCATCAACATCAAACAGACCTAGCCGTTGATCTAGAAGGAATCTCGAGGTCCATGAGTACTTGTTGGAAAGCTTTTTGATGGTTACGGTCCCACGTCAAAATTTCTCCTAATCTATGAGGAATCTGCAGAACAAGCCATGTACCTCATCCTGTCTGAGTTTGATTTGAACCTTGGGCCTTGTAATAGTGTCATGGGCTAAGCCCAAGGGGGTTTGCACCCTAGGGCAACCCTAGGACGTCCCTAATCGTATTTATTCAATAGCACTCATAGTTTAGAGTGGGGTTTTGCTTAGATTATTTTTTCCTTTGAAGTTTTGCTGTTAGTTCAGTTTGTGGAACCCAACTTTGAGAACTTAATCATTCATCTGCAAATTGAGTTGCAATCTACCTTGTTCTTGCTTGTGTTCTTCGATTCGCATGCAGGGATTAGCCTTTTCGGCGAGGTCAATCAGGTTTCAGCACAATGGATAACCAAAGGAGACATGATGTTATGATTGCAAGGTTTGGATCTTGTGTGTCAAGTTTTCGCCGAATCGAGAGTTACCGTGCTGGCCGAAAGTCATCTTCCCGTGCGAAAGGCCTGCTCGCACGCGCAAGAAGGTCTGAGAAAAGAACATTTTCGCGTGCGGGCGGCCCAACCGCACGGGAAGATAGACAGCAGCATTAATTTTTTTTGTGCATATATTATTTTATGTGCATATATTGGCTTATCTCTCCCTCCCTCCTCTCTCTCCCTCTTTCTCTCAGTAATAGTATAGACAGCAGCATTAATTTTTTTTGTGCATATATTATTTTATGTGCATATATTGGCTTATCTCTCCCTCCCTCCTCTCTCTCCCTCTTTCTCTCAGTAATAGTATATATACACATCACACGTATTAAGAATTAAACGTAATTAATTATTTTTTCATGGAATTAAGATATTAAATTGTATGCATCACATATATACATATCATCGCGTCTCGCAATTTTTCATGGAATTAAGATATTAAATTGTACGCATCACATATATACATATCATCGCGTCTCGCAATTTACAAAAGTTCAAAAAACCACATAAAATATATACTTAATTAGAAATGTTTGTACTAGCTAGTATACATATGTTATTTTTCTCACTCTCTAAGTCGTTTGAAGGTATCCTCCATCGCAAGCTGGCTCTCTGGATCGTAGAAATCGCCCAAATGGTTGCAGACAACGCGGCGGACGAAGCGGCAAATATCTGCACACAAGTTTCGTATGGTTCGATCGTCGAACCGGTTCGCTACAACTGGAACGGACGAGATCTGTTTAAGAAGGAATACACATTGTTATAGTTAGGAAAATTATACAAGATCTTATAATGTGTAAAAAGATATTTTCTCTGGACTTACTTCTTCAAACTTTGTAGTGTATCTCCCGTTGATTCTAAGCATCTCGCATACGTAGTATCCGCATAAATTAGTCTCTGGTGGTTGCTTAAAACACTATGTTGAATAAAATTGTATACATCAATATTTTGAGTGAAACAAGTATATATAGGAAATGTCATTATAACGGACATGTAATTACCGGCCATTTTGTCCTCACGAGAAGCTTCTTCTTTTGTGGATTATTGATTGGTCCACCGTGGTCTACGTAATATTGGTGTGCTCTATAAAGACAAAATAATTGTTTGAGTCAATTATGTGTCTTCGAGAGTACAACAGCCAATATTTAGTAAATGGTGCATAACAGGACTTACAAATTTCATATAATGAGAAACTCTGTAAATGTTTCCTCGCCATAGTGTGCCGGATCCAGTACCACGGCCAAGTGGTCCTGCGGATATACAAGAAAAAGTATGTAGTGATCGCAGCAAAGAAGATATGTTAATTGTAGGTGATATCGTACTAAAATATCAGTAGTACGGAGGAATATTACGTACCGCGGCGCATAAGGGACCAAGAGGACAGTTTTGTCTTTGTGCGCGACCATCGCTCTGCCCAAGTACAGTGCTACGCTGACCATCTTTTTCTTGTACATTTGTTCGACGACCGCTTTTTTCTCGGACGTCATTTTACCTTTGAGCTCAGCGGAATCTGCACGAATATTCACCGTGTGTTCCGTCCAGCAAACCCTTGTTGGGTTGATGTATCCTACTGGATGGTTGGCCTTTTCGGCGGCGTGGAATTGCATCCTACGTAATGCAGTAGGTAATTTATCAGAAGTTAGTTAGCAAATGAATTCATTTATGACATTAAATACGATTGACTTACAAGCAAAACGCAGCAACGAGATTTATATCCAATTTGTCCAGCTTGAATAATGCGTGAAGGTCGTTGAAATCAATTACCAGCATCCCATTTGGTCCACTGATGAAAGCGTTATCCGGGACCTTCACAGTAATCATTTCCAGGCCCTTTTTAGACGCCTTCAGATACCAGTCATGCATCAGCCTCATTTCCCAAGGCAGGCCTTCCATGACGTGCGGCGGCAGGAACGGCTTCCCGTATGCGTACTTTGTTGGCACTTCGTCGGAAGTCCAGTTTTGCAGGTCCTCCATTTGATTTTTCACCGATTTTTGGGAATCTAACAACTTTGGAGTTTCATCCTGATTCTAGTCAGTCGGCGCTCTCCCCCTGAAAGCCTGGAACACTAACCTTTCCTCGTATACGGTCATTTTTTTTCTTATCATATGTTGACCTAACCATTGTTGGGATAAACCGACGAGGTTCAAGCTTGGTCAGACTTGGAAGACTTGTGCTTCTCAGAAGAGGCCTTTCAGGTAGCGCCAATGCTGACTGTGGTCTCGGAGGAGGTTGTTCTGCGTGGACTTCAGGGGTTGACAGATGTGGCGAATCAGGACCTTCTGGTTTAGGGGAGGAGGGAGGTGGGGAAGCAGGCCGATTAGGTGGCAAATCTTGCCCTGGTGGAGAAGGCGGTGCAGGCGGGCGTGGGGTTGAAGCCAGCGGACGTGGGGTTGAAGGCGATGGACCGACGAGCAGGATATCTCGTCGATGCCATTGTATAAACTGATTCACAGCATCCCCAAGCAATTCTACCCCTTCCGGTGTTGGAATATCTATCTCTAAACTAGTATGCTCTGCATGCACCTTGGCCACTTGCACCCTTGCATATTCTTCAGGGATTGGCGTGTTCTGAATTTGACGCCCTGGTATCGCAAGTCCTGTACCCACCTCCTTTCTCTTCCCGGCCCTTCCTATCGGCACGAGCAGGCTGCACGGCATGGGGGCAGTTTTGTTATCTACTGGATAAGGTGCGGTGTCTACTGACCCGACATTGCTTGGCACCTGTACTATGGGTTCTTCGGATTGCTGGAACAAGTTTGGAAAGGCTTAACGATTTTGAGCAACAAGAGAGTAGAAATGTTGTTCAACTTGTTTTGCTATCTTCTCTTCCAATTTATGTTTGTACCTGTCCCATTTCTTGTAACCCGTAGCTTCCTCTGGAAACCCTTCCTTCTAGCTCGTCCTTGACGATAGACCCCTTACTCGTCCGGAATTTTCAGGGTTGCCTAATGCAGCTGTTAGTTGATCATTTTCCCTCTTGGCAATGAATTCCCCTGTTTTCTCTTTTTTCGCAATGTCCTTCAGACTACTGGTCACACGCTCGATATTCGGATCCTCGAAATGGATCTCTCCCTCGTCGGTGACTTGGCCCGTGCTCCGTGCCAAAACCCAGTTTTTGCGTCTTTCCTTCAGTGCATCTACAAGCAGAGGCTTGCCTTGAACGGTGTTAACGACGGATTTTGGTAATCGACTTGGAAGTGAAAGAGGAAACCGAAGCAGAGAAGAATGATTGAGTTGGAGTCGGACCAGGCTTTGTATCAGACCCGGTAACCGTATCGGACTGGGAGGTGCTGCCAGAAAGAGTGTATCGGCCGATACGGATTCGATGTGATTGTTGGCCGATACGGGTTGTAAGTTGACAGAGTCAGCGTGGGCTTGGTCTGGGCTCGAGATAAGCTTCAAGGAAGTTGCCAAATAGAGATAAAGCTCGGTTTTAGGCAATTGTATCTTGTAAATCAAGTAGGTTTAGATCTAATCTGTGGCAAGAGTCTGCCGTAAAGACTTGTTTGTTAGAGATAAGATCGTGTCCTACAAGGATCCTGTTGTAATCTCGGGTATAAATATCCCGGTAGTTTGTACATAGAAACTCTCTCACAACTAAATAGAACAAACAGTTTCAATCTATTTCGGCGCATCGCCAACCCTCGCAAGAGGTTAATTTCGACGAGTTCTTACTTCCTGGAGCAGAGGTAAGAACTCGTTCCCGACGATTTGCATCGTCGGGGCCAGCGTGTCGCTTTAGACACGTTAAGCCTCGATGATGTGATCGTCGTTTATCATGTCTTGGATAATTTTGACAGGCGTTTTAGTTATGCATCGCCAGCAATCTACTTGTTTTAGGGTTCATTGCCGGTGACAGTTTAATTATTGTGCTTGGCTAGATTGTTCAATGCATATACCATCCCCAAAAGCAATCGGCGGCTTGATTTTCTTTGTGTTAAGTCTTGATTCACACTTTGAGTTGTCATCGACCTTAGTCCTGTTTTGAGATTCAACACAAAGCCTGTTTCCGGTTGTAATTAAGGATAGCACTGGAGTTTCAGCCAGTCTTACTTGACGCATGTGATTATCGCTAGGTTTTTATATGTGTCTGCCATCTGCATGAGTAGATTGATAAATATAGATGCATTTGTTATAGGTTAGTCCTTTGGGTTTATCTGTGATGGATGTGTTTATATTGACTAATTGGTTCATGTAGATTTGCACTAGAGTACTAGCTAGTGTAGTAATCTTTATTATTCTTTATCGGTCGGGGCTGTCGACTGGCATTAACATGTTGACAAAGGCCAATAAGTTTGGATTCGTGTTTTAATCTTATTTTATCATGAGTAAGCCGATATAGCTTTGCCCTATCGGCTGGGCTATGACAATGTGTCATCGGCCTATCGGCCGATCGGCCGTTGTTTTCTGACATGGTTTACTTGTTTTTTGTTGATTGCAGATCAAATCAACTGGCATGCTCTGCGTACAACTAGGCAAGCCATTTGGACCTGCACTGGACTAAAGCAAACCTCCCAGGCCGCCGTGGAAGCGCGGAACCCGTTTGGTCGCAAGGCGGGTCGAAATTCTGCGCCAACAAGCGGCAAACTTCTCTTCAGTTGCTCGCCACTTCTCTACATGGCCATCGTAGCCGCTCGAGCCCAACCGGTGCGGGTATTTGTTCCTTTTAGCTAGATTGGACATCTTTTTCCTCCGCGCTAAGGCTTCCGGGCTTGTCATCTTTGCCACGAAGGTGTCCCATTCGGCGGGCGTAATACCACCGTAGTCGGCGAATGGAGTCTTGTTCTTTTGCACGTAGTAAGTGTTCATGTCCGATTTCCACTGCCTCCACTGATGCGCCATCGTTTTTAGGGCAAACTCTTTTCCTAGAGCCTCTGAACCAGACGGATATACAAGCCACTTCTGCAACTCGTTCCACATGAAGTTCTTCATGTTGTCATTCACCTGCTCCGAGGAATCTACATTTAAAGGGCCGTGGGTTCTGGCCACTACACCGCAAGTACTGTTGAACATTGTCATTGCTACCTTGGGCTCTAGTGCCTTCCCATCCCGGTTCAGAGAGGTGATATAGTATGTCTCCTTGGGGGTTTAGGTCTTACTTCTCTTACAACGTCTTCTCTTTTGACCGGGCGTTTCTCCGGTGGTGCTGGCGACCGGACCAGACGTTGCTGTGAGCTTTTCCTATCTTTGCTGTTTGTGTAAAAAGAATATTCGCCGATGTCACACCCTTGCCATGTGGTCACAAGGCTTGTTGGGCTAGCTGCAAGTCTTTCTATCGTTTTTTCCTCGATTGATTCTCCACACGGTAGCTTTTGATCCTTCAGCCATTGGGGAAAGTGCGCTTCTGTTCTTTCAAAACCCAATCTTCTAATCACCCCGGATTGCATGCTCTAATCTCCGAAGTGTGTTGCTCAATGTAGGGCGCAACGATGGCGAGTTGTTGAAGAACACTGCTATGTGCATCTGATACCGCTTTGTAATCGTTGTTGTAGAAGCATTTTCTTCCTACAGTACCCTTTGCAGATAACCTTCCATTATGTCGAGGCACCGGTATCCCAATGGGGTTGACATCTCTCATATAATCTAGGCAACACTCGACAACCTACTCAGTTGTGTAACCATCTATCATCGAGCCCTCCAGATGAGCACGATTACGGACATACCCTTTCAGAACGGCCATGTATCGCTCGTACGCCCACATTTGATGTAGGTATAGAGTACCAAGTTCAATAATTTGAGGGACAATGTGAACAATCAGATGTTCCATCATGTCCCGGTACAATGGAGGAAAAAACATCTCTAGCTGGCAAGCTGTCTCGACTGCGAATTTCTGAAGGGGTCCTAATTCTTCTGGATCAAAAACTTTCTGTGAAACTCGATTAAAAAAATAGCACAGCTTTGTTATCACTACCTTGGTGTGCACTGGTTTCACCGCCCTTATAGCGATAGGGAGAAATACCATAAGCATCTTATGACAGTCGTGAGCGTTGTATCTACAAATCGACAAATCTTTCATTGATACTAGTTTCCGGATATTCGATGAGAATCTAGTCGGCACTTTCAATCCACGAAGACATTTACAGAAAGCTTTTTTCTCTTCTAGTGACATTGAGTAGCATGCCGGTAGAATCTCAATCTTACCATTCGTTAGCTCTATCGGGTGGAGATCTTTTCTTATGCCCAAATTGACTAGGTCGTTACGTGACTTCAACCCATCCTTTGTTTTACTTGGGATGTCAAGTAAAGTCCCGATGGTGCTGTCGAACACATTTTTCTCGAGGTGCATGACATCAATGGTATGACGAATCTCCAGGTCTTTCCAGTACGTCAGATACTTGAAAAAGATTGAATGTTTCTTGAAGGGCAGCGTGTTTTCTACCACTTCTTTCTTCCTCTTGCCTAAACCTGTCTTTCCCTTGCCGAACACGACCTTTATGTTCTTTGTCAGCTTGAACACCATGGAACCATCCTTTGCTTCGGGGGCAGTACCTTCCTCAGCAGTTTTGTCAAAAAAGGTAGCCATCGCACGATACCTATGCTTCTGTGGTAAGAAACGACGATGATGCATGTAAACTAACTTTTTTGATGAGGTCAGGTATATGTACGATGTGTTGTCCAGACATATAAGACATCTGGTCTTTCCTTTAATCTGTCTTGAGAGGGAAAAATTTGCTGGTAGATCGTTTATAGTAACGAATATGATAGCACGCAGAGCAAAATACTCCTGTCGGTACGCATCAAACAATTATAGACCCTCTTCTCACATTTCTTGCATATCCTCCATCAAATGTTCAAGAAACACATTTAGATCGATGCCAAGCTGTTTTGGTCCTTGTATAAGGATAGTCAATAAAATATACTTTCGCTTCTGACATAACCATGTCAGAAGGTTATATATGGTGAGCAGAACAGGCCAAGTGCTGTGCGAGCTGCTTAGGTCACCAAACGGATTCATTCCATCCGTGCTCAATGCAAACCTTACATTTCTCGGATCATTTGCAAATTCTGGGAGCTTCGAATCAAAGTTTCTCCATTGTCGAGCATCGACGGGGTGTCGAATCATACCATCTGTTTTTCGACCCTCTTGATGCCATCTCATCAACTCGGCGTTGGTGGGGTTCGAGAACAATCGCTTCATGCGATTTTTCACTAGCAAGTACCACATCACCATGGCCGGAATCTTTTTTCCTAGCTCAACCAATTCATTTGGTTCGGCAACATCACTATCGGTGGCACTATTATCCTTTTTGTACCTACTCGCCCCACAAGTTGGACACTTGTCTAAGTCAGCGTATTCATTGCGATAAAGTACACAGTGATTAATACATGCATGGATCTTTTCCACACCAAGTGATAATGGACATATCAGTTTCTTGGCTTGGTAGGTGTTAGCTGGCAACAAGTTAGGCTTAGGAAGCATAGCTCAGGAGACCCATCAAGTCATTGAAACTAGTATCAGACCATTCGTGCCTAGTCTTCAATCTAAGAAGTTCTAGCATCGACCGCAACACTGTATAATCCATGTCACATCCCTTTGATTGATCGTACAAAAGATTTTTCGCTGATTTCTGCAACGCCTCCATTTGTTTAAATCACTAGTCATTTGACAGGACATGTCCTCAATTATAAAATTCTCTGCCAGATCAAACCAAATATCACGAATCTCTACAGGAGGGGCGACTTCCCCGTGATAAGTCCAAACTATGTATTTCTCCACAAATCCACGCTGAATTATGTGTCCCAGAATTACATTCGGATCTTTTCACATCTTCTTATTCTTGCAATCCACGCAAGGAGAAAAATATCCTTCCTATTCTCCCTCAAAGCGTGTGCCTTAGCCTTATCAATAAATGTTGATGCTTCTCTCATGAACACCGGATGAGTTCTCCGTGTCTCATACATCCATGTCCGATCCATCTAAAAAAATTCACAGCATTAATTAATATTATATTGCCGCTGTTTTCTAAATAAAAAAATTAAACTTAAATCCTACTTTTTAACTAAAACCTCATTCACAGCAAATAATAATACTGAGACAATATTAGTTACCAAAAAATGGTTCAATCAAAAAAATAAAATATTTGACCTACAAATTACAAAAATAGCACAAAATAACAATTCACACAAGTTTACATATCTTCCAATTCAACCAATGAAATTTTACAAAAACGAAAGCAAATGAATGAGATGATCAAGCACATTACCTTTTATATTGATTTCAATCGAAGATTTCAAGTCTAAAACCTCCCATCAAAAGAAATTGCCTATTTTTGGAGGGAGAAACTGAGTTAAAAAAATTCAAATATCTTCACATTAAACCAGTAAAAATTTTTAAAAATGAAAGAAAATGAAAGAGAAGATCAAGCATGGTACCTTTTGTATTGATTCCAGTTGAAAAATTCAAGTTGAAAACCTTCCCCCTATAATTGCCTTTTTTTGGAGAGAGAAACACCATGTTCAAAGTGGCACTGTCAGGGATGGGAGGTGTTTTATGGTGCATTATCGCGTGCGGTCCACTTAACGGCCCGCACGGGATAATGCATTATTCCGTGCGGGTGCTTAAGCGGACCGCATGGGATAATGGACCTTCTCGTGCGGTCGTCTTAAACGGCCCGCACGGGAAGGTCCATTATCCCGTGCGGTCCGCTTAAGCACCCGCACGGGATAATATCCCGTGCGGTCACTTAAGTGAACCGCACGGGATAATGCATTATCCCGTGCAGTCCAACTACCGGCCTCGTCAGGATAGGTTTTTCCAGGCGCGGCCACTTATGGCCCGCCTGGAAACTATTGGGGGCCTCGTCCAGAAAAACCGTTTCTGTAGTAGTGTGTGGATGCTTCTTTCATGAACGCCGGATAAGTTCTTCTTGCGTCGTACATCTATGCCCGATCCATCTCCTAAAAAAACATCTTCGATGGGTCGAATTGAATTTTATTAAATCGTATATAGAACAATACGACTTAAACGAACATTATATTACTCTTCGTGCACTAGTGAGTCCAATAACATTAATTTAAAAATAAAAAATTAACTATAATTAACTTATGGCCCGCCTGGAAATTATTGGGGGTCTCGTCCAGAAAAACCGTTTCTGTAGTAGTGTGTTGATGATTTTGACGAGGTATTAGGTAGTTAACGTTTTGACCGTGCACCGTGCACCGACAATCTCTCTAGTGTATCTGCGCGAATTAGCAAACGCGCATATATATAGTCCACCAGTTAATTATTTGGGCCATTAATCCACTCGTTCATTATTAGGGAGGGCCATGCATGCGATCCAGTTCGCCTGAAATATCATTTACAACCATGAACTTTGAGATCCTTCGAATAACCGAGGGCCATGCATGCGATATGATCCAGTTCGCCTGAAATATCATTTGCAACCATGAACTTGGAGATCCTTCGAATAACCGACCACTTTGCTGCATGACGGCTCCATGACGGCTCCATTTGTTTGCAGACATCTATGCATGTGTGAAGGCCTTCGTGTTTGCAGCAGTGCGTAGCACGTGAAAAAAAGAATACGCGGAGTATACGGAAATATATGTACTGGCAGCGATGGACCGGTAGTAATACTTCGTTGGCTTTTTCATAATGTGCGATAGAAAACTGTCGGCTTGTTTTTTTGTTACCTACAAGAGCCAGTGATAGACACCTAAGCCATGTGCCGACGATATAACGGTAACTGTACCACTTTAACCACTATATTCTGTTACCGCATTTTTAAAGAATTTTTCTTATATGTGTTCTTCGTGGAAATATTTACTTGTGCATATATACGTGTGTCTACAATATTGGATGTTGGATATGGACTGATGAGGATATCACTAGCTCGGATATAACCATGACTACCTTATGTAGTCATTCAAGTAAAAATGCATGCTTTCCATGTGATTTACGTGTTATATATTTAAACTAATATTATTACACTGTAAGTTTTATGCGTTCTCGTATGCAGAGGTACTTGTTTGGGTAAAGAGAAAGAGACCGAGCGTAAAGAATACAAGGATGATCAAATAAGTTGATTGGGACCAAATAAAGACATTTCCTAAGTCTACTCCAATATTACCACGTCATTTTGAGTCCATAGAAGGCAAGAGATAAAGTTATGCATGTTTTGGATTCGGATTGGGCCTCCTTACAGCATCAACATTAAACGGACCTAGCCGTTGATCTAGAAGGAATCTCGAGGTCCATGAGTACTTGTTAGAAAGCTTTTTGATGATTTCGATCCCACGTCAAAATTTCTCCTAATCTATGAGGAATCTGCAGAACAAGCCATGTACCTCATCCAGTCTAAGTCTGATTTGAATCTTGGGCCTTGTAATAGTGTCATGGGCTAAGCCCAAGGAGGTTTGCACCCTAGGGCAACCCTAGGACGTCCCTAATCATATTTATTCAATAGCACTCATAGTTTAGAGTGGGGTTTTGCTTAGATTATTTTTGCCTTTGCAGTTTCGCCGTTAGTTCAGTTTGTGGAACCCCAGCTTTGAGATCTTAATCATTCATCTGCAAATTGAGTTGCAATCTACCTTATTCTTGCTTGTGTTCTTTGATTCGCATGTAGGGATTAGCCTTTTCGGCGAGGTCAATCAGGTTTCAGCACAGTTGATAACCAAAGGAGACATGATGCTATGATTGCAAGGTTTGGATCTTGTTGATCCGAAGCCAGATCTTGTGTGTCAAGTTTTCGCCGAATCGAGAGTTACCCTACCTAACGGAAGATCGGGACATATTGCCTCATCATAGACAGTGGTGTTACTACGTTGTTCTTTCCATTCCAGGATCACAGGACTGCGAATAGAGTATCTAATTCTAACTAATTTATATCATGCCAATTAATATATTAGTTAATAATCACTATCTATGTTTTCAATAGATAACATCATTGACTTTTGATGTGATGTTTGATCATTCACTACCTAAAAAACCATAATAGGTGTCGGCTTGTAGGTACCGGTTCATTTAAAACTAGCAACTATGGATCGAGATGAAAAATTATAGAACCGACAACTTTAAGCACCTTAAGTATTGGTTTTAGAGGAAAAACCAACACCAATACTATAGGTGTTGGTTTTTTTAAAAGAAACATCATCTATAATATATTATAGGTACCGGTTTTTTAAAAATCGGCACCCATATAGAGCCAGCCGAGCTGGTGTCCCTCCTTATCTGATCCAACCACCCATCGTCCTTATTATCCATCCACCCATCTCAAGCGCTCTCTCGCCATATCTCTCTGCCTCATTCCCTCACCTCTCTCAAGATAGAGCACTCTCGCCATCTCTCTCTCTGCTCCTTCCCTCGCCTAGTCCGCCTCCTCCTTCTTCTCTTCCTCCGCCAGACAACGACGCACAGAGCCCAAAGCCCCTTGTCATGCCCAGAAATTTAACCAAACTTTTAGATTATTTTGTGTATAAATCCCTGTCCAGATAAATCAAGCCAGGGTACACAAAATGATAAATTAATATACAGATCCAAATGTAAATAAAGCGTAAATACTTACAGAAGAGGCACTTAGTCCTCACATCGAAACAAAACACAACAGCATCGGAATAAGGGATGATCCTAGCGGGGCTTCAGCTCCACTCCACAGACAAAAACTCAATTAGGGTATAAGCCTTGGTCCTCTAACTTCATCTTTAGCTCAGAACCACTACACTTCTGAAAAGGGGGAGTAATAGCAAGACTGAATACAACCACCGTACTTAGCAAGCCACACCAACAATGCAGACGTGCAAGGAGAGACAAATGTAGGTTTGCGGCAATTTGCAAAAAGGCATTTATAAACAGTTATATTTGCAAACGTTAAAACCGTTGATTAATTAAGGCAAGATTAAATATCCACTTGTCGAAACTTGATTTCGGCAATAAGAAAATGGGGTAGCATACAAGACCTATATGGATGAGTTATGAGATAAAGATTTAGACAGGTTCAGGCCTTCTAAAAAGAAGTAATACCCTACTCCTGTTTCGGGGATTGTATCCACCGAGTTTTGTATTGATCTGACGATCTGACAAAGGTTTAGACAGGTTCAGCCCAAGTGCTGTGTGAGCTGCTTAAGTCACCGAACGGGTTCTTTCCGTCCGTGCTCAAGGCAAACCTTATTTTTCTCGGTTCCTTTGCAAATTCTGAGTGTAGTGCATCAAAGTTTTTCCACTGTCGAGCATCGGCGGGGTGTCGAATCATACCATCTGTTTTCCGACCCTCTTGATGCCATCTCATCAACTCGGCATCGGTACGGTTTGAAAACAACCGCTTCAGGCGATCTTTCACTAGCAGGTACCACATCACCATAGCCAGAATCTTTTTCTTTGTTGGCACCGATGAATCTTGGTCGACCACCTCTCCATCTGAGGCTCCGTTGCCCATCGTGTACTGACTCGTCCCACATGTTGGGCAACAGTCTAAATCCGCGTATTCCTTGTGGTACAATATACAATGATTTACACATGCATGAATCTTTTGAACACCTAGAGATAATGGACATATCAGTTTCTTGGCTTGATATGTGTTGGTCAGCAACAAGTTCAGCTTCGGAAGCATAACTCTCAACAGATCCAACAAATCGTTGAAGTTAGTGTCCGTCCATCCATGTCTGGCCTTCAATCTGAGTAGTTCAAGTACAGAGTGTAACACCGTGTAGTCCCTGTCACATCCTTTTGATTCGTCGTAAAGAATGTCCTTCGTTGCTTTTTCCAACGCTTTCCAATTTTCCAACCCTTGTTTTGTCGAAGTTAGGACCTCTGGTTCAACGTGCCGCAACATATCCTCCAGATCAAAATCAATATCTGCATCATCTATTCCAGAGCCACCAAATTCCGGGATCGTTCCCTGAGACATGTCTTTGATTATAAAATTTTCTCCCGCATCAAAGCAAAAAATATCAGCCTCTTCATTACGAACGGTGACTTCCTCGTGACAAGTCCATATCTTGTAATCATCCTTAAATCCACGCTCTACAATGGGTCCCAAAATTATATTTGGGTCTTGCAACATCTTTTTGTTCTTGCAATCAAAGCATGGACAAAAAATGTCCCTCCTGTTCTCTCTCAAAGCATGTGCCTTTGCCTGATCAACAAATTTGGATGCTTCCTTCAAGAACGCCGGATAAGTTCTTCTTATGTCGTACATCCATGCCCGATCCATCTCCTAAAAAAACATCTTCGATGGGTCAAATTGAACTTTATTAAATCGTATAAAAAACGATACGACTTAAACGAACATTATATTACTCTTCGTGCACTAGTGAGTCCAATAACATTAATTTAAAAAAAAATTAACTATAATTACTAGATTTGCAAAACTAGTATATTCGTCGCAGTCCACCGAACAAATTTGAAATAAATGAAGAAAACTAAACAAAGAGTAAATTAAAGTATTATGCACTACTAAATACTATTCAAATTTATTCATGCAAACAATATATTTAATCGATAAACAAATAGTCCATTTCCAAAAATGAAAAAATTCTTCGCTTTTAACCGATAAAAATTGAAATAAATGAAGGCAAACCTAACCAAGAATTACACACTTTTTAACACATGCCATGCAAATAATATATGTTAGCTAAAAATAAAAAAGTGCCTACACTACTCCATTTAAAAAGGTGTAAATTTCATCGCATTGCACCGACAAAAATTGAAATAAATGGAAGCAAATGAAGGAGGACAACAAGCATATCACCTTTTATATGGATCCCAAGCAAAGATTTGAGGTTGAAAACCTCTCCCCCTAATTTGTGCCAAGTTTAGGAGAGAGAAAACACCGGACTTGAATGGGGCAAGCTCGGACTGGGGCTATATATGGCATTCATCATCGCGTGCAGTCGCATTAAGCGGTCCACACGGAATAATCTATTATCCCATGCGGGCGGCTTAATGCGACCGCACGGGATAATGGATATTATCACGTGCGGTCGTGTTAAGACGCCCGCACGGGATAATAGATTATCCCGTGCGGGCGTGAGACCGGCCCCCGGTGGACCGGTTTTTTCAAGCGGCGTCACTTACAGCCCGCTTGGAATTTACCGGGGGTCTCGTACAGAAAAATCTTTTCTGTAGTAGTGATTATAGCGGTCCCATCATATCAACATCGGTTTATATATGAAACCGGCACTACTACAAAAACGGTTTTTCCGTGCGGGCCGAAAGGCATCTTTCCGTGCGGAAGGCCTGCCCGCACGCGCGAGAAAGTCTAGGAAAAGACCATTTTCGTGTGCGGGCGGCCCAACCACACGGGAAGATCGATTATCTCGTGCGGTCGGCTTAAGCGGCCCGCACAGGATAATGGATCTTCCCGTGCGGGCCGCTTAAGCCAACCGCATCGGATAATCGATCTTCTCGTGCGGTTATTTAAGTGGACCGCACGGGAAAATAGACAGCAGCATTAATTTTTTTTGTGCATATATTGGCTTATCTCTCCCTCCCTCCTGTCTCTCCCTCTCTGTCTCAGTAATAGTATATATACACATCGCACGTATTAAGAATTAAACGTAATTAATTATTTTTTCATGGAATTCAGATATTAAATTGTACGCATCACATATATACATATCATCGTGTCTCGCAATTTACAAAAGTTCAAAAAACCGCATAAAATACATACTTAATTAGAAATGTTTGTACTAGCTAGTATACATATGTTCTTTTTCCTACTCTCTAAGTCGTTTGAAGGTATCGTCCGTCGCAAGCTGGCTCTCCGGATCGTAGAAATCGCCCAAATGGTTGCAGACATCGCGGCGGATGAAGCGGCAAATATCTGCACACAAGTTTCGTATGGTTCGATCGTTGAACTGGTTCGCTACAACTGGAATGGACGGGATCTGTTTAAGAAGGAATACACATTGTTATGGTTAGGAAAATTATACAAGATCTTATAATGTGTAAAAAGATATTTTCTCTGGACTTACTTCTTCAAACTTTGTAGTGTATCTCCCGTTGATTCTAAGCATCTCGCATACGTAGTATCCGCATAAATTAGTCTCTGGTGGTTGCTTAAAACACTATGTTGAATAAAATATGTTATCAGTAGTATGGAAGAATATTACGTGCCGCAAAGATATGTTAATTGTAGGTGATATCGTACTAAAATATTAGTAGTACGGAAGAATATTACGTACCGCAGCGCATAAGGGACCAAGAGGACAGTTTTGTCTTTGTGCGCGACCATCGCTCTGCCCAAGTACAGTGCTACGCAAACTATCTTTTTCTTGTGCATTTGTTCGACGACCGCTTTTTTCTCGGACGTCGTTTTACCTTTGAGCTCAGCGGAATCTGCACGAATATTCACCGTGTGTTCCGTCCAGCAAACCCTTGTTGGGTTGATGTATCCTACTGGATGGTTGGCCTTTTCGGCAGCATGGAATTGCATCCTACGTAATGCAGCGGGTAATTTATCAGAACTTAGTTAGCAAATGAATTCATTTATGGCATTAAATACGATTGACTTACAGGCAAAACGCAGTAACGAGATTTATATCCAATTTGTCCAGCTTGAATAATGCGTGAAGGTCGTTGAAATCGATAACCAGCATCCCATTTGGTCCATTGATGAAAGCATTATCCGGGACCTTCACAGTAATCATTTCCAGACCCTTTTTAGACACCTTCAGATACCAGTCATGCATCAGCCTCATTTCCCAAGACAGGCCTTCCATGACGTGCAGTGGCAGGAACGGCTTCCCGTACGCGTACTTTGTTGGCACTTCGTCGGAAGTCCAGTTTTGCAGGTCCTCCATTTGATTTTTCACCGATTTTTGGGAATCCGACAACTTTGGAGTTTCATCCTGATTCTTGTCAGTCGGCGCTCTCCCCCTGAAAGCCTGGAACACTAACCTTTCCTCGTATACAGCCATTTTTTTCTTATCATATGTTGACCTAACCATTGTTGGGATAAGCCGACGAGGTTCAAGCTTGGTCGGACTTGGAAGACTTGTGCTTCTCAGAAGAGGCCTTTCAGGTAGCGCCAATGCTGACTGTGGTGTCGGAGGAGGTTGTTCTGCGCGGACTTCAGGGGCTGACATATGTGGTGAATCAGGACCTTCTGGTTTAGGGGAGGAGGGAGGTGGGGAAGCAGGCCGATTAGGTGGCGAATCTTGCCCTGGTGAAGAAGGCGGTGCAGGCGGGCGTGGGGTTGAAGCTGGCGAGCGTGGGGTTGAAAGCAATGGACCGACCAGCAGGATATCTCATCAATGCCATAGTATAAATTGATTCACAGCATCCCCAAGCAATTCTACCCCTTCCGGTGTTGGAATATCTATCTCTAAACTAGTATGCTCTGCATGCACCTTGGCCACTTGCACCCTTGCATATTCTTCAGGGATTGGCGTGTTCTGAATTTGCCGCCCTAGTATCGCAAGTCCTGTACCCACCTCCTTTCTCTTCCTGGCCCTTCCTATCGGCACGAGCAGGCTGCACGGCATCTTGGCAATTATGTTATCTACTGGATAAGGTGCGGTGTCTACTGACCCGACACTGCTTGGCACCTGTACTATGGGTTCTTCGGATTGCTGGAACAAGTTTGGAAAGGCTTGACGATTTTGAGCAACAAGAGTAGAAATGTTGTTCAACTTGTTTTGCTATCTTCTCTTCCAATTTCTGTTTGTACCTGTCCTGTTTCTTGTAACCCGTAGCTTCCCCTGTTTTCTCTTTTTTCGCAATGTCCTTCAGACTACTGGTCACACGCTCGATATCCGGATCCTCGAAACGGATCTCTCCCTTGTCGGTGACTTGGCCCGTGCTCCGTGCCCAAACCCAGTTTTTGCTTCTTTCCTTCAGTGCATCTACAAGCAGGGGCTTGCCTTGAGCGGCAAACTTCTCTTCAGTTGCTCGCCACTTCTCTACGTGGCCATCGTAGCCGCTCGAGCCCAACCGGTGCGGGTATTTGTTCCTTTTAGCTTGATCGGACATTTTTTTCCTCCGCGCTAAGGCTTCCGGGCTTGTCATCTTTGCCACGAAGGTGTCTCATTCGGCGGGCGTAATACCACCGTAGTCGGCGAATGGAGTCTTGTTCTTTTGCATGTAGTAAGTGTTCATGTCCGATTTCCACTGCCTCCACCGATGCGCCATCGTTTTTAAGGCAAACTCTTTTCCCAGAGCCTCTGAACCAGGCGGATATACAAGCCACTTCTGCAACTCGTTCCACATGAAGTTCTTCATGTTGTTATCCACCTGCTCCCAGGAATCTACATTTTAAGGGCCGTGGGTTCTGGCCACTACACCGCAAGTACTGCTGAACTTTGTCATTGCTACCTTGGGCTCTAGTGCCTTCCCATCCTGGTTCAGAGAGGTGATATAGTATGTCTCCTTGGGGGTTTGGGTCTTACTTCTCTTACAACGTCTTCTCTTTTGACCGGGCGTTTCTCCGGTGGTGCTGGCGACTGGACCGGACGTTGCTGTGTCCGTCTCGCCTTCGGCTATGATGGCAGACTTGGCAGCCTTTCTTTTTGAGTGGCGTCTTGTTTTCATCTGTACGTACATTTGAAAAAGTTAAACACGACCGAGAGGGAGACGGATAAGTTTGTAACACTACGGCTCGACTTACTGCTTGCTCCATAGGGATGTAGTCGGGGTCTTCTTCAACCGGTGGTGCTGGCGTAACTTCGATATGGAAAGGATCGCTTGGTGTCTGCCATGTTCCTTCGCTCGAAACCTCTTGCGTTGGTCCGACGTTGGGTGCATCGGAGAGAGCTTTCTCGTTCGACATTTGATCTACGGTTGGTCGTAACACAATTAATCTTAAATAAAGTAGACCAATCAATCATAAATCCGATGTACTCCTACCTCGCCCTCTACCTCCGCCAACCCACTAATTATACATATATATAAATAAACATCTAATTTCATATATAAATAATATACATATTTATATTAAATTTTTTCTATTCATACTCTTATAAATTTGATCAAGTTTATATAAAAATATAGCAATATTTTCAACACAAAACAAACATATTATGAAAATATATTCCATACTACATTTAATGAAACTAATTTGATGTTATAAATGCAGCTAAATTTTTTTATAAACTTAGTTAAATCTAAAGGAACTTGACTAAAAAAAGTCAAAGCGAAGGGAGCAGTGTTATAATATAAAACGGACAGAGTAGTAGAGTAGTAGGGTTATACATTTAAAAAGGGCGGTAGTAGTAATCGATATTACTCTCTCGTGTAATGCATGGTGTTGATTATATGTGCTTCAGATCATGTCGTGGGCAGGCAGGCATGCATGCACCAAATAAATAACTAAACACTATACAACATAATGGTGTAATATTACTCGTCGCCGGGATAGGGATTCTATCTAATGGACATATGTTTATTTATTTATTTATTTATTATATGCATGTCAACTAAACAGTTATAAAAAAATTAATAATAATCAGATAGATTAATGTAATATTTACTTGACAAACATTTAATTTTAAATTCCAATTCTATAAGTTGTACAAAAATAATTAAACACTAACTAATACGTATATTTATAGTATATTTATAGTAATTTTTGTTATAATTTGTAAAAGTCGAATTTATGGTCATATGCATGTTTATGAAATGATATATTTAAAATTTTTATTATTAATTAATATTTTTAATTCTCATAAAAAATATGTAATCATTTAATTAGTTAATACATAATAAACGAGCGCACGTCTACTTTGGTTGATTGATTAAAGAGTTTTCTCTAGCCGCTGTGATACGGCGTCTACCTGTAATGTGGGCATCAAATAAATAATTTAGCCAAAAGTCGATCGGGCAACGTGAAACCTAGCCCAGTAAGGCTAATTAATTAACATGCAATATATATATAAACATATGTAGCAACACTTATGTACATTAGCTCAGCAGCAAGCGGTGGAGACGGCCGCGGTGGAGGCGGCGGCGGTGGCGGTCGGTGGAGGCGACGGCGGAGGAGGCGGTCGGCGCAGTCGGTGGAGGCGACGGCGGAGGAGGCGACCGCGGTGGAGGCGGCGGTGGTCGGTGGAGGCGGCGGCGGAGGAGGCGGCCGCGGTGGAGGCGGCGGCGGCGGCGGTCGGTGGAGCCAGCGGTGGAGGAGGTGGTCGCGCGCAGTCGGAGGAGGCGGCCGTGGTGGAGGCGGCAACGGCGGCGGCGGTCAGTGGAGGCGGTGGAGGAGGCGCCGGCGGAGAGAAAGGCGGCGCTCGGTGGAGGCGATGGTCGCAAGAAATTTCGACAGCCTGCCGGTGCTAGATCTAGGGTTCGTCAGGACTTAGAAATTTTCGACGCCCGTGCGTACCTATATAGGCGGAGATCATCGTATGCGGGCGGCTTAAGCGCCCGCACGGAAAGACTATATTTCCGTGCGGGCGAGTTAAGCAGCCCGCACGGAAAGACTGTCTTTCCGTGCGGGCTGCATAAACCGCCCGCACGAAAATATAGTCTTTCCGTGCGGGCGCTTAATCCGCCTGCACGGAAAGATAGTCTTTCCGTGCGGGCAGATAGTCTTTCCGTGCGGGCGCTTAAGCCGCCCGCACGGGATATATAAACAATATCAATGCATATATTAATTTTATGAATATGTGTACATACTATTTTATTCAATAACATATTAATTATTGTAAGTACTATTCCATTTATTAATTATTCCACGTGAAAGTATAAACCTAAAAAAATATCAGTTCAAATGTTAATATATCAATGTAAATTCATCACATATTAATATATCAATTGATCACATATTAATTAATTAACATATCCACACAAATACCATAAGTTCGATACACATCCACGCATTCAGTCGTAATACCATAAGTTTGATACATTCGTACACAAAAACAAACTAACGTTTCATAATTTTTGGATTAACATCCTTCCGCACAGATGCAAACTTCGATTCGTCGAGGACACTTTCAATGCGTTTCATCCACGTAGGAAGATCTGTGAATAACTCAATGGCATCGTATTGATTATAATCACGTGCGTCTTGAATGTTGTCAATACCAATGATGTATTGGTTGCCCGATACAATAATGTCCATCTTTTCATCGGTAGGATCCTTCACATAAAAAAACCTGTGCAACACGCTCGGCAAGGACCCATGGATCATCCTTGTGTCCAATTTTACTCCGTTCAGCACACGTAAATCCAAATTTATCTACCATGCTATCTTTCACCCATTGGCATCTGAGAACAGGGATCTGAATGTTTAAAGCATAGTCAAGTTTCCATATTTCTTGTATGATCTCGTAGTAAGACTTGTTCTGCCCTGTTGCGTCCAACACTTCGACACCAACCCCACTGTTCTGCGCTGAGCTTTTCCTATCTTTGCTGTTTGTGTAAAAAGAATATTCGCCGATGTCACACCCTTGCCATGAGGTCAAAAGGCTTGTTGGGCTAGCTGCAAGTCTTTCTATCGTTTTTTCCTCGATTGATTCTCCACACGATAGCTTTTGATCCTTCAGCCATTGGGGAAAGTGCGCTTCTGTTCTTTCGAAACCCAATCTTCTAATTGCCTCGGATTGCATGCTCTGATCTCCGAAGTGTGTTGCTCAATGTAGGGCTCAACGATGGCGAGTTGTTGAAGAACACTGCTATGTGCATCTGATACCGCTTTGTAATTGTTGTTGTAGAAGCATTTTCTTCCGACAGTACCCTTCCCAGATAACCTTCCATTATGTCGAGGCACCGGTATCCCAATGGGGTTGACATCTCTCATATAATCTAGGCAACACTCGACAACCTACTCAGTTGTGTAACCATCTACCATCGAGCCCTCCGGATGAGCACGATTACGGACATACCCTTTTAGAACGGCCATGTATCGCTCGTACGCCCACATTTGATGTAGGTATAGAGTACCAAGTTCAATAATTTGAGGGACAATATGAACAATGAGATGTTCCATCATGTCCCAGTACGATGGAGGAAAAAATATCTCTAGCTGGCAAGCTGTCTCGACTGCGAATTTCTGAAGGGGTCCTAATTCTTCTGGATCAAAAACTTTCTGTGAAACTCGATTAAAAAAATAGCACAGCTTTGTTATCACTACCTTGGTGTGCACTGGTTTCACCGCCCTTATAGCGATAGGGAGGAATACCATAAGCATCTTATGACAGTCGTGAGCGTTGTATCTAGAAATCGACAAATCTTTCATTGATACTAGTTTCCGGATATTCGATGAGAATCCAGTCGGCACTTTCAATCCACAAAGACATTTACAGAAAGCTTTTTTCTCTTCTAGTGACATTGAGTAGCATGCCGGTGGAATCTCAATCTTACCATTCGTTAGCTCTATCGGGTGGAGATCTTTTCTTATGCCCAAATTGACTAGGTCGTTACGTGACTTCAACCTATCCTTTGTTTTACTTGGGATGTCAAGTAAAGTCCCGATGGTGCTGTCGAACACGTTTTTCTCGAGGTGCATGACATCGATGGTATGACGAATCTCCAGGTCTTTCCAGTACGTCAGGTACTTGAAAAAGATTGAATGTTTCTTGAAGGGCAGCGTGTTTTCTACCACTTCTTTCTTCCTCTTGCCTAAACCTGTCTTTCCCTTGCCGAACACGACTTTTATGTTCTTTCTCAGCTTGAACACCATGGAACCATCCTTTGCTTCGGGGGCAGTACCTTCCTCAACAGTTTTGTCAAAAAAGGTAGCCATCGCACGATACCTATGCTTCTGTGGTAAGAAACGACGATGACGCATGTAAACTAACTTTTTTGACGAGTTCAGGTATATGTACGATGTGTTGTCCAGACATATAAGACATCTGGTCTTTCCTTTAATCTGTCCTGAGAGGGAAAAATTTGCTGGTAGATTGTTTATAGTAACGAACATGATAGCACGCAGAGTAAAATACTCCTGTCGGTATGCATCAAACAATCCGTGCCTGGCATTCAATCTAAGAAGTTCTAGCACCGACCGCAACACTGTATAATCCATGTCACATCCCTTTGATTGATCGTACAAAAGATCTTTCGCTGATTTTCGCAACGCCTCCCAATTGTTTAAATCTCTTGCTTTCTCTGTTAGGACCTCTGGTTCAGTGTGCCGCAACATATCCTCAAGATCAAGATTAATATCAACCTCTGCGGCGTCAAAACCAGAGCCGCCAAAATCACCAGTCATTTGACAGGACATGTCCTCAATTATAAAATTCTCTGCCTGATCGAACAAAATATCACGAATCTCTACAGGAGGGGCGACTTCCCCGTGATAAGTCCAAACTATGTATTTCTCCACAAATCCACGCTAAATTATGTGTCCCAGAATTACATTCGAATCTTTCCACATCTTCTGATTCTTGCAATCCACGCAAGGACAAAAAATATCCTTCCTATTCTCCCTCAAAGCGTATGCCTTAGCCTTATCAATAAATGTTGATGCTTCTCTCATGAACACCGGATGAGTTCTTCGTGTCTCATACATCCATGTCCGATTCATCTAAAAAAATTCACAGCATTAATTAATATTATATTGCCGGTGTTTTCTAAATAAACAAATTAAACTTAAATCCTACTTTTTAACTAAAACCTCATTCACAGCAAATAATAATACTGAGACAATATTAGTTACCAAAAAATGGTTCAATCAAAAAAACAAAATATTTGACCTACAAATTACAAAAATAGCACAAAATAACAATTCACACAAGTTTACATATCTTCGCATTCAACCAATGAAATTTTACAAAAACAGAAGCAAATAAAGGAGATGATCAAGCACATTACCTTTTATATTTATTTCAATCGAAGATTTCAAGTCTAAAACCTCCCACCAAAAAAAATTGCCTATTTTTGGAGAGAGAAACCGAGTTAAAAAAATTCAAATATCTTCACATTAAACCAATAAAAATTTTTAAAAATGAAAACAAATGGAAGAGAAGATCAAGCATGGTACCTTTTGTATTGATTCCAGTTGAAGAATTCAAGTTGAAAACCTTCCCCCCTATAATTGTCTTTTTTTGAAGAGAGAAACACCATGTTCAAAGTGACACTGTCGGGGATGAGAGGTGTTTTATGGTGCATCATCGCATGCGGTCCACTTAACGGCCCGCACGGGATAATGCATTATTCCGTGCGGGTGCTTAAGCGGACCGCACGGGATAATGGACCTTCCCGTGCGGTCGTCTTAAGCGGCCCGTACGGAAAGGTCCATTATCCCGTGCGGTCCGCGTAAGCACCCGTACGGGATAATATCCCGTGCGGTCGCTTAAGTGAACCGCACGGGATAATGCATTATCCCGTGTGGTCCAACTACCGGCCCCGTCGGGACCGGTTTTTTCAGGCGTGACCACTTATGATCTGTCTGGAAATTATTGGGGGTCTCGTCCAGAAAAACCGTTTCTGTAGTAGTACGAACCTGACGGCACGTATGACAATCATTACTGACAATGTCTCTCCATTGAGGAGCGCTTGGGTCGAGAGGGTGGGAACCTTATCAAAGCTGGTTTTTTCTACGGGAACTAAGAGTGTTCTTTAGCAGGTTCCATGCATGGTAGTGATTGTTTTCAACCAAAGATAAATCTCTCACGTTGGGAAGAAATATTAACTAGTGACAAACTTTAAACCATCCAAAAATAGAAAAAGACTTAGATATATATAGCAGTGTTTACAGATGATATAATAGAGTCTCCCAAGCTTTTGACGAAAATTCAACATTACCTTTACAGAAGTGCAATTGGGCGCGTGCAACAAGTCCAAAATTTAGCTGCCGTGCTTGATTCATATACACACCTTAGGCCCACCTGCAGCCTCTCTTCAAAAATAATGATAGGAGCTACTATACAGTAGCACGTACGCGGTAGTTCCTGCGACTCCCCGATCGAACAGATAGCAGACTGGCAGGTGTAACTAAGTAAGCATCCGTACGTACACGTCACCATCTGACACGCCATTAGGTTCTTCCCAGGTCAGCAGGCTCCAACGCGTCACACGACAGGCCGCTCCTATAAATGCCACGCATGCAGCCTCCCGACGTAGTTCCCGCCAAAGCTGCAGCTGTTCAAATTCTCACAACATATTAAATTTCCTGGATCACTCTCTCTGCCTTAATTTCATGCAGGCCAACACTACGCCGCCGGCGCCGGATCAGAAGGAGAGGAAGTTCAGGGGCGTGCGGCTGCGGCAGTGGGGGAAGTGGGTGGCGGAGATCCGGCTGCCCAACAGCCGCAAGAGGATATGGCTGGGATCCTACGACACGCCGGAGAAGGCGGCGCGGGCGTTCGACGCCGCGTTCATCTGCCTCCGCGGCGCCGAAGCCATTGCCGACCTCAACTTCCCCGAGTCGCCGCCGGCCGTCGTCGCCCGCACCAGCGACCCGCGGGAGGTGCTCGCCTCCGCGAAGTCGCATGCCAACCGGCTGTCGTCGTCGGATGCCGCCATTGCGCAGGATGAAGAAGCTCAGGTGGAGAAGGAGACGGCTGAGGAGTCCTCAAACGTGGTCAGGGCAAATGCGGGGCCACCGCCGCCGCCGCCGCCGCCTGTGCAGGTGGCAGGTGGGAGCTTCCACTGGTCGCAGCTGCCATTGTAATCGCCAGAGACAACACCAACTGCAGAACATTGGGAGGAACATGACGTCGAAGGTACTACAAGTGATAACCTTTGGAGCTTCGATTTCTGACCCTCCACTTCAGACATTTATGCGTCAGATCCTTTTGATTCTTGGAGGTATATATGACGTTCTCTGTTTGTTAACGAGATTTTTTTTCTAAATCTATCTGTTATACATTATTAGAAAAAATAGGAAGCAAAATGAACATAGTTCAACTGGTGATCCAGATCCTTGTGGTTGGACATGTTCACCCGGATTCAAGTTCTAAACTTAACACGGGTGCTCGTATTTATGTCTAATTATTTTTTCAATGGCAGGCGACATATCGTCAGCAGAGATATGTCTGTGATGACTTCATCAATTTCAAGATATGCTAGTGCAGTTTTTTAGATGTGCTCATAGGAATAGAGTGTGTGGACGCGCGTCTTTTGAGCGTCTTGCATGCGTTTGTACTATGTTTCTCAAAAAATAAAAAGAATAAGATTAAAACGAAGCTCTTGTGGGTTCGAGTTGGGATCGTAAATTAATTGCTCTTATATGTTGACTTCAATTTTTAAAAAAAAATACAAAGAGCTATACCATTGATAAAAAGGATATACAAGTTTGACCATTTTATTTTCGGTAAAAGTCAGGCACATTATACTATTATACTATTGTATTCTATGTTACAATAGTATACCACTTTGACCACTTTACTTTTACTTTTCTAGTAGTACCATATTGAAGAGTGTGTACATAAGATTTTCATTACATTAGGTATTCAGACAATATAATTGGTATTATAGTTTCCTAAACATTACTTGAGGAGCCAAACCCTAATCTGTAGGATAATATCCTGCTACTCCTTACAGATTAAAAAAAATTGTCGTTTTAGACAAGAACGTGATATCCAAAAATAACTTTTACTAGTATTTTTTATTACAATATAAATAAAAATATTAATAAATGTATAATTTTACTGAAGTATTTTTTAAGATTAATCTATCTTAAACTTAAAAGAAAATACATATGGTCTCCATGCTTCTAATGTAAGTATTCTATAGAAGTTATTTATAGTCAATGTTTTAAAAGTTCTAATATTAGTCTTATAAAGACGATAATTATTTCTAACAGGTAGGGAGTATATGGACAAGTCCAACCATATCATCGTCCATTGACTAGTATTTGAAATCAAACTAATAGTGAAGTTCATAACGACATAATAACTAATCAACAACTTGCTTAATAATGTCGGCCAAAATAAGTCACACCATCTATATGTAACACGCAAGCACGCCTCAAAGTTGCACTGCACAATGTTTATTCTTTCCTCTTTGGCGTTACTTTTCTCAGGTACACAAGTTACCTTCACCACAGAGACAGGGCGACAAAGACCCCGTTTGATTTAGATTACTTTATTATAATAAGGATAATTAAATATTTTTGACAGATTTTTTTTAAAACTCACTCAAGTTTTCGCGTTTCTGATTTACTTTTCCCACTGTTTTTATGTTTCTTTCCATGTTTTTATTTTATTTTAATTTGCATGCTTTCAATTTTTATTATTCTTTGTTTTCTACCATGATATCACCTCTCCTTTCACATGTCTCTTAAAAAAAGTACTCCTTTCGTTTTATATTATAAGTCAGATTTTTTTAACTTTGATCAAGTTTGTAAAAAAATATAGTACAAAAACAAATATGCTATTAAAATATATTCAATCTCATATTCAATGATATGGAACTAATTTTGTATTGTAAATTTTGCTATTTTTCTTATAGACTTAATTAAACCTAACAAAATTTTGACTAGTAAAAAAATCAAATCGGCTTATAATATAAAACGGAGGGAGTAAGAGTATAGGATCCCAGAAACGAGTGGCCTCCCTGGCATGACAGCTCACTGTCAATCATGCATGCATGAAATAGTGACTCCCCGGCGCGGCGGGAGGAGTTCTCGACGACAAACCACACATATCGCTGCGATGCTGCTGCGTGCAAAAATCCAAAATAGGGCTTTCGGGTTGTTGTCCAACAGGCATTCAAGTGGGTGATCGAAACATCGTACGGCGCTGGATCACAGTGCAAACGAATCATTCCAACGAATCATTCTGGCCTTTGCTGCTTTCGATCGTCGCGTGCCAAGCTGGCCTGGCAGCTAGCTGCCACAAATTTGTGTCGAGTCGAAACATCCTACGCGGTACGTGGCTAGCCCCGCCGCGGCGCGCTACGGAAGAAGTCCACGACACGTCGATCGGACTACAAAATTAAGGACATGCATGCATGTACACGTCACTTTCCGACGCGGCAGTCAACGCGTCAACCTAACTCCGGCCCCATATTGCGGCGCATTGCAACCTCCCGAGTTCCCCGCCAATGCATGCGGCGCGCGGCTTAATTAATTGTCCCGATCACGTACGTACGTGCTCTACTCGATCGATCGACCACTGGAGAGCGTGTGCTCGAGCGACCTCCGTCGCGGACGCACCGCACACTACTACTACAGAAACAGCCTTTCCGTGCGAGCCGAAAGGCATCTTTCCGTGCGGAAGGCCTGCCCGCACGCGTGAGAAGGTCTGGGAAAAGACCATTTTCGCGTGCGGACAGCCCAACCGCACGGGAAGATCCATTATCCCGTGCGGGCCGCTTAAGCAGACCGCACGGGATAAGCGATCTTTCCGTGTGGTCGCGTTAAGTGGACCGCACAGGATAATAAACCAACATATAAAATAATATTTTATATGCACATAAAATGATGGGTGGATCGCTTATCCCGTGCGGTCCACTTAACGCAACCGCATGGGATAGGCGATCTGCCCATTATTTTATGTGCATATAAAATATTATTTTATATGTTGGTTTATTATTTTATGTGAATATATTACCTTATCTCTCCCTCTCTCCTCTCTCTCCGTCTCTTTCAGTAATAGTATACATACACATCGCACGTATTAAGAATTGAACGTAATTAATTATTTTTTCATGGAATTAAGATATTAAATTGTACGCATGCATCACAATGTATATAGTATCATCGCGTCTCGCAATTTACGGAAGTTTAAAAACCACATAAAATATATCCTTAATTAGAAATATTTGTACTAGCTACTATACATATGTTCTTTTTCCCACTCTCTAAGTCATTTGAAGGTATCCTCCATCGCAAGCTGGCTCTTCGGATCGTAGAAATCGCCCAAATGGTTGCAGACATCGCGGCGGATGAAGCGGCAAATATCTGCACACAAGTTTAGTATGGTTCGATCGTCGAACCGGTTCGCTACAACTGGAACGGACGGGATCTGTTTCAGAAGGAATACACATTGTTATAGTTAGTAAAGTTATACAAGATCTTATAATGTGTGAAAAAATATTTTCTCTCGACTTACTTCTTCAAACTTTGTAGTGTATCTCCCGTTGATTCTAAGCATCTCACATACGTAGTATCCGCATAAATTAGTCTGTGGTGGTTGTTTAAAACACTATGTTGAAAAAAATTGTATACATCAATATTTTGAGTGAAACAAGTATATGTAAGAAATGTCGGAACAAGAGACATGTAATTATCAGCCATCTTGTCTTCACGAGAAGCTACTTCTTTTGTGGATTATTGATTGGTCCACCGTGGTCTACGTAATATGTGTGTGCTCTAAAAAGACAAAACAATTGTTTGAGTCAATTATGTGTCTTCGAGAGTACAATAGCCAACATTTAGTAAATGGTGCATAACAGGACTTACAAATTTAATATAACGAGAAACTCTGTAAATGTTTCCTAGCCATAGTGCGCCGGATCCAGCACTACGGCCAGGTGGTCCCGTGGATATACCAGAAAAAGTATGTAGTGATCGCTGCAAAGAAGATATGTTAGTTGTATGTGATATCGTACTAAAACATAAGTACTACGGAAGAATCATACGTACCGCAGCGCGTAAGGGACGAAGAGGACAGTTTTGTCTTTGTGCACGACCATCGCTCTGCCCAAGTACAGTGCTACGCTGACCATCTTTTTCTTGTGCATTTTTTCGACGACCTCTTTTTTCTCGGACGTCGTTTTACCTTTGAGCTCAGCGGAATCTGCACGAATATTCACCGTGTGTTCCGTCCAGCAAACCCTTGTTGGGTTAATGTATCCTACTGGATGGTTGGCCTTTTCAGCGGCGTGGAATTGCATCCTAAGTAATAAAGCGGGTAATTTATCAGAAGTTAGTTAGCAAGTGAATTAATATATGACAGTAATTACGAATGACTTACAGGCAAAATGCAGCAACGAGATTTATATCCATTTTGTCCAGCTTGAATAATGCGTGAAGGCCGTTGAAATCGATTACCAGCATCCCATTTGGCCCACTGGTGAAAGCGTTATCCGGGACCTTCACAGTAATCATGCCCAGGCCCTTTTTAGATGCCTTCAGATACCAGTCATGCATCAGCCTCATTTCCCAAGGCAGGCCTTCCATGAGCTTCGGGGGCAGGAAGGGCTTCCCGTGCACGTACTTTGTTGGCACTTCGTCGGAAGTCCAGTTTTGCAGGTCCTCCATTTGATTTTTCACCGATTTTTGTGAATCCGACAACTGTGGAGTTTCATCCTGCTTCTTGTCAATCGACGCTCTCCCCCTGAAAGCCTGGAATACTAACCTTCCCTCGTATACGGCCATTTTTTCCTTATTATAAGTTGACCTAATCATTGTCGGGATAAGCCGACGAGGTTCAAGCTTGGTCGGACTTGGAAGACTTGCGCTTCTCATAAGAGGCCTTTCAGGTAGCGCAAATGCAGACTGTGGTGTCGGAGGAGGTTGTTCTGCGTGGACTTCAGGGGCTGATAGATGTGGTGAACCTGGACCTAAAGGATTAGGGGAGGAGGAAGGTGGGGAGGCAGGCCAATTAGTTGGCGAATCTTGCCCTGGTGGAGAAGGTGGTGCAGGCGCAGCAGCAATCTTTGGAGTCGGCGGGCGTGGGGTTGAAGGCGATGGACTGACCAGCAGGATATCTCGTCGATGCCATAGTATAAACTGATTCACCGCATCCCCAAGCAATTGTATCTCTTCCGGTGTTGGAATATCTATCTCTAAACTGGTATGCTCTGCATGCACCTTGGCCACATGCACCCTTGCATATTCTATCGGGATTGGCGTGTTCTGAATTTGGCGCCCTGGTATCGCAAGTCCTGTACCCACCTCCTTTCTCCTCCCGGCCCTTCCTATCGGCACGAGCAGGCTGCACGGCATCGGGGCAGTTATGTTGTCTACTGGATAAGGTGCGGTGTCCACTGACCCGACACTGCTTGGCACCTGTACTGTGGGTTCTTCGGATTGCTGGAACAAGTGCGGGAAGGCTTGACGATTTTGAGCAACAAGAGAGTAGAAATGTTGTTCAACTTGTTTTGCTATCCTCTCTTCCAATTTCTGTTTGTACCTGTCCCGTTTCTTGTAACCCTTAGCTTCCTCTGGAAACCCTTCCTTCCAGCTCGTCCTTGACGATAGGCCCCTTACTCGTCCGGAATGTTCAGGGTTGCCTAATGCAGCTGTTAGTTGATCATGTTCCCTCTTGGCAATGAATTCCCCTGTTTTCTCTTTTTCCGCAATGTCCTTAAGACTACTGGTCACACGCTCGATATCCGGATCCTCGAACTGGATCTCTCCCTCATCGGTGACTTGCCCTGTGCTCCGTGCCCAAACCCAGTTTTTGCTTCTTTCCTTTAGGGCATCTACAAGCAGGGGCTTGCCTTGGGCGGCAAACTTCTCTTCAGTTGCTCGCCACTTCTCTACGTGGCCATCGTAGCCGCTCGAGCCCAACCGGTGCGGGTATTTGTTCCTTTTAGCTAGATCGGACATCTTTTTCCTTCGCGCTAAGGCTTCCGGGCTAGTCATCTTTGCCACGAAGGTGTCCCATTCGGCGGGCGTAATACCACCATAGTCGGCGAATGGAGTCTTGTTTTTTTGCACGTAGTGAGTGTTCAAGTCCGATTTCCACTGCCTCCACCGATGCGCCATCGTTTTTAGGGCAAATTCTTTTCCCATAGCCTCTGAACCAGGCGGATAGACAAGCCACTTCTGCAACTCGTTCCACATGAAGTTCTTCATGTTATCATCAACCTGCTCCCAGGAATCTACATTTAAAGGGCCGTGGGTTCTGGCCACCACACCACAGGTGGTGCTGAATTTAGTCATTGCTACCTTGGGCTCTACTGGCTTCCCATCCTGGTTCAAAGAGGTGATGTAGTATGTCTCCTTGGGGGTTTGGGTCTTACTTCTCTTAGCACGTCTTCTCTTTTGACCGGACGTTTCTCCGGTGTCGGTTTCTACCGGACCGGACGTTGCCGTGTCCGTCTCGCCTTCGGCTATTACGGCAGACTTGGCAGCCTTTCTTTTTGACTGGCGTCTTGTTTTCATCTGTTCGTACATCAGAAAAAGTTAAACGCGACCGAGAGGGAGACGGATTAGTTTATAACACTACAACTCGACTTACTGCTTCCTCCATAGGGATGTAGTCGGGGTCTTCTTCAACCGGTGGTGCTGGCGTAACTTCGATATGGCACATCGGATCGCTTGGTGTCTGCCATGTGCCTTCGCTCGAAATCTCTTGCGTTTGTTCGACGTTGGGTGCATCGGAGGGAGCTTTCTCGTTCGACATTTGATCTACGGTTGGTCGTAACACAATTAATTCTAAACCCGATTAGTACGCAGTTTTTTAACTATCTACTTGGTTAAATTGATAATTAAATGTATAATACATGTATATGTATGTGCATATATATATATGAAATGGCTTAATTAATTTAGTACGCACCACGTAATTAAACATATCGAGGCATATCATCACATACAACAAAAATTTTCATATATATAAACCTAATTATATACATATATAAATATAATCACATATTAATGTATATATTAATTAATCCATTACATACAACACATACTTACATATATATATATGTATATTCATCTATGTATATATTAATGTATATATTAATTAATCCATTACATACAACACATACTTACATATATATATATATATATATATATATTATATGTATATTCATCTATGTATATATTAATGTATATATTAATTAATCCATTACATACAACACATACTTACATATATATATATATGTATATTCATCTATGTATATATTAATGTATATATTAATTAATCCATTACATACAACACATACTTACATATATATATATATATGTATATTTCATCTATGTATATATTAATGTATATATTAATTAATCCATTACATACAACACATACTTACATATATATATATATATATATATGTATATTCATCTATGTATATATTAATGTATATATTAATTAATCCATTACATACAACACATACTTACATATATATATGTGTATATTCATCTATGTATATGTTAATGTATATATTAATTAATCCATTACATATATCTACTTGCTTAAATTGAATATGTCCTGAATATGTATCTAACCTAACATCGAAAATTCATCAAAAAAATTCACATCTATCCCTTGTAGGCATTTCATCGAACAGTTGACGTGCCATCCCAACACATCCATCCATTCCATTCCATTCATCCATCCATCAAAACACATCCACCCATTCCATTCATCCATCCCACATCCATTCCATTCACATCGATTCATCTCACCTTGTGAGGAGGGACGTCGGCGTCGGTTGTGGGGGCCGGTGTGAGGCGTCGTGGGATGGGTGGCGTCGGCGGCCGGGGCGTCGTCGTCGGTGGGCGTCGTCGTCGGCGGGGCATCGTCGTCGGTGGGTGTAGTCCATGGGCGTCGGTGCGGCGTCAGCGGGGCCGGGCGGCGCGGCGGTATTTGAGGCCGACGGCGAGAGTCAGGATGGGCGGCAGCGCGCGGGGATGGGCGGCGCGGCGGGGGCCGGCGGCGAGAGAGCGCTAGAGAGATGGGCGGCACAGATCTGGGTGGCGCGGCGGGCTTGAGGCCGGCGGGCGGGAGGGCGCCGAGAGAGAGAGGGATGGGCGGCGGCGCACAGCGGCTTAGAAAATTTCGGCAGCCTGGCGGCAGAGATCTGGACTCGTCGGGGACTTAGAAAATTTTCGGGATCCCGCGCGACTATATATAGGCACCATTTATCCCGTGCGGGCGACTTAAGAGCCCGCACGGAAATATGTCTTTCCGTGCGGGCCGCTTAAACCGCCCGCACGGAAAGATACTTTGCGATAAAGTACACAGTGATTAATACATGCATGGATCTTTTCCACACCAAGTGATAATGGACATATCTGTTTCTTGGCTTGGTAGGTGTTAGCTGACAACAAGTTAGGCTTAGGAAGTATAGCTCTAAGGAGACCCATCAAGTCATTAAAACTAGTATCAGACCAACCGTGCCTGGCCTTCAATCTAAAAAGTTCTAGCACCGACCGCAATACTGTATACTACATGTCACATCCCTTTGATTGATCGTACAAAAGATCTTTCGTTGATTTCTGCAACGCCTCCCAATTATTTAAATCTTTTGCTTTCTCTGTTAGGACCTCTGGTTCAGCGTGCCGCAACATATCCTCAAGATCAAGATTAATATCAACCTCTGCGGCGTCAAAACCAGAGCCGCCAAAATCACCAGTCATTTGACGAGACATGTCATCAATTATAAAATCCTCTGCCTGATCGAACCAAATATCACGAATCTCTACAGGAGGGGCGACTTCCCCGTGATAAGTCCAAACTGTATATTTCTCCACAAATCCACGCTGAATTATGTATCCCAGGATTACATCCGGATCTTTCCACATCTTCTGATTCTTGCAATCCACGCATGGACAAAAAATATCCTTCCTACTCTCTCTCAAAGCGTGTGTCTTAGCCTTGTCAATAAATGTTGATGCTTCTCTCATGAACACCGGATGAGTTCTTCGTGTCTCATACATCCATGTCCGATCCATCTAAAAAATTCACAGCATTAATTAATATTATATTGTCGGTGTTTTCTAAATAAACAAATTAAACTTAATTCATACTTTTTAACTAAAACCTCATTCACAATAAATAATAATACTGAGACAATATTAGCTACCAAAAAATGGTTCAATCAAAAAAATAGAATATTTGACCTACAAATTACATACATATATAGCACAAAGTACCAATTCGCTCAAGTTTACATATCTTCGCATTCAACCAATGAAATTTTACAAAAACGGAAGCAAATGAAGGAGATGATCGAACACATTACCTTTTATATTGATTTCAATCGAAGATTTTAACTCTAGAATCTCCCACCAAAAGAAAATGTCTATTTTTGGAGAGAGAAACCGAGTTAAAATAAATTCAAATATCTTCACATTAAACCAATAAAAACTTTTAAAAGTGAAAGCAAATAGAAGAGAAGATCAAGCACGGTACCTTTTGTATTGATTCCAATTAAAGAATACAAGTTGAAAACCTTCCACCCTATAATTGCATTTTTTTTGGAGAGAGAAACACCAGGTTCAAAGTGGCACTGTCGGGGGGTGGGAGCTGTTTTATAGTGCATCATCGCGTGCGGTTGACCTAACGAACCGCACGGGATAAGCATTATCCCGGTGCGGTTCAACAGCCAGCCCCCTCGGGACCGGTTTTTCCAGGTGGGCCATGGGAGCCTCGTCCAGAAAGCCCCTTTCTATAGTAGTGGCACCAACACGGCGCCGGCGCTGGAAAAGACGAAGAGGAAGTGCGTACAAGGGAGGCTGCGCCTGTGCCAGGGGGGCAAGTGAGCGGCGGAGATATATGCATGCATGGTTGCCAAATAGCCGCAAATCCCACGACACGCCGCCGGAGCAAAAGGGCCGACACCACGTTCATCGGCCTCCACGAGCGGCCTCCAAGGTCCAAGCCAAGAGCCGGACTCAACTTCACGGAGTCATCGCCGCCAGCCGTATCACCAGCCAAAGACGAGCTAAAGGCGCTGTCAAGCCCAAATTATTAGTAGCGTTTTTTTTATGATTGGCTAATTTTTATAAATGTCAAAAACTCTCGATAGTGATGCCGGTAGCGGTGGAGCCCGAATGGCCACCCAATGTGCCCAGGAGGCAATGGCGATCTGCGGGAGGTGTATCATCTGCGTCTCCATGGTGTCACATGCTAAAACCGGCTGGTGGCCGAAGTACCGTCTGCCATAGTTGTTTTAGCTTAGGTGGCAGCGGAAGAGCCTGGCATGATCGGGGAAAATGCAGCTAGCATGGAATCTTCAACTGGTCGCAGTTCATGGCAGCAAACCCACCGACTATCTATACGCACCTTAACTGCGATAGCCAGAAGACATGCGCACACCGACAACAGAATATGCATGACCAGCCATGCGCCACCTATCGCGTCAGCACAACATCGCATTATCAACCATGTAATAGCTTGTGACTCCCTATTCCCGTGTTATTGACCAAAATTATGCAATCTTGCATACCTTTTATTATGATGCCACGAAGATCTAAAATGGAGCTTTCATAGTATTTGCCAACTGGGAGGCCAAAACTTATATCACTCTTTTCGTCCAAACGCAATCATGTGTCAACCGGTACGTACAACTAGTTATGTCCAAATTTATAGTACTAGTGTGTATCTTATTCAGTATTAGATTACAATATTTTGTGACTAGGGGTGAATATCGAACTGGCTCGGCTCGACTCAGCTCACCTCGGTCTAGCTCGGCTTGGTTCGTTATCGTAACGAGCTAAAAGACTGGCTCTCACCTCGGCTCGTTCGTAAGCTCGAGCCAGCTCGTTTAACTCACGAGCCAGAGGAAGAGCAGACGCAGCATGCAATAGAGAGGGGAGAATGCAAGCTCGCAGAGACGAATGACAAAGAGGGCAGAAGCTCACAGCCTCAATGTTCAACAGATTGGAAAGAAAAACAACAAACCCTTGAATGTTCATCAGATTGGAAAAAAAAACAAAATTCTCACATAACGAGTATGCTACTGACCGATTACTACAAAAACAAATGCAACTAAGTGGCTGGATTAAATCATACTGCAACAACAACGAAAGAACATTCCATATCTGAAAAGAAAAAAAAAAGAGGAATGGACAAAACATACAAGTGTAAACATCTTGGAAAAAGGGATGGATGCCTAGATGCTAGCCATGGTGATCTCGTTCAAGTGCTCAACTGCCTGCTTCCTCAGTCCTCGCTCCACCAACTCGTCGTCGCCGGCCGCTCTTGGCTCCGCTCCATGGCGGGAGCCGCATGCTGACCATTCACTTTGACTAACAGTGACCGATCCACTTTAGGCAAAAATATCCGCTGTCAAGCTACTCGATGATTATCTCCTATCTCGTGTGTTCTGAGACACTGACCAATTTGACTGTAACATGTGAACAGGGGAAAAAGAAGAGATTCGCATAGGGATAAGTAGTCTAGGAGGAACTGTGTACAAAGGATAATACGAACGACATGTTGCGTGCCGGCTCCTTGGTTGGAGCAGAACACCACAATTACTCGTGAGCAAGTTACTACTCGTATACCTTGTCGTGATCCATGGAGTAATGCATCCATATTGCTGTTGATGTGCAGTGCCTGTGCCAATCAGGCCACTCTTGCCTGTCAATGCACATGCGTCCCAAGTCTCCACTTGAGATGGCGGTACTCAGTTCGTCATTTTATTTTCCCAAGTCTTCACTTGAGAGGGCGGTTGTTCACCATTTTATCTTACTATAAAGTTACAACATACTAAATTATAAAATTTAACATACAAAAATGTTACATCATCATTCACTAACAATTATTACATTTAAACATTATGCAAAGTATGCTATATTATTTATAGTTTTATAATTTATTAAATTTTAGAGTTTTAAAATATAAGCATGTCAAATCATCATTTTATATAATTCATATAATGTTTCAATATATCTCTCTATTATTTTATATAATATCTTATATATATACCTATATAGTTCATCGATCCTTGTTATTTCTCTTTTCTCTTATTAAACCATATGACATCAATTATTTTTAATCCTTAGATGATTATTCTATGATTAAAATTATATTCCTTCTATTCTTTTCTCATTAAGTTATATCATCTCAATTATTTTTAGTCTTTAGATTATTAATCTATGGTCCAAATTATCTTTCTCTTTTTTGTTGGCTCTAATCTCGACAAAGTTTGTGTTAGTTAGATATATGTGGTTTGTTCACGTATTAGGCATCTAGTAGTATTCATGTCTGTCATGTACTGGACTAGTGTGCAAGTGTAGATGGTTCAATTAGCTAGCTAGTAACTGCATGTGCTTGTGCTGCATGTGTTAGCAGGAGTGAGTCTCAGGTTGTTAGCTAGATTATAGAATCAGTAAGTGGTGTGCAGTAGAATCCGTAGCTGCATGCGTATGACTCGGCCAAGTCATTGAAGCTGTATGCATGTACACGAGGCTACTTAATCGTGTATCAGTTGGTTGTCACGGCGTGTGAAATCACAATAAGAAAAAGCGTGCGTCGCTGGTGTTTGTCATCATATCCTATCGGGTGTTAATCTTCAGAGTGTTTTTTCTTGTGTGCGTGCTCTTGCGTGAGTTTCCGTCGGAGGCAGTTTGATCCCTGGGCCAAGGCCAACACTTTTTTCTCTGGTAAAAAACGACATCATCTTACTTTTACATTTTAATTATAATTCTATATATTATTTAAATTATCATAAATCACATCAACTTATAAAAACTTATGTCGTCTAGCTATCTTACATATTATTTCTATTTATTGTTATCATACTATACTTTCGTAGCAATACACGGGATTTTACTTAGTGATTAAAAAAAATTATCCAGGAGTCCCTATTCACATCCAGCATGTCAAGCATATGCAAAGACCTGACAAAAAATGCTTTGAGATCAAAAGGTAATCCTCCTAGTAAGGATTTCATGGAGAAAAAGTGATTGACAAGATCGGTGGCAGTTACATGCACCTCTCCAAAAGCACGGGGAAACAAATTTTCACCAAGGTAAATCGTCCGAGTTGTTTCGCGCTCAGACTCAACTTGGTGAGGGGGCATTTGTTCGACGAGATTTTATGCATTTCTTTTGAATTATAAAAAATAAAATGTGCAAATAGTGATGGATCCAGAAAAAATAATAAGAAGGTCTAAATAAATTAAACAAAGCTACAAACCCTTCTCCTATTTACGTATGACAAAAAAAATTAGTGGGTGTTTTATGGGGGCTCCCATAGTCCTCATGTCAGTAGTGAAGGCTAAAGCCCCGCTGCCCCCATGTTGGATCTGACCCTATGTGCAGAGACACCAATTCTAGCACTAATCTCAAAGCAACAGAAATAATGTGTGCACGGTTCCCTGTGCATTGGCTTAGCAACTTTCTTGTGTGGATAAATTCCATAAGGCAATTATTGCTTAACTGCGGCTGATTAGTGCATAGCCTACAACGTATACACGCGAGTGTCCATACGCATCCAGTTGCCGCATTCCATATGTGCCATGGCAATGAAATGAAGAGGGAAGAAAATTACTGGACCATATCTTCTCCAAATGGTAAAATAACGTAGGCATGGAAAGCAAGCATATATCCTAAATTCCCTCTTATATGCATTCTATCTCCTAGTTGTGTATGTTGGAAATTAATCAAGTAAACGAAGCAAGGATCACTGATTGTGTGCATATGGATGGAACCATTTCCAACTCAAATAGAATTATCTCTCCACATTGCGTGCATATCATGGAGGCTTATTTGTCTGCTTCATCCTGTCGTCCCCTCTCAGAATCTCAGTTACATAGAAATTTAGCACGAGAATAGAAGGTTAGCCTCATCAAATCATCAAGTTAACATCTAAGGTGTGTGCCACCCTGTGGACCAGCAGCACCGCCTTACTCTGCCGATAAAACGTCAGCCTGTAGAGGACACGGGGAGGGGCAGAGAGAGGAGACACTCGATCACACTGTCACGCACATATCAGAACACGCACGGCGAGAGCGACCGACGTAGGCTGATATATAAGCTGAGGTGAGTAGTCATCGGAGGAGAGAGCAAGCACTCTAATGGGGTAGGCCTACTGGGCGTGCGTTCGCGGCCAGCCTACGGCTCAATTATCCTTTCCCTCCACAACTTATCCGTGTGTTTCTCTCTCTTATCTCGTTGTTTCTGTCCACCCATCTGTGCATGCGACCGAGAGGAGCGAGACAGCGACGCAGCCTCCCTCCATCGATGACAATGGCGACGCTGCCTCCCTCCGACGACGACCCTCCGACGAGGTCGCTTCAGTTTCCTCCGGCAAGCCTCTATTCTTCCCTCCGACGAGCCCCCTCCAGTTTTGACGACTGGAGCGGAAGCTAGATGCGTCGGCGGTCGACATCGACGACGGCCTCTCTCCATCGAGCTCCCTCTACTCTTCCTCTAGCGCGAAAACCACGCCTAGGTCAACTTCGATTGCTTGCAGCCACCGCCCAACCGTGCCACCGCCCGGCCACAGCGGTGCCGGAAGGCGTCAACGTGCCGGCGTGGCCCCGCCCGGCCGGCCACCTCCCACTCCCCTTCGTCTCGCTATGCACCGCCACCAACACCAGCCCACCACCAGCTGCCGACCCTGTGGCTCCGGCGGTGACACCGTCGCCTCGCTGCCCACCCTTTTTCGCCGCCCACCGCCGGTCCGCCGCTTCCCAAGCCATCCCTCTAAACCTGATTCCCCACTTTCTCCTCCCCAGCGCCATCCTCGTCCCTTGTCCCACCCCACCCCCGAAACCCTAACCCTAACGCTGGACCCATTCGCGAGATGTCGATCTCGCGCGAGTTCGCGCGTTAGCCTTTCCTCTCTAATGTGCTACTATGAAGCCATGGAGTTGCTGCCAGAGTCGCCATCATCGCGAACAATCGGGTTGTACGAATGCACCCATGTTGTATTCGAGCCAACAAGCGTCCTCGCCAAGTTGTCGCTGGCGATGCTCTCACACACTCACCGTCGACATGCCCTGTGGCAATCGGGTCCTTCCCTGTTGACAAGCACGCCATGGAGACGCTGCGCGCTGGGAATGCCATCCTCACGCTCGTCGCAGCCGGCGGACATAGGAGTGCTGCCTCTGATGGCCAAGCATTCATATGTCACCCTACACCAGTCCTGTTCATCCTAAGTCAAGCCACTATGATCAGAGGCGCCTCAGCGTAACTTGGGTTTGGCCCTTGATCGTACGTCACACATATAAGAGGGCCACCCAGTTCCTAGAACACATCCCATCGTTTCTAGGCTACGCTATGCCCCTAAATTCTCTAATCGACCGATTCTAATTAAGTGTGCTCTGTTAGAGAATAGCCAGAGAGATGAAGGAAGGAGGAGACACTGACACTCACACACACGGTGACAAGCAAGTCAAGAGCAAGAACACACGCAGGTGACCAAGGAAGATCAAGCGCATGGTGGTGCTACTGCCCACCATGCGTAATGACACTTGACTCACTTTTATCTCTTTTGTTTCTCTCCATTTTAGCCAGCATGCAAACGTGGCGGGATCGTTGGTGACAACACGGTTCGGTGGTTCGCCGGAGACGTCCACATCGTCGCTGCCGCCGGTGATGCTCTCACACCCACCCACCTAGTAGCATCTTCAAGTCTGTCGCCAATGACGCACTAGTGCCACCCCTAGCCAATAGCAGCCTCATCTTCATCATCAACCATTGGCTTGTATCCCTGTGGCTGCCACCAATGACAAGCTCGACTCTGGCGTCGTCACCGGCGTCAACCGTGCATCTGCCAACGACAGACACAAGTTTGGAGCTGCCGACTGTCTTCAAGGACGTGCTCAACTTGATGCTGCTTCCGGCCTCGCTCATACCCCCTCAGTTCAAAAAGAAAACATCTCTAATTAAGTTAGATGTATGAATTTGGTGAGATGGTTACACGCGTAAGGATTGAGGTGAGAGATCTTGAGTTCGAATCTCATATCTCGCATATTTTTTTTGACTTAATATACATCTTTGGTACCAGTATTAAAGGGGATTATTAACCGGTATTAAAGATCGGTTGCACACTAGTGCGCGACATCACTACCGGCTTCATCCGAACAGCCGCCGGTATTAAAGGGGATTATTAACTAGTAATAAAGATTGGTTGCACATTAGTGCGCGACATCGCTATCGGCTTCATCCAAACAGCCACCGATGTTTTCATGGCTACCATCGTTGACTTGCTCAAGCTTTGCGTCGTCACTGGCGTCATCTATATGCCTGCCGACATCCCTTTGAGGCAGAGGCGGAACCAGGAGTAGAGCAGCTAGGGCTAGAGCCCTACTTGTGGCCCTAAATATCCATTGAAATAATACTCTAAATTTTAAAATTTTAAAAGGAAAAAAGTAAGTCTATGAAAAATATATCAATTGAGCCTGACGCTTGAGAAATTTTTGGCTCCGTCACTGCTTTCAGGACTATCCCTGACGCGTGCCGTCTTGATGGCTGCCGCCGAAGACGCACTCGATCGAGCTTGGCGCCACCTAGACCTCATCCGTGCCTCCGCCAACGTCCTTGCACTTGTTCCTGCCGCCGTTGCCGTTGCGCAGCGATCAACGCCTGCTGCGTTCATCACACCTTTGCGGGGTCATCATGTCCAACGCCGTCAGCAACCTTTTCTTTCTAGCCGTCGTTCCTACTGCCTACTGGAATTGTTGCCATGTGCTACTTCAAACTCACACATTTGTGTACTTAGGCTGCCTACATTCTACGTAGTGCATGTGTGCAATACACCGCTCCTATCAGCTCATGCATGTAGGATTTTGGATGTCTATGGTGTAATCACCCGGATGAGTTAACATTATGTGATACCAGTTTCAGTTCTTCACACACACACGGTATTGCTATCACGACGTTAAGGCGGTCAAGTTGAGCACGAACCCTGCATATCTACAACCAACAACCTACATCCCCCACATGCCGTTCAAGACCGACGATGTTAGATGGCAGGGCGAAGACGACATCACCAACACTGGCGCCCGGATTGACGAGGCCACGAATGCCGCCGACGCGCACCTACACCCTCACCACATCTCACTACTGGACAACCGATTTTTGCTCGATCGGCAAAAACAGCAAATATGTCGGATGTTTAACGAATCGGTGCTAAAGATGTTTTAGTACCGGTTGTAAAAGTCCAAGTCTCTCTATGCATCTTTAGTACCGGTTGGTGTTAGTACCGGTTGGTAATACCAATCGAGACTAAAGATCGAGGATCTTTAGTCCGGGTTGGTGTTATCAATCAGGACTAAAAATGCCTCCAGGGTTAGTTCAAAAAAAAACATCTCTATCTAAGTTAGATATGTGTGGTAAGTGAGATGGTAATGTGTGTGAGGGCTGAGGTAAGAGATCTTATGTTCGAATCCCATATCACACATATCTTTTTTATCTTTAGTACCGATTATTTCAACCGGAGATCTTTAGTCCCGATTTGCTAATCACGGTTCTATAACCGGTACTAAAAGGAGTTTTTAACCGTGTTAAAAATCGTTTTTTCACTAGTGTCTACATCATGGACGGGAGAATATGAAGCATAGACCGATGACGATGACCAGTGCAGCTTAATCGGAGGTTTCTCACGAGTTTAACTCGCGAGAGTAATTAACTGGGTGTTTTCTGAAACCCTGAGAACTAGGAAAACACAATCGTCAAGTCTGATCCACCTTGCCGATGGACCATGGAACGCAATTCGCTAAGGAACATGTATTTTTGTAATTCTTCAAGAATTATAATAAAAGTGCATTTTTCCTTTTTGTGTACTAAGTACACTGGCACGCCCGCATTCATTTTATTTTTTCCCTAGGCGGAGAGATGAAAGTTTAAAATTATCTCTCCAAACACTGCCAAACAGCCGCAAATCCTACAACATGTCGGAGAAAGAGTGCCGACGCCACGTTCATCAGCCTCCGCGAGCGACCTCCAAGGTCCAAGCCAAGGGCATGGCTCAACTTCACCAAGTTGTAGCCGCTAGTCGTAGCCCCCAACCAGTGACGGAGCTAGCGGCGCTGTCATGCTTGAATGATTAGTAGCGTTTTCTAATTGATTGGCTAATTTTTATAGGTGTCAATAGCTCTCGACAGTGAAGATGGTAGCGGTGGAGCCCAGACAACCACCCGATGTGCCCAGGAGGCAGTGGCGATCTGTGGGAGGTGTACCTTGTACGCCTCCATGGTGTCACATGCTAAAACAAGCCGATGGCCGAAGGACCGACTGTCACAGTTGTTCTAGCTCAGGTGGCAGCAGAAGAGCGGCCTAGCGTGGTCGGGGAAAATGTGGCTGGCATGGGATCTGCAACTGGTCATAGTTCATGGTAGCAAACCCACCGACTATCTATACGCACCTTAATGACGACGGCTGAAAGCCATGTGCACACCGATAGCAGAATCTGCATGACCAACCATGCGCGGCCTATCATGTCAGCACAACATCGCGCTATCAACCATGTAATAGTGACTCCCTACTCCCGTGTTATTGACCAAATTTTGCAATCTTGCGTAGCTTTTATTATGATGTTGCAAAGATCTAAAATGGAGCTTTCATAGTATTTGCCAAGTGGGCGGGCAAAACTTATATCATTCTTTTTGTCCAAACGCAATCATGCGTCAACTGGTACGGGTAACTAGTTCTGTCTTATGGTACTAGTATGTACCTTATTCAGTACTAAATTGCTATATTTTGTGACGGAGGAAGTAGCTGATATCAAAGGGGTTGTTTAAGTGCATCCTTACTTACTTTTCACATTTAATCATATCAAATTTTAGTGTTAGTAAACTTTGGTAGAGTAGCAAATTGAATATGATCCTATCAATGTTATCTTACCTAAGATTTGGGAGTTTCGGAAGCTTCCTATCTTAAAAACGCTAAGGAAAGTTTGGAAAAGCTTTAATCTACACATATTCAATACTACTAACAAAATTTGGTAATATCAAAGTACAACAAAACAACTTTTGGAATTTTACGAAGGTTGATTTTGTGGGAAAGTACTTTCATCCTCTAGAGGGACAGCCCTCTCGTTTTTTCATACCACTCAAATAGTTATTAAAAAATTAAAAAAAATGACATGATAGATTGATATTAGATATGTCACTCCAAAAACATTCAAAATACATGCAAAATATGTTATTTTTGTTCAAATTCAACCTATACATGCAAAATATGTTATTTTTGTTTGTACTTATATAGGTTGAATTTAAACTTACATGTTTATGGAGTGCTATATATATCATATATTGATCTATCTTATCTTTTTATATATGAAAAATAATGATTTTTTAGATGACATGCATGAAACGACACAATGTCCTCTTGAGAGTCAAAAATACACATACTGATTTTGGCAAAAAAGTGAACAAGCCGACTTTTACCTTTATGATTTATTTACTCCCATTTTTAGATTTCTTTCCTTATTTTCATTTCCCCCATTTCATGATCTTTTTTGTTTTTGTTCTTTATTTTTTTCATTAAATGGTATCATCTCCTGATCTCTTCCATCTTCGTCGCTTGTCTATTACAGGGTAACTCTGTTTTTTAATATGTAATGCTGTTGATTTTTTTATATACGTTTAACCATTCATCTTATTAAAAATTATATTATTATTATTATTTATTTATTATGACTTGATTTATTATTAATGATTCTCTAAGCATGACTTGTGTATTTTTTTATGTTTATAATTTCTTTTAAACAAGACAAATAATAAAATGTATAAAAAAAGTTAATTACGTTATGTATTAAAAAACGGACGTATATGCATATGCATGGCAAATATAGTATCATATCGCCCACCAATGAGTACGTAGCGTCCGGGACAGCTCACTGTCAATTGTGTAACTAATAATAGTGACTCCCGAGTTCTTGACCAATTACATATGTTGCTGTCGATACGATGAGCAAAAATCCAAAATACGGCTTTCGATCGGAGTGCTGACCAATTAGTGGAAGCTTCAAACGTCATTATCTCTTGTCATCTTGCTGCTCTCGTCGCGGGCCCAGTTGACAGCTGCAGAGCTAGTTACGCGGTACGTTGCCTCACCCCGCAGTTTCCGATGACACGTCACTGTCCGACGCGGTAGTCCACGCGTCACCCTAGCTCCTATATAGTTGCATGCGGCGGCGGCATAGTTCGAGCTAGATCACTCTCTTCTCGATCGATCACTCACTCACTCGAGAGCGTGAGCTCACCGATCGAGCCAGTGTCTTTCATGCAGACGACCGCGGCGACGGCGGCGGCGGCGGACGGCGGCGGAGCGGCGCAGGCGGCAGAGACGAGGAAGTACAAGGGCGTGCGGCTGCGTCAGTGGGGGAAGTGGGCGGCGGAGATCCGGCTGCCCAACAGCCGCAAGAGGATATGGCTGGGATCCTACGACACGCCGGAGAAGGCGGCGCGGGCGTTCGACGCCGCGTTCATCTGCCTCCGCGGCGTCCAAACCATTGCCGGGCTCAACTTCCCCGAGTCGCCGCCGTCGCCGCCTGCCGTCGCCCGCGCCGGCGATCTGCGGGAGGTGTATGCTTTCGCTGTGTCGCATGCCAACCGGCCGCCGTCGGCCGAAGCGCCGCCTGCCATGGTCGTTCCTGCAGCTCAGGTGGCGGCGGAGTCCGACGACGCTGTCAGGGGAAATGCGGCGCCGCCGTCGGTGCAGATGGCGGCTGGGAGCTTGGACTGGTCGCAGTTCATGGCGAACCCACCGCCTATCTACTCACCGACGGCGACGGACGGAAGCCAGTCAATGTGGCCGGTGACAGCACCGGCAGCAGAATCCGACGGTGAGGATGACGAAGATACTACATGTCTTTGGAGCTTCGATGCCTAGCTGACCTCGATAGATTAATTACATATTTGCGTGCATGCATTTCTGCAGCTGCTCGATTTTTGGAGAGATAACAACGACCATCACCTCATGTGAAAGAGATATTTTTTTTTTCTTTACCTTGCGGGCCAAGATGAAGGAGAGAAGGAAGGAAAGTGGGTCGGAAAGGGAGGTCAATTAAACTTTCGGTTGCTTGCAGGGTTAAATTTGGCTAAAAAAAGGAGGGCTTTTATTTAGAGAAGAAAAGTGAGCCGGCAAGAGACGTCAATTAGACTTTCAGCTGCTTGATGAGTCGAATATGACCCAAAAAGAAAGAAAGGTTTTTATTTAAATTTTTATTTAAATAAATATTGAAATGTTGTTTGTATTATTAAAATTAGCAATTGACTGTTGAAAATTCCGACAAAATTTCAGAATGTAATTAATCATGAATAATTTAACAAAAATTAAATCTAGCCATGTAATTTTATTTCTCACACTTATTTTACTTTACTTATAAATTAACTTAATTCTACACCTAATACCCAAGTATTCTGAAAAAATTATATTTTAATTAATTATATAATGTAAATTTTTCTTTAACTTTTTCTCAAATTTCTTATTTTTTCTATCCGTTGCAACGCACGAGCAATTTTTTCTAGTACACTTTAAAAACGAAATCTGCTTCCAACCAATTTTTGTTCGTCCGTCAATTAGTCCGATCACCCGAGGCAGTGTCCTAATCCCTCGCGTCCCGTGTTTCCTGATCCTGCACCAGCTAGGTCCATCGATGGGCTTCCGTAGAAAATTTCGTCCGTAGTCGCTCTATATACCAATCACATACGATGGATAAAGCGCAAAATCAAAGATCGGTATGAAATTCAACTGGGCAGAACTATAAAAATTTAATCAAGCAGATCCGCACATACCAAGAGAACCCGGAAAAGAAATCATCCAATCGAACAGAACTACACGAGAATCCTAAAAGAATCATCCAATCGGACAGATACACAGACCGAGAACCTCAGTAAAAGAAAAAAAAGAAGAGAAAAAAATCACACAAATTGTCGGTGCAGCAAATATCCTTGGACGGCGGTTCTGCTCATAGCCCACGCCCTCACCTCGTGCAACCGGACATTGGCCGGCTCCGCGGGACAGCAGGGAGGCGGACGCGACCCCTCCCCCCCCCTTCCTGTCACGTCCCGATTTTCGCTCGGGATTAAAAATTGCCTAATAATACATTTTTCAGAAATTTAATAAAATTTTAAAGCAATTTAATCAAGTGAAATTGTGAGGGAAATTGAATTTTTCTTTAAAAATCATGGCCGGAAATATTTTTGTAATATTCGCCGTGCCCTAAAATACTCTCCAAAATTTTTCGTGAATTTTTGGAGCTAAAAAAGTAATTTTAAAGTCACAAAGTTCATTTAACTGATTAAATAAATTGGAAAACAAATTAAAAACGTCTCCTTTTGTTTTGGGCCGTGTCCGGCCCAAAACTCCTCTCTCCTCCCCGGACCGCGCGGCCTCCTCCCTCCTTCCTCTCCCTCCGGCCCAGCTTGGCCGTTGGCCCAGCCCGCGCAAAAGTCTGTTTTTTCCCCCTTGCCAGCCTCCTCTCTTTCCTCCTCCCGGGCCGCCGGCCCGTTAACGCCGCCCCTTTCCCGAAGTCTATTCGGCCTCCCTTCTTCAACCTCTGCCGGGTCAACCGCCGCCTTTTCCGCCGCCACACCCCCCACTTCGTCGCCATTTCCATCGGCCGTTGCTGTGCCACTCCGCCGCAAAATCCGCCGCGCCCCGGCCACTTCGCCGCTCCCCGGGCCTATAAAAGGTGCCCCGAAGCTCCTCTTCCTTTTTTTTCCCGAGCCCCACCGAGCTCCCTCTCTCCGCCGCTCGCCGGCGCCCCTCCGGCCGCACGCCACCGCCGCTAGNGCCGCCGCTCGCCGACCCCCGTCCCCCTCTTCGCGTCCGCCGGGAGCCGCCGGAAGGCCACCCGCACCGCGAGTCCGAACCGCTGCCTCCTCCGGCCGGCCGTGGTCGCCATTGCCGCGCGGTGAGGATCCCCGTCCCCTCTCTCTTCCTCTACTCCCGTGCGCCACCGCTCTGTCGCCACCACGCGCCACCGCCCTAGCCGCCCGCGCGCCGCCGTCGCCTCGTGCCGCCGCGCCCGCGTCATCGGTTGTCGCCGGTGGCAGCCCGCCGCCGCACCACCGCCGCCGTGCCCTGGCCGGGTCGGCCTAGGGTTTGGCCAAACCCTAGCCGCCCACCCGGCCGTAGAGGCCGCACCCGGGCCGGCCCACCTCCCTCTCGGCCCGTTTCCCGTGGCCTCGGCCCATTCCTTCCTGCCCGGATCCCTCTCCTTCTCCCTCCTCTCGGCCCAGCAGCCCCTTGGGCCAACCCTCTCACTTCTCGCGAAAAGTCTGTTTCGCGTCCCTCCTCCCTTCTTGGGCCGTCGGCCCGATTGGTGCCGCCCATCGCGTGAAGTCCATGTTTGCTCCCTCCTCGCCCTTTCTCCTCTATTGGGCCGCCGGCCTATTATCCTTTATTCACACAAAAGTCTACTTTACGTCCCTCGGCCCTTTTAACTTTTTCCGAGAAGACCCAGTTCACCTCCTCAAGTCCAGTATACCTCCCTCTCAGCCTTTTTTTTCCCCTTCTTCTGCAAAGTCCTTTTCACCTCCTTTTTCTCTCCTGCTCGCCGACACTTGTGTCGCCGACGCGTGGGCCCCCTTTGTTTAATCCGGTCCACACCCAGACCACGTGGCCGCCCGCGGCTTCGCCACGTTGGCGTCCACGTCGGCGCTACCTTCTCCCTTCCGTCCGCCGTGTGCGTCACGTCAGTGCCACGTGGTGCGTCCGCACTCGTGCATGCGTGGACCGTCCGCCCCTTGACCAGTTGACACGTGGGACCCGTCGTTCCGGCGCCGTTTCCCTTTGATGATGTCAGCGTAGTCCTTTCCTTTGTAAAATTAAATAATAATTGCGCAATAAATCGATTTAATTTCCAAAAATTCATTTAAATGGCTCAAAACTTCTAAAATTCATATCTAATTCATACGAACTCCAAATTGAGCTATTCAAATTGCAAAATTCATCTAAAATAGAGCTCTATATGTTTGTTTACTTTTTATGTACTGTTTACCTAGTTTTTATTAGAGTTTTTCCTCGTTTTGCGTGCCAGCGTGTAGATTCCGCCGTTTCGGAAGTTTGCGCTCGTGAGGAAAAGAGTTCGGAAGGTTGTTTGAAGAAGCAAGGCAAGTCACACATTCCCCCTTGAGCATGTTGTACCCATTTTGTGAAATGTTTTACGTTTGCAAATAAAGTGCATGTTTTGCTAATTACATGGGAATAGGGTTTACCTATCTGTTCGCTTGTGCCATGTTTATTTGTTAACCGTCCTTTGTTAACTGTGGGTGATAATTTGACTAGCGTAAGTCACTTATGTTGACTTTGCTAGAATTATATATGCTTAGCCATGTTTAATTACCACTAGCTCATTTGATGGGATAATTATACCTTTACTTTTAGCTTCTAGCTGAGCTGTGAGCTCGAAACATCTGACCATGTTTTATTGGTCGTAATTATCTAACTAAAATATGACTTAATGGTGGGCTGTGGGTGCATGGTTTTGCTTGTCGTGCCCATGGCAATTAAGGACCGGTTCATGGGAAACCCTGGAAGACTTATAGTGCTTACCACAAGCAAGAATGGGCAACTGCTGGATCTGTAGCATAACCCGTCTCTAGCTGACATACCAAACTAGGGTGGGCGTGATGGAGTTGGGTCGGTGGGGGACTTACCCGTTGATCAGCTGCCGGATTCACCGTGGCACGAGGGAGGGCTGCCTACCTTGGACTTAAAGGTGGGGGTGAAACCCGTGATGGGAACGATTGGTTAGGGAGGGTTATGTGAAGGATCTTGTCACGATCACTCGCATGGTAACGTGTCAGGCATGGCACGGTGACATTCGGTGGATCGTGTCTTGTGGGTACAGTTGCGCACCTCTGATCAGAGTAAAACTATTCGAATAGCCGTGCCCGCGGTTTTGGGCGATTGACCAGATTCACCATGATTAGTTTCACCCTTAATAATTTGTCTCAATGAACTGGTGTAGTTCAGGTGGATTGGTTGGGCCTGTTCAACGTGGGGTAGCGTTGTTCAGTGGAGAATTAATATTGCCTTAATTGAACAACTGTTTTACTGTTTTAAAGTGTAAAGGTTTTCAACCGCTTTTCTGCAAATAGCCACAAGCCTCCCTTTGTCTCCCCTGTGCACGTCTGCATCATTGGTGTGGCTTGTTGAGTACGGTGGTTGTACTCAATCTTGCTATTTTTCCCCCTTTTCAGAAGTTTAGTACTTTTGAGTTGAAGATGAAGTTAGAGGACCAAGGCTCAGACCCCAGTTGAGTTTGCCTGTGGAGTGGAGCTGAAGCCCCGCTAGGATCGCCTTTTTCCGCTGTTGTTTTCTTTGGGTGTAAGGACTAAGTGCCTCTTCTGTAAGTATTTATCGCTTTATTTACGTTTGGGTCTGTTTATTGATTTGTCGTTTTGTGTACCCTGGTTGATGCCTGGATAGGGACTTAATACACAAAATGGTCTGGAAATTTGGGAAAATTTTCGGGCGTGACATTTCCCCCCAAAACACACACACCATGTGTCGCTCGGCTTTAACTGGCACGGCGGGGCAACGGGAAGGAGGAGAGGCTGATGTGGGTGGCTCTGGGGAGGGACGATCGACGGCGGCGTAGCGTGTGGATGATGAAGAAGGAGAAGGATGTTGGCGCAGCGGTGGCACGATGCAAGGAGGAGGATGCCGTTGACCTAGCACAGCGCCGCGTGAAAGAGAAGCAGCGGTGGTGCGTCCATGCGGGTGAGGAATGGGATGGGGAAGGCGGAAAAGGGGAGTTGGATTAGGGTTTTGGTAATATTGGACCTGGTGGGCTGCTCGGACCGGCTAGGAAGGACGTGGCCTTCCTGCACCTATCATGTACTCCATCCGTGCTCCCTTCCACGCGTCATTCATCAAATGCTCGCACTACTACAAAAACGATTTTTCTGGACGAGGCCTCCGATAGATTCCAGACGGACCAAAAGTGGCCGCGTCTGGAAAAACCGATGTGGCATTATCCCGTGCGGTCCACTTAAGCGACCGCACGGGAAAATGGATTTTTCCGTGCGGTCCCTTAAGTGGACCGCACGGGATAATGCCGCACTATTCCGTGCGGTCCACTTAAGCTGCCCGCACGGAAAGGGTCCGCTTGGTGTCTGGACATTTTCAGGATTTTCCCTACTTATTTTTCTTCTCCTCTTCTTTATAATGCTATAATTTATTCTGTGGACTAGATAAAATAATGTGGATTTTTGTGGAGATATATAAAAACACCTAGTTTCCATTTTCTTTGGTTGCACACAAAAATTCATTCCTTATATTTTATTCTCAGCAAAATAAAGAAAATCGGCCTGTCTGAAATTAGATTGAATTTTTAGGGGGTCAAAACTAATAAAATAAATTCTGGAAAAATTATATTAATTCATTATAAATAAGATAGTATTTGAATAAATTATGTTCCATATATACTTTCATATAATTTAATGCATTTTTGAATGAGGTACGAGTTTTGCCGATTAGGGTTTAGGATTATATTGGATTTTTACTCCTTTGACAATTTAATTAGGGATTTAGATGTAAAGATAAAATCATACCAAAATTCCAGTGAGTCTAACATATTGAGTAGCATCCACATGAATTTTTCCATGATTTTATCTTACACCAATTATTTTTAACAATTCACTAAGCTTACCTTTGAGTCTGCCGTCAAAACAGTCATAACTCGAGTGTCCTTCGATAAAACAGCCATATCTTTTTCATATGGATTCAAAATCAGACATATAATATATCGACGGATATCTTTACCGTGTTCAGCGAAATCAAAATTTCGAAATTCCGCTTGCAAGATTGTGTTTTTGAGGGGAGAAGCTTCGGGACCCATTTCGATAGAACTTTGAAAAATTCTATGGACCACATATTTCTTTCGTTCGAGCTTAAATTTTTTGTGGTTGGTTCCTGCATGCTCCTATGTGTGAAAAAAATATTAGAAAAATAAAATAAATATAAAAAAGTTGCACCTCTCTCCTCTACACTAGAGAGAGAAAAAAGAGAGATTGGAGGGGGGACGGCGCCAACATTTAAAATCCTCTGAATGATGCGGTATATGTATTTAAAATGTATTTTAATAGGAATATTTAAAGAAAGGCGAACTCATAGAATATTTAAAAATAAATGGGTCAAAACAGTCAAACTGGAGATTATTCCTAAACCCTAATCAGCCAAATCGATACACATCTCATATGTGTATTTTCTCGCATAAAAATGTATAGGGGAATATTTAAAGAAAGGCGAACTCATAGAATATTTAAAAATAAATGGGTCAAAACAGTCAAACTGGAGATTATTCCTAAACCCTAATCGGCCAAATCGATACACATCTCATATCTGTATTTTCTCGCATAAAAATGTATAGGGAAAATAATTTATTCAAATACTAATCTATTTATCATGAATTAATATAATTTTTCCAGATTTTATTTTATAGGTTTTGACCTCCTAATAATTTAGATCAATTTTGGCTGAATTGGATTTCCGTGCGGGCCTCTTAAGTCGCCCGCACAGAAAGATAATCTTTCCGTGCGGGCCTCTTAAGACGCCCGCACGGAAAGATTATCTTTCTGTGCGGGCAGTTAAGCTGCCCGCACGCGATGATCATCACTGCCTATATAGGTGCGCGCGGGCTCCGAAATTTTCTAACACCCGACGAAATCCAGATCCCACCTCCGCCGTCAAGGGCTCTCCTCCTCTACCGGCAGCCTCCGATCCGCCTCCGCCTCCGCCTCCGCGCCGCTGGCCTCCTCCGCCTCCGGCCTCCATCGCCCCCTCCCCGCCGCCGGTCTCCTCCGCCTTCGGCCTCCACTGCGCCGCCTCCCCGCCGCCGGCCTCTTCCGCCTCCGGCCTCGACCGTCGCCTCCACCGCCGCCGCCGGTGGAGTCTTCTCGGGTGTGCCGGCGCATCGCCGTCTCCATCGACGGCCGCCTCCACCGACTGCCACCTCCACCACCTCCACCACCACCACCACCACCGCCACCGCCACCGCCACCACCACCGCCACGCCCGCCGCCGCCTCCACCGCCTCTACCGCCTCCACCGCATCCACCGACCGCCACCGACGACGACGACACCACAATCGCCGCCGGCCGTGAAATTATTTTTTTTATAATTTGTGATGTGAATTTATTTGTAAATTTAATTGTACAAAAAAATTAGTTGGGAAATTGTGATGATGTGAAATTAATTTTGTGTTATTTGTGATGTGAAATTAATTTTGTGTTATTTGGGAAGTATATCCGGATCCGTCGCCGCTGCCGCCGAAATTAATTTTATTTTTTTTTTGAATTTTTTTTCCGTGCGGTCAACTTAACGCGACCGCACAGGAAGATCGATTATCCCGTGCGGTCGGGTTAAGCGGCCCGCACGGGATAATGGATCTTTCCGTGCGGGCTGCTTAAGCCGACCGCACGGGATAATCGATCTTCTCGTGCGGTTGGGCCGCTCGCACGCGAAAATGATCTTTTTCCAGACCTTCTCGCGCGTGCGGGCAGACCTTTCGCACAGAAAGATGCCTTTCGGCCCGCACGGAAATGCTGTTTCTGTAGTAGTGTCGGTGTTGCTATTTTCCAGTTCTTTTTTATCTCAGCAATGAGAACACTGTCAAAAATTGACTAGTGCTCTCTGGTGGCACGATGATGGCTAATGTCCCTGCATTTTTTTTCAGAAAACTTGCTAATTCGGTTTAATCACCAGAATTGCATCAGTTCGGATTTTTATCTATAGGCTAAAATAAGTTTTTTTAATTTCTAGTTAATTTTAGTTGTTTTTTCATTTACAATATTAGTTTTAACACTATTTGATTCATTAAAAATTGTTGAAACTTATAATTGTTTCTGTATTAAATTATTTATAGCTAAATAAAAAAGAATTTAGTTATATAATTTTTAGGATATTGAGTTATTGTTTTGGTCAAAATTATTTCAAAATTATTTGTAGTTTCATATTGTTATTTCTATGATTATATTTCCTTCATCATTTATGTTCAATTATGATATATGGTTTAGAATTTTAATTTATATCAATGAATGTTATTTAGAACCCGTTGCAACGTACGGAAATTTTTTCTAGTAAAAAAAAATGAGAGAGATGCTCTTCTATGTATGTGTTTGTACATGCATGCTTCGGGCATCTACGGCCAGAGAGTATTTTTTCCGATGTCCAGTTATTTTCCACTTAGGTGGATGTCCGAGTGACGAAGTACTATATTGAAAACCATCAGAAGTCGAATCATGGTGTTCTGGATATAAAATGCACTTTCAGTAAGAGTGACAAATCCTAGCTACGCTATACTCTTACTGAATTTTAAGCATATGTTTAGGGAACACGTCACTACTACAAGGCAATTGAAACCAGCACCTATTCCATTAATAAATACCAACATGCAAATAAAAACCGACACCTATAGATGTCAGTTGTTAACCTAAAACCGACATCTATAATTTGGAATATATAGGTACCGGTTATTTTTAAAAACCAACACCTATGAGAAAAAGTATAGGTACTGGTTTCCAGCTTCAAAATCGGCACCTAAAATATATTATACGTATCGGTTTTAAAAAAAACCGATATCCATACAAAATCGAACCGAGCCGAACTGACACCCATCCATTCTTGTATTCCATACCCAACCCCCACGTCTTATCCATCCATCCTTATCCCCTTCTACCTATAGGCTCCTCATCTCCCTCTCCCACCCCCGCACGCTCCCCTTTCCCCTCCCCCTCCGTCTCCACTGCCGTCGGCCCTCCCCCTCTCATTCCCCCTCCCCCTCTGCTGGCTAGTCTACCTCCTCCTCCCCTTCCCCCTCCTCCTCCTGCATCAGTCTACCTCAGCCGACTGGCAGCAAGGTCTCCGAGCTCGGCGTCTGCGCCTGTCCTGCCCCTCCCCACACACGAGGAGACAAGGCCGGAGGCGAAGGGGAGCACGAGATAGAGATGGAGGCAGTGGTGACGGCTGACGGCGCTGTCGGCCGTGGTGGGGTGGCGCTGTCGAGCTCGCCTGGAGGGTCACCGTGCCGAGGCGGGAGGCATTCATCCACGGGGAGACGGAGAGGCACAACGACGAGTCGGCGTCATCGTCCCGCTCCTCGCCCTCCCCCTCCTTCAGGTGACGGCGGCGTCTTCTTGCCGGAGCTCCACCCAACAACGGCGGCGCGTCCCCTAGCTTATATTTTTTTATTATTTTGAAGATTATAGGTGCCGGTTCATCTATGCGGTTGGGCATAGGTACCGACAAATTGGTGCAGGCTAGAAAACCGATACCTATAGTCATTTTCCAACTGACACCTATGGCAGTTTCTGTAGTAATGACACTAGCTCGTGTGTGCATGTGGATTGCATGACGGTTTCTGTAGTAATGACACTAGCTCATGTGTGCATGTGGATTGAAGTGATCTTTCATGTAATGAAAAAAACAATTTGCTACAATACGTATGCTGGATCAGAGAAGATATTCTCTCATTTGTTACAAGTTATCTAAATAGTTATTAAAAAAATACTAGTAGAAACCAATACGAAGGTACGAAATCTCGCAAATCCCCTTGCCTCCCTGCGCTGGATGACAGCAACGTCACACACGCGGAGTATCGAAGACTTTAGGGTGTGTGTAGATCATAGTCCAAATAGGATAGAATAGGGCCATCCATATTTGAAGGGTTATGGCGATTTAACTTTACTTGGTTGGGTGAAAATTATCATCCAATTTCTTGTTTAGTTAGATAGATGAGGATGTTGATTATATCGAACAATAACTATTAATTAATAATAAAATATGTTAGTCTTACCATATTCTATAGTGATTAACAACATAACATATTAATTATATCTAAAAACACATCTTAACATGTTAACTATTAATTAACATATTAATTATCACTAATCAATTACTAATGGGTCAATTTAACCGGATGAGCTTATTTGTGAAATATTCTCTCTCCCCGGATCGTTCCAATCACTTCTGCATACCAACAAAACACATTTAAAAGTTGTATGATCATTTTGCGTTCCAGGGATATTCAGATTACAGGAGACAAGCTCAAACAAGAATCAATGTAAAGTGGGTATGTGGACAGTGAAGGTGGGCACATTATAATTAGTTTCTACAAGTCATTGTACTAGTAGTCTCTTTCGTTCTTTTTCTAGAAAGAAAATCGTATTAGTTGTCTCTATCAATATGCTGCAGAAAACTATTACTACTCGGTTCTAGAAGATCTCTGATGTGGTCCTGTAGGATGCAAGTCTGTGGTACGAGACTACGACACCTTGCAATTATAGCCGATTTGGTCGCAGCCGCCGCCGGGATGCCGGGACAAGGATAAGCCTTATAGTATCCTTATCCTTCTAGTATCTTTCTAGTATCCTTAGACCCTGTTTAGATCCTTCGTCAAATTTTTACACCTCGTCACATCGAATATTTGGACACATGCATGAAGTACTAAATATAAATGAAAAAATAACTAATTACACAGATTGCGACTAATTTGCGAGACAAATCTTTTAAGCCTAATTGCTTCCTGTTTTGACAATGTGATGCTACAGTAAATATTTGCTAATGACAGATTAGTTAGGCTTAATAAATTCGTCTCGCTGTTTACAGACGGATTCTGTAATTTGTTTTGTTATTAGAGTACGTTTAATACTTCAAATGTTTGTCCGTATATCCGATGTGATACGTCGAAATTTTACACCCCTGGATCTAAACACACCCTTATCCTTCTCTGCTTGATTCTGGAGATAATCTGATACGCGGTCAAAAACAACAATTGCACATATATATACACTAGTAATCCATACACTAGTAATCCCAGACTACTCCCTTCACATTTCGAACAAGGTTAACGTCAAACTATTATAACTTTAACTATCAATAACTTTAAAAATATTTAATTTAAAATTACTAAAACAACACATATATTTATATATATTTATCTTACAAAATAATAAAATAAAAATAAAAATATTTTTTATATTATAATAAAAAATATAGTTAAAAATATATTTTGGAGATCACGTGTCATTATTCAAAACGTTAAAAATTATAGAATCGAAGGAAGTACGCTACTTGTCGGTGGATCCTCATGCATGAGATGTTAGGGAAAAAAACATTACACAAAAATTCTTGTTGATAGGAAATACAACGACCCGGATTTTTTTTAAAGAAAAAAGGCTCCTGTTTTAATAATGAAATTAATTCCGGCCTCAGAGAAAAAACAAACCAATCATATTATCGATGGTGGTTTGTTTTCCTTCACCTGAACGAATCACTGCAGCATCAGTGGTACGATCTAAACAAATGTAGCCAAAGACACAAAGGAGTTTTGGAGAAATCGAAGAGAGCAGAGAGCAGAGAGCAGATAAATGGGGCTAAGAACAGAGAATTAGGACAATATTAGAGGGTGATTACTGAATAGGATACATTTGGGAGAAGACAGAAGCAGGAGACAGAGAAGCAGCAGCCTTAAAGAAGAAAAGCACTGATAGTCTGATATTGCCTGGAGAAACTGCAAGGCATCTCAGCAATCAGAATATTTCATAAAAAGAGTGAAAAAAATATAACCAAACACCCAGTATGATACAGTGATGATACATGCAAGGTTCAGGCCTCAGGATTTCTGCATTGTGAGTCTTGAACAGATCTCAGATCAAGCAGTAAATATCAGTACTGAATCAGTAGCTTGGTACATGAAGTTCATCACGAAGAGCAAGCTACTTGGAGTGAGGGTTTCAGACTCAGTCTGAAGGAACAAGGTAGTTGATGAAAGCTTCTGCTTTAGGAGCCAGAGTTTTCATGCTCTCCCGTGTTGCCATTTCGTTGTCCTCAAACTGGAATGCCGGAGCACAGGTTACACCAACGAAAGAGTAGTGCAGCTCAGAATCTCTTCCAGGCATTTTGACAAAGACACTTCCATCTTCGGTGAAGGACTCGATGTCGTGGGTCAAGAAGGCGCCAAACCAAACATTTGGAGGGACCGTGTATTGTGGCCTTTGGCCATGCCGTAGATCAGGTCCAACAACTGTCATCTTGATCTGTCCGTCGTCATGGACCTCAAATACCTGAAAACAGTGGGCTAATCAGGAAGTTACTAAAGAGAACAAGTAATTTGGTATTTGTGCTAATTTGCAGACCGTAAGAGGTTCCCCCATGTAGTAGTGCCAGGTCTCAGCACAAGGGATGCGGTGCAACTTAGCGATCTCTCCAGCAGGCAGCAGGAAATAGATGGCACTGCTCACAGAACGGTCTACCTTATCTACAAGGAATAAAACACAATAACAAATTAGCGAAAACACTATTGCAATAATGTGCTATTTCAAGTATAAATCTATGGTAACTCAATACATATTGAAATTAGTGTTTGCATTATGTGGTACTCTAAAATGGTAAGGAGACTATTCTTATGACACAAGGGAAGTTTACAAGGGATGAAATGAATATGCTCTTAAGAATAGTCAAAGCTTTTGCCTGTCCTTAAAAAAATCAATATAAGGAAGTGTATATTGTCATGTGTGAGGGTGTCGCCCTGTCAGCTACTCAGCCTCTCTGATTGTGTGTCACAGGAACCATTTGTCATGGTCATGCTCATCATCAGTGCGCTAAATTGTAGTGTGCCAAACAAGTTAAAGAAAAACTAGCACCCAGCTGGCCACTATTGCTAAGCAGAGCTAGTAAGAGACAGCCTTGCGTACAACATCAAAGAACCAACTTGTACCAATTTAAGCAGTGCTAAGTTGCTAGTTGAATCCATGATCACATTGTGCATCATTAACACAAAACAACCAAATCATGATGTAGCAGTAATGACCAATCAAATTCACGTTAGTAATACTTCTGAACAAATATTCTCTTATGCAAACATTTCAGCATGGCTGTGAGCCACCTCTGCCCTTCTGAATCTTCTTGGATGTAGGAACCAGGTCTTCACAAAGAAAGTGCAGTTAGGTCAAAGTTGCCAAATTAAAAATTGCATGCCTTCAAGGAAACCGCTTGGTTACAAGCAGCATTGAAAAAGCTCAAGAAATGATTCTCTCATCGCAAGTTTATTGATGGACAGTCACTAGAGATGTCCAGGATACAACATGATTCAGAACATCGGCAGTGTCAGGCTACAAGTTCACAAACAAGCAATAATGTTTGGAGTACTAATATTTGGCCCTTTTTTAAATTAATCATGCAGTTTTTTTTATCAGAAATTAAATCACCCAGTCTAGGCGCTACAAAACCTGAACAACTTTTTTTACAGTCATCCAGTGTAGACATGACATACACAGAGTCCGTATCTTGTTCATGTTGTTCTTACTATTGTTATACTATAACACATGGAATGGGCCTTATAAAGCCACGTACCCCTGAATTTTGCTAAAATACGGACTCTTATCATTTAGCAATATTTCCAGGCAAGAACAGCCAGGAATAGAAATGGTTTTCACATCTTGAATAGTTTGGGGGAACTCAAAATCACTACACCAGAATTCACAGTTATATGTCAGTGGAAATGATATCTAATTGAAGAAATCACTACTCCACCAACGCGAGATCAATAAACCAGGGGGAAAAAACTTGAAGCTGCAGTAGTGGAAGAACCAGAAGCTTACAGCGTGGAGGGAGCGCGGACTTGGGGAGGGAGATGGGGGGGTCGCGGAAGGTCTCCAGGTAGAAGCCGCCGTCGGGGTGGCGCTGCAGATCCAGCACGGCGACGATCTCCGCCGCCGTCTTCTTCTCCGCGCTCGTGAGCGCCATGGATTTCTTCTCTCCTGTTGCTGCTCCTCTCCGAAGCCGAGAGCCGCTTCTAGATTCTTCGGATCAGGTGTTGCCTTCTCCCGCTGGGTTCATCTCAACCGTCGATCACCAAATATATATCTCTGTCGCCTGTCGGTACACCGTCATGGAGCAGAAGATCTTGTTTCTGGCAGTGAGCCAGTGATGGTGGTGCTTTTATCCTTTACTAACTACATACACAAAGGAGATAGAGAAATTGGAGATAGTAAAGTCCTCCTCGGTTGCCCTAAACTAATTATTAGTCGTAATGGTTTATTTGTGACTTAAAAAATAATTTATATGTAAAACTTTTATATTTATGTTTTTAACGACTTAAAAATTAATATTGAAAAAAAAACTACGTTGAAAATATCTTAAAATCAACTTTTTTTAAATTTAAATTTTGGCTTTTCTTTAGCTTTTTAGGGCAACCAATGAGAGGGAGCAAAGAAATTGGGCTAAGAACAAAGAATTAGGGCAATATAGAGGGTGATTACCAAAGAGGATACATTTGGGAGCAGAGAGAAGCATGAGACAGGCCTTGAGAAGTCTTTGTGCCAGGAGAAACCACGAGGCATCTCAGCAAACTGAATATTTCAGGAAAAAAGAGTGAAAAACTATGTAACCAAACAAATAATAGATACAGTGATGATACATGCAAGGTTCAGGCCTCAGGGTTTCTGCATTGCAAACATCAGTAGCTTGGTACATACTTGGAGTGGAGTAAGACTCAGTCTGAAGGCACAAGGTAGTTGATGAAAGCTTCTGCTTTAGGAGCCAAAGCTTTCATGCTCTCCCGTGTTGCCATTTCGTCGTCTTCAATCTGGAATGCTGGAGCACAGGTTACACCGACGAAAGAGTAGTGCAGCGGAGAGTCTCTTCCAGGTGTCTTGACAAACACACTTCCATCTTCGGTGAAGGAATCGATGTCGCGGGTCAAGAAGGCGCCAAACCAAACATTTGGAGGGACCGTGTATTGTGGCCTTTGGCCATGCCGTAGATCAGGTCCAACAACTGTCATCTTGATTTGCCCATCGTCATGCACCTCAAATACCTGAGAAAAGAATGGGGTTAGTCAGGAAGTTCATGAAGAGAACAAGTCATTTGATATTTATGTAAATTTGCAGACCGTGAGAGGTTCCCCCATGTAGTAGTGCCAGGTCTCAGCACAAGGGATGCGGTGCAACTTCACGATCTCTCCAGCAGGCAGCAGGAAATATATGGCACTGCTCACAGCACGGTCTACCTTATCTACAAGGAATGAAACACATTAACAAAATAGAGATAATGTGCTATTTCTAGTTATAAACCTATAGTAGTTCACACGCATTGAAATTGGTGTTAACATGATATGGTATTTTTAAATGGTAAGCAGATTCTACTCTTATGATGGTTAACTAGGGAGTTTACATTGGACGGTACCATACAATGCACCTCTAAGAGTGGTCAAAGCTTTTGCCTGTTCTTTAAAAGAAAAAAAAAAGGAATATGTTCGAAGATATTGTATATTGTCATGGGCCTGAGGTGAGTCTGTCGACTACTCAGCCTCTCTGGTCTGTGTGTTACCGTAACTTAAGGTTGTCATGTTCATGCTCATCGGTGTGCTAGTATGATATGTGAAAACCCCAAATGTAGAAGTGTTTTTTCAAGGCCAAATGTAGAAGTTAAAGAGTTGTGAATAGCATCAAAAGACCAAATGGTACCATGCTTCATGTTAATAATCTTCTGAACAAAGACTCCCATGGCAAACATGTCTGTAAGTTATCTCTTCCCTTTTTTGAGTCTTCGAAGATGTAGGAATCAGAATTAGGCCATACTGACTAGACCCTTGCTATGTATCCTTCACAAAGGAGAGACAGGGATAGTTGCCCCCTGGACCCTGGTTGGGGGAAAAATACAGCTAGGCCAATGCTGCCAAGTCAAAAATTGCATGCAGTGAAGGAAGACGCTTCGTTAAAAGAGCTACCATTTCCTTTACGTGAAAAAGACAGCAGTCAAAGAGCTACAGAAATTATTATCTCATTACAAATTTATTGATGGACAGTTAGTAGACATGTCGTCATGTTCTGAGTACACACGATCCAGAAGATCAGCAGTATCTGGCTACAAGTTCAGAACCTAGCAGTAATGTTTGGAGTACTAATGTTTGGCCCTTTTTTAACTCGTGAAGTTTTCTTATCAGAAATTAAATCATCTAGTTTAGGAGCTACACAATCCGATCAATTATAAAAATCCAGTGTAGGCATGATATTCACGGATTTCGAATCTTGTTCATGCTGTTCTTACTGTTATTATACTGATACATGGAATGGGGCATATAATTAAAGCCAAGTACCCCTGGATTTTGCTATAAAAATAAGAAGTCAGGCTTTATTATTTAGGATATTCTCCACACAAGAAAATTGCCAGGGATTAACAATGGTTTGCACTTCTTGAATAATTTGGGGGAACATTGACTCCCTGAGTGTAGAACACTCTACTGTCTACTAACACTTTTTAATTACCCGAATTTCACACCCAAAGAAAACAGTCTTTTTTTGTGTGTCTTCAGTAGATTATAGTACTAATTAGTTTGTTTCAGAAAAGTAGATCAAAAGGCACAACAGGTACACCACTAGGATGATCTTGACGAGCATATTGCTGTAAATCATGCACTAACGCTGAATTCATGATATAAACCGAACTACCTTCAATCACAATCATCAACACTTTATCGGGACCCGAGTTCACCAAACTTCCATCGAAATGACCACTAATTGAAGAAAGCCCCAGTCCAATGCGAGATCAAGCAACCCGAGGAAAATGACCTGAAGCTGAAGTAGTGGAAGAACCAAGCTTACAGCGGGGAGGGAGAGCGGACTTGGGGAGGGAGATGGAGGGGTCGCGGAAGGTCTCGAGGATGAACCCGCCATCGGGATGGCGGTGCAGATCCAGCATGGCGACGACCTCCGCCGCCGTCTTCTTTTCCGCGCTCGTGGCCGCCATGGATGCTTCTCTTCTCTCTCCCTGCTCCGCCTCCCAAGTCCTACCCGAAGCCGAGGGAGCCCGCTTCTAGATTCTTCGGGCTCATCTCGGCCGTCCATCTGCGCAGCTGCGCCAGAAACCAACGGTCAGGATTCGCGCAAGACCAGGTAAACCCGGCTCGGTCGGGGGCTCGAGCCGGACACGAGACCCAACACAAAATCCACCCGACACCCCCGCGCCACGCCACGCCGCGCCGCCGCGCCGACCGCCCCACCGGCGACCATGTCCCTGGCGGCGACCTTCGTGTTCCTCCTCGTCACGGCGCTGCAGATGCTAGACCACGTCCTCGATCTCGTCAAGAAGGTCAGCGCCAGGAAAGCGCTCTCTCTCTCTTTTCGGCTTCCGCATCGATGGATTGATCTTGTTCTCTAGGCCGGAAAGGATTCGATGTTGGGGGATAAATTGAGGGGTTTATGGATAATTACTCGGGGAAGGGAAGATGCTGATTACTTGATTAATGGACATGCTGCAATGAGGATCGTGTTTTGTTAATTGCGTTGCTCCTGACCTGTCGATTTTGCAGAGGGGATCGATTACTGATGACCAGCTCAAACTACGGCTAGAAATTACGCAAATTCTCAAGGAGGCTAGTGCACTATCCACGTATGCAATTCGTTTGTTTATCTTCCTCTACCCTCTCCCCAAGAATTCAGTGACTTTGATGGAGTCTTGTTCTCCCCTATATCTGATTCTTTACCTGCTTGTGGTGCAGGCCCTCAACGTTTGCACAAGCTGCAAAACTCAAGCGGCTGGCTGCTGCTAAAGAAAAGGAACTGGCAAAATGTAAGAGTTGAATTGGTTTGTTTGTTCCTGTGTTTTGCCTGCTGTAGCACCATAGGAATCTTTTGCTCCCATATCACCTAATCCTTGAAGCACAGACCGATAGTTTTTGAGAAAAGAAAAACCTATCAGTGTTGATACCAAACAGTATTAGAGATGCACTTGATAGTGCAGTGGCAAGGGATGTGTGGTTTCAACCCCAAGGTCCCGTTTTCAATCCCCAACACGCTCACATTTTTTTCTTAAAAAATGTTTGGAAGGACGTCTCTCCCTTCAAGTCTCGTTTTTTTAATACCAAACAGTATTTCAGTAGTTTCTATAAGACATATGCGAAGGTGCATTGCGAACAATCACCTACATTGAAATACTCTTTTCTTATGTCCATACAGTACAACAGCAGGACATCAAAGGGAAGCAGTCTTTATACAACCAATACGGACGAGTTTTGTTGTTTACCAAGGTGCTTCATGATGAACATTGTTTTTGTTCTTGTTTTATATTTGTAATGTATACTTTCAGCAGTGTCTGATCAAATCCATCTGATGATAGGTTCTAATCTATGGTTTGCTCATTCTGTGGTTTTGGAGTGCTCCTGTAACTACTGTTCCCAAACATCTTCTGCAGCCTTTTGGTATATTAATTGATTAATTCCTTTCCAGTTATTACTTATTAGCTTGTTACAAAGTCTTGCTAGTTGCCTAATGTTTGCTCATCATGCTGTATGGTATATTGCACTTTTCCAACATTTATCTATCAGGAAAAGTGTGGCACTTACTTTCTAATGATGGCATTTGCTGGATAAGAAGTTTGTGTTAAAAACATAAATACACCTTATGAAGACGGGTTTGTTTTCCCCTTCCCACGAGGCCACAACATAATGCATGTTTTTTAATCTAGTGGGCATTGCAAAATAAGATAGCTAATTTTTTTAGTAATCAGATTTTCTAACCATATGCCAGTTGTTTGACCAAATAGGGACTCTTTCCATTGACATGCCTAGAGAAACTGATATAACTTGCCGCATCATTTTATATCCATTCTCAGATCCACCAATGTGAATAATTGTTTTAGCATGACAATCCTAACCTTCCCCATTTACCCCAAATTTGTATGTTGGTGTACTTGACTTTTGGATATCGTTTGTAGACATCGACTAGGTTTTTTTCTTCTTGCTTTAGGTTTTGTTACAAATTGCACTATTCATTTTGTTTCACCTGTTCATTTGCATAACTATGTACATCAACAATCAAGAAGAAGCTAATAGTTTTAAGTGATTCACAGGACGGATGTTTTCCTGGAGAGGTGTTGATGCTGCTACAGGCCGTGTTGTGGTAAGCACATCAAACCTGTAGTTTTAGGGACTACTTTGAATAGGACAGTTTTGGTTTGATTTCCCTGCTAAAAGTTTCCATTTGACACCCTGCCTCAAGATTAACTAACGGGTTGGCAAAAAAAGGCATGTGGGTAACTTATTTAAAACCCTCTTTACTTAGCGTTGCCCCTAGATACCCTAGAAAATTATATACTAACATAATTGAAGAACATTTTTGCAATTTCTTAACTAAGTACTGAATGTTTTTCAAGGAGAATGAAACTTTTCTAACTCATCATTCTTCTCATGCAGGTTGGGATTCTCCCATGGCTATTTTTAACCTCTCGTGTCAGCAAGTTATTGTGCCAGAAACTTGCCCCTATATTTCTGCATCCATAGCTCCTTTTGATGAGTTTGATTTGCTCGCTGAGGTTTTTAGTTTTGTTCTTACAGTTTTAAACTGTAGCCATTCTACATGTAGCTATGCAATATCATGCTTCCTATGATGTCACTTCCTGTGAAATTTTGTTGCTCTCATCTGCATCGATCCACAGCTCCTAATAGTTTTTTTTTACCATGTTTCTATTTTGCAAATTTGCACGCACTGCATGACTGCCTGTGTGGCACATTGTCACTTCCTAAAAAAAAGTTACTAGTGCATTATGCCCCTAGTTGATATATCTAGAGGCGTCTGTTGTAATTGTAGTAGGTATGCTACTTTTGTTTGGCATTTATTTGTTGATTAGTTCAAAAGGCTTAAGTAATGCAGTGTAATTCTCTACCCGGTTATGTCGGTCGGAATATTACAGCCCATCATCAATCTTACTGGGATTTCATTTTTCATTTTCCTTTGACGGAATCAATTTCTTTATAGTTATACTTTTGTTATCTATGAATGCCATATTTCCAAAAAAAAAAAAATTGGGCTATCCATGTTAATGATTTTGTAAAAGATTTCAGGTTATTGAAATAGAAAATAGCATATCATAAGGGTAGCCACAGTCTAATTTGAGATTATCACTCAAATTTTTAAGGGAGAAGTCATGAACTTTACTTTGGCGCCTGAACTATTGAATCAGGTATTGAACCCCTAAACTTTGTCTTGAGTGGTGTTTCCTCTGGCATGTTGATTGATGATTTTGTCATGGTGGTGTGGTGACTATACCACTAACAAAATTAAAAAATAGACTAAGAACAAAGATTGATAGGCTGGCTCTTCATCTTTGAGTGCCGCTGTACGTACGATATTTTTCTTACGATGGTTGTACGAATGTTACGCTTCTCCTAGCGTTTTATTAAAGACTGCAAGTTCTAGTCTCACACGGATGGATTTCTCTTCCATCACTCAGCCCATATCCATATTAAAAGTTTGCAAAGCAAGTTTATGATTACATGATTTGCAAATCAAAATTTTAGATTAAATCCATATTAAAGAAAAATACAATTGTCTTAGACATTACACAGGAAAGAAAAAGAGACTAGCGTATCAAAGATGTTCGTGAGGCCAAAGAAAATCAAGCAAATGAGATGGAAATGGATCGTCTTTATGCAATCTAGATGAGACGGTGGAATAAAGACAAGAAGTTAATTAGAGGCAAAAAGGGTGACGATGAGCTTGTATATGAACTTCGGAGCCACTTATGCATTGCTGCGTCATCTTTTTTTCGCGTTTGATCGTACTAATATCGTAAGTGAAAATCATACGCGTAGCATTTTCCCTTCATCTTTACTCACCTATCATATTTTCTATAGCCATATTTGCTTACGGCCTTATGCTATAGATTTTTCTTATTTAGTCAGTGGTTGGTAACCTAGTAAATTGTTGAGTCAATGTTCCATAAAATAAAACAACTAAGTGGGTTATTTGGATTGAAAAGTAAAAACGAAAGTTCAGGGGGAGGGAGATGTTTGGTTAATGAGTAATGACTAACATTGCAAAACCACACTTTAGACAAAGTGTGGTTTCCACTAGTAGTGTGGCTTAGGTTTTCTTATGGGAAAGAATTGAGTCTTTTGACATACATATCGGACCACATCTTTTAAACGTATGACATCTAAGATTACTTGAAGCTAGTTGAGGTATGAAACTTATGGTCTATTTGAGGAATTTTAGATTATAAGAAACAACTAGTAGGAATCTATCTAGTAAGAATCCAGAGAAATTTATTCGAGAAAACTAGCTTATGGGTTCTAATTCATTTTTTTTAGATTCTATAAATATAGTTTTATAGAATCATGATGAAAAGCTGGATTATTTGGGGATCTAGGGGAGTTAGAGACAATGTGAGTAGTTGTAGCTGCCTAGCTCCCCCAAACATTTGCAATCTCACGCGTACGTTCGCGCGTGGGTTACTTTCCTTTTTTCCCTTTTTCCACGGACTTTCCTTTTCTTCTTTTTCTGATTTTCTTTTATTTTTTCTTTTTCTTTCTCCCGCACTCTTTCCATTTTTTTCTCACGTGATTTTTTCCTGTTTTAGTGGGTTTCCACGTTGGACATTTTTTTACAACTTATTCTATTTTTTATATATAGTGTGTTTAAAATTAACTTAAATTTCAAAAATTCGAGTAAACTTTCTAATAAAAAAATTAAAACTTTCAATTCGAGATTTGAAGACTTTCAATTCATATTTGAAAACTTTGAAACTTAAAATTTGAAAACTTTCAAATCAAAATTTAAAACTTTTAAGTCAAATTTGAAACTTTGTACTCAAAATTTAAAACTTTCAAGTTAAAATTTCAAAACTTTCAACTTAAATTTTAAAAACTTTTATCTCAAAATTGAAAACTTTCATACCTAAATTTAAAATATTCAACTCAAATTTCAAAAATTTTTAACTCAAAATTGAAAACTTTCAACTTAAAATTCAAAAACTTTCGACTCAGATTTGAAAACTTTCAAATCAATATTTGAAAATCAATTGTTTTATTTTTTTATTGAGAAATTACTGTAGCATTTATTGCAAATCGCCATGATTAACGCTAATAGCCGGGATTAGCGACGGGACGTCGTGTCGGCGCGACCTAACTTTCGAGGGCATTGTTTTTCTTTTAGAAAAAGCGCTTTAAGTCTGCGTCGTAGCGCGTTCGCGCGAGGTAGCCAGCCCCGGACCATCCCCTTCAAGCCTGGTTCGATAGCCAGGTGTTATGTTACCAATATTAATGCCTGCACAATACAATTATTTTTAATACAATATAAAATATATAATGAATTTAATGTTGTTGCTGCAGCACGATCAGCTGATAATGTTATTCACTTAGGGAGCTAGGCCTTTGCATTGTTTGTGTGGAAATCGTGGGATCATCAGATTGAGGAGATGGTGATTAGCTGTAGAAACATTCTAATACATCCTATCAAGTAAAAGAAAAACATTCTAATCCTCACTCTCGGTGTTGCTCCTGGGTGTATGTATGCAAATCGCGATTACAACTTACAAGCCGGCAATTTTCCAGTAGCATATTGCTTTGTGAAAGAGTGGATCAAGCTGTAGGAGAAAACGAAACGCATTCGCACGAAAACCGCACACGTCGCCTCGCCTCGTCTGTAGTTAACGCCAAGATAGTTGCAATGTCAAGGAACTAACCACTATTTCACGTAGCTGATCATTAGGCTTACTATTTAGGTGGTTTTTAGATGGCACATTGGTATAAAAATGTTTTGGCTCTCATTGATTAAGCTACAACTGAACAAAGCACCAAAAGTAATTTGTTGTAAAGCTTGTTTTGTCTTATTAGCGGTTTATAAGCCAATGCCCAAAAATAGGCTACAGTGGATAAAATCTCCAAAAACAAGCCGGGTCTGACAAGCCATTATTAAGCAGATGATGAGTCACATGAAGCGGATGAGATATGTAATATAGGATATTCAGCATGAATTCTTACACGAGTTTGCAGGAAAAAAAATGCAATACCATCCCGATATAAAAATGTCAACTCTACAGAGCTCTTGTATGTACGGTTCCAAGGGTTCACAAAATCAAGTCCGAGTCCGTTATAAGGTCTACTGTATGCTACAACGAATTGGCTTGAATAGCTTGTACGGAGGAGGGTGAAAGGCAGCGGAAGTCCTCGCTTGAATGGGCAGATACGGGATACAAGTCACCAAAGCATCTCTTGATCCAGAATCTACCAAAAAATTTCGGTTTTTCTTTCCCCAGTGTTGTAACGCAGGCCCAGCTTCCTTCGTTTAGTGCAGTTACCATATCTTGTTCTTCAACCAAAAGAGCATCAAAACTACACCGATCACAATGGCAACAGGGGCATATTTCCGAATCAAGGCCTGAAATTAAATAAAAAAAAGGTTGTCCATACCATAAATGAGATGCTGAAAAAGGTGGATAAAACATGTAGATGAATGCAGGTTGAGATTAATGGCAACATGATGACAAACATTGTGATACAAACTAGCAAATGCCAATGTGGATATCCACGTTACTAGTCAAGACTTCTGACCAGGCATGCTGCTAAAGCCATTTGGTTGCTTTGTTTAAATGGTTGAGAGAACTTGTGAGCCACTATCCACAACTGAATAATGTTTGGTTGCTTGTAGAATGCAAAAGAAACGGACCAATTGACCGTAAATAGTGTACTAATAAACACAACTGACAAACATCATTTCATTAACTAAAGGGCATCTTTAAAAATATGCTCATGGAGATGTTTGTTAATGTTGGAGGCAACAAGGAATTATAGTGACTATATTAATTTAGGCCCTGGAAGTATAGGCAATTTTATCACCATACTTGTATGCTACTTAAAATGAATAGCAGATGCTGAAGAAACTGATACATAAATAATTTCAGATGTTTCTGTAATATAAATACTGATATCTCTAACAATTCTAATAGAAAAAAAAAAGCTCCGCACAGCAGACAAATGCATCTGCTAAAAATTGTGCATGTCATTGTGTAAATGGATTACCTGGCGATTGAGATCCTTAGCCTTATCAGCATAGATTCTTGTGTCAGAAGTCAGCCTAGTTGACATTTCAGTGACCTCTGCAAAGATTGGGAAATATTTTAATAGTCAAACCGTAATATCAGTTATCACACAATGAAGTGCAAAGGAAAAGGTAAAGTCCTCTTTAGTAGTGAAAACATCAGAATCAGGCCAGTTAAATGCAAAAGGCAGTAAGTTGAAATTAGTGTAAATAAGCTTTTGAGCAAATTCATGAAGGCAATTGAAAGGACAAGCTCCTCGATAGTAAGCCCGATGCATGCATGAATAGATATCTGACGGTTTATTGTATCATGATACTGTGAAGGTAGAATTAAGAAGTATTTGCAAACTTACGGTCTAGCTTTTCACCAACACCAAGAACTTCTTGAACATTGCGAGTCATAATTTGATGCACCTCATAGAGCTCATCATTTAATTTCGCAAGATTCCTCTGGGTTCTAGTATCCAAATAGAGTTTCTTAGTCTTCTGAATGAATGTGTCTAGATAGAAAGAGGAATACGTTATCAACCAGTTGAACTTGAGTTGAATAATGAAAATAATGCTGGCATGAGAATTCTAGAAACATACCAAACTTAATAAATGCATATGGCCTTGCAGCTGTTTCAATTTGACTGCCGTTGACTCTTTCAAATTCGTTTTTCAGATCTTCTAGGTACTGGAATGCTAGTTTCTTTGGATAAGAACGGTCACACATTGTCAGATAACATACTCGCCCCTCAATGATGTAACTGTTTATTTGAATTAAGGTTCAACAAGATCATACCACAATAAACTTGGCAAACCAATACAAGCAAAACATGCATTACAAGAATAGAATTAGCTGGGTGCTGAGTGCTGTCTTTTCGCGACAGAACACAATGTTAGTAGCAGGTTAAATAAGCTTATGATCTTAAAGTTAGTCATAATAAATGGCCTCAAATACTAATAGCAAGATCAACAAGAGCATCAAATAAGTACCATGTGCTTGCAAGTTGTAAGATCCTAAAACTTAAGTGATTGCTATAGAAAATAGAGAAATAGAGAATATAGACTAGCTATTGTACAGTCATGATTGTTAATTTAGAATAATTTCAATCATATAGATTCATCAAATGTTTGCCCATTTTCTTGTTTACCTGTGGTTAATACAACTATCCAGCATATGTTGAAGCCTTCATCACCAGAAAAGAATGTAATGAGATGCAACATGTGAACTTGATAAAACAAAATATCAGAATGACTGGGCATGTTCAGACTGCACGGATTTAAAAGAATGGAAAAAATTCAACAGTCATGAACAATACCCGGAATAAAATAGCCACAGATAACATAAGGATACTGAAAATAGTATGGCCCAGTCTCAATTGACATCCGCGAGGCTTCATGTTGCCCCTTTGATAAGTTTTTGAAAAGAAGTTTAGCTTGCTGCTTGTAAAAGTCAGCATCCTTCTGATCCCGTCCATCATCCAGCCCTTCTGCCAGTGGAAGGCCATCAGTGACACGTGCTATCATTGTCAACTTCACCATTTTGTCAAGAAAGCCAAAAACCGCTGCAAACTACACCAGAACACCAAAAGAACCTGCCAGGGAAAAAAAAGGTGAATAAAGTGTAGTTCCAACTTCAAGTGTTATTTTATATTTTATAACAGTAGATAGTTTTCTAGTCAACATATAAATAAGAATCCAGCAAAGAGACCATCACCACTGCCCAAGAATTTCGTGTCCTTTTGCAAGAAATCCAGGAAAGAGACCATCATCACCACCGACACATTTCATGTTGTGTGCTTGAGTAGTGGCAATGGGAGAGTGGAGTTAGATGCATTGGTCATGAGTCATGTCTCACGCATGATGACGAGAGGTTGTAGTACAAACATCGATCAGTGTTAGAAAAATTAGGATTCATGCATTTAAGAGAGGTATCAATGTAGTGGTCATGGAATTGACTGTTCTGGGTACTTGGTGAATTAAGAATAGGATATGAAGTTTTTGCTCCTGCATTTCTGAATTTCCCTATTGCTAGGTTATGTTTCTGAGCTGCTTCGTGAGGTTTATGTTTTATGGTGGCATTCTGATACAACTGTTTAGATTGAAACATGTATTTCGTACATATGAATCAAGGTCCATGCTTTCTATTTGACATGCTGTGCAGAATGTTGCATAAGGTTTTGTGCAACATATTAGCCACCTTAATCACTCGAACATATGTGATTCTAAAATTGCCCTACGAAACGTGATACTGCAGAATGACATGACATGCTTGGGCAGTGGTGATGGTCTCTTTCCTGGATTGCTTATTTATATGTTGACTAAAAAATAAAATGTGTACCATAGACTAACCATAGTAAGTTGTTCTATCCATGGAGCACATCATAAGCAGGGAAATCGAGGACTGACCACAGACTAGTGAGTTCATCACCTAATGGTTCTACTGACCACAGACTAGTGAGTTCATGTGCCTAACGGTTCCATTAGAACGCTTGGCATATGTCCTAGAACACTACTGGTAACATAGGTAAGGAACATGCACTCTTCAGCAATAGAGAATGCTCAGTCTAATTGTGTGAAGGCTCAATCCATTAATTAGAGGTAGAAATGCTTATCATTCAGAGCAGCACATAGTTTTTTTTTTTTTTTTGGAGAGAGAGATGGCTATTCCGTCCTCATCTGATTCTTTTCTTCTGTTCTGCTACTACTAATTCAGCACATAGTTTTCTCTAAACCCATAACTGCACAAGTGAGCTCTACATCTTTGTTATTCCTACAGATCGTTATTCATGTTTGATATCATAAGCAAACAAAACGCGTACTTCAGGTACATTTCTAAAATATAAAAAGACACATCACCTTCCATTTCTTGAGATATGAGTTGCACCCAAACAGGGGATCTCCAAACAACCTAAAAAACTAGCAATGCTGTGGATCTACACGTACAGAGGCAAAGAGCAGGGGCGGATCTCACTTGGGGCATGCCCAAACCTTTTGGGGGAACAAACACGTTACTTGTATTAAGGTAAGGGCAAATTAAGAGGAAAGCTTCCAGATCTAGAAGAGAAGCTAGGGTTAAAGCCAGGGGCGGATCCAACTTGGGACATGGGGGTTCAGTTGAACCCCCAAACTTTTGGGGGAACAAACAACAAACTGTTACTTGTATTAAGGTTAAGGCTCTGAAATTAAGAGAAGAGCTTCTTCCAGATCTAGAAGAGAAGCTAGGGTTCGCAAGCAAATTCCTAACAAAAGTACTCCCGGTGGGAGAGAGAGATGAATCAGAAAGAGGATGTGAATGCTCACCAGGATCCCCTCCCCTCCCCTGCTCTGCTCGCCAGATGGAGATCGGCGCCCCTGCCCTGTTCAGTCGCGACTCGTCTTGGCGCAAGGAGCGGAGGAGACGACGAGACGAGAGATTTCTCTTTCTTTTACGCCTAGGGAAGGAAGGATTTATCTCAAAATTTTCATATTAAAACTATGTTAGGCCCACATGTCAACAATACTCGAAGAAAAAATACGACAAACTCGATTGTGGATTGTGTCGATAGCAAATTTCTCAAACCGCTAGTAACCACTAGTCGCCGCTTAACGCACCGTCATCACCGCTCTTCATGAGCCACCATCGTTCCTCCTTTCCGCCTTCGCATGCGATGTCATGCACGCTATTGTCATGGTTGTCGAGGCCGAGGGTGTCGGGCTTGTAAGGACTCGGGGAGGCAGGAGCCGACCCGATGAAGAGCGGAGACGTTAGATCCGGGCTCCTCCTTGCTTGATCTGGCAGTTCCCCAACTATCAAAGGAAAAAAAAGAAAAGAAAGAATTAGTGTGAGAAGTGGTTGCAGAGTCACTGGACTTGGAGGTGGAGCGACGGTGAGTCATCGGACTTGAAGGTGGATAGAATGGGGTGATTTAAATTGCAACAAAAATATAAAGTTAGTTGTTGTTAAATGAAAAGAATGGTTAAAGGATGATATAATATGAATACTTTTAAGAATACATACTACTTTACTTTTTCTATAGCACAATTAAAAATGAGTTGTCCATTAGCCAATAAGCCAATAGTCTCGTGCTATGCTAAGTTCATTACAGTTCTATCGTCTCTACTTAGCTACTACTAATAATCTCATAATATGTTGACGCACTACACTATGAACTTTCTACTAACACGGATTGATTAATTATGGTTAGATAGATTAGGCTAAAAAACATAAAAATAATAACATCAATTTTGCTCGATAATAAAATAGGTCTCCTTTTCTAGCTGCATGATATATGATGACTATCTCTTATCAGCATGTATATAACTATATTGGTATTTTCTCTAAGTTTTTTGTATTGTTTTTTATTATATATATATATATATGTTAATTTGGACTAATATTTTTTCTCATGATAATAGATTATTTTTCCATATTTCTTCTATAAATATGAATAGTGCATTGTATAATTTAAAAACTATATTATAAGTGTATTTAATTTAATGTGTAAGATATGGGCTTATAGTATAAGATTTGACATTTTCTAAAAATGCCGCATCATAGGTAGTTAAGTGAACAACCATAAAAAATAGAGAGAATTTATTGTGTGCCACTGACTTTGTTCCCGTTCTATAATATGCCACTGAGTTTATTGCAATATGGTGACATCGAAGCCGTTCTATAATATACCACTGAGTTTATTGCAATATGGTGACATCGAAGCAGGGCAGGGTGAGCGAAGCCATGCGCTGATACATCTTGGAATTCAATGTTGGCGACGATGGGCAGGGGCTGTGTGGCGAGAGAAACCATGCATGCATCGTTGTTAAGTGTTAGAGCTGGCACCCCTCATACCCCTCCCTTATAGCATCACCAATACTGCAAGCTCGGATTTGATGACGGCCACTGCACCATTGCTAAACTTTCTCCCATGAGAGGACCCACTGCCGAGGCATTGCCATGGAGACCAACACATACTGTGATAGACATTGACGCCTACGTGCATACACCAATGATCAGCGTCTCGACGATCTTTGTACGTGCACCGAGCGTCTCCAGTGCTACAACCGTGAGTTCGTGCAGCTATGCGGGCACGACATCCATGCGTGGTACTCATCCGGCTCACCAAAACACCCAGCTCTGCAACGTGATGCCACCACCCTGAGCCATCGACTCGCGGCAACTTGCTGCGTGCGCTCTCATACTCGGGCAACTATACTACACAGTGGCGGCACCAACCTCAAAGACGAAATGGAAGACACCAACCAAATAAGAACTAACTATAGTAACAAGAGAAGGAAATAGAACATGGGAAAGAGCACAAATAGCTAAATGATTAATTACAAACGAAAGAAACGCAAATTGACTTGAAGGGTCGATGAGAAAACACAAACGAAGATTTGATTATAAGGCTTGAAAGATGAGAAAGCAGCAAAGAAGGTCGGACATAAATACCGAAAAAAATAAAAATAAAAGTAAAGAAAGAAAGGAAGAACTGTACTGTAACAATGAGCCACGTAGGAAAAAAAACCCACACGAGACAATATGTGAAGGCGCATGGCAACATGCAGAGTACACATGCATCCACAAGACAAGTAGAAGCATGTCATACCTTACCTTCAGAGCAAACTGCAGGAACCTTACTAATCAGCACTTTGACTAGTTATCCCGTAAATCTTAACTATTGAACATTAAAAAGCCATAATCCGATATGCCATGACCTTGCTAGACAAGTACAATTAAGATATGAACCCACTTTCATTTTCAAATTCATTCCAATATTACTTTCATATCTAAAGAGGTTTAAGATTAAAACTAATTTCAATGCCCTCTTGCACCTGCGACAACGCGCCGATAAATCATAAACATTGCTTCGAAGCACTTGATCGTACACTTCGTAATATCATGTCATCAAATGACCAAGTTTTGGAAAACAAGAAGTTTGGTGGTATAACAGTTGTATTAGGTGGAGATTTCAGGCAAACTCTTCCAATCATACCAAATGCAAAGAAACAACAGATCCTAGCTGCTTCCATCACCCTATCCTATTTTTGGCGCTGTTGTATGGTTCTTGAATTGACTGAAAACATAAGGCTCAATTCTCCAACAATCTCTTGCTCTGACAAGATTGAACTTGAACAGTTTGCTATGTGGCTCCTCTCCGTAGGTGATGGTATAGTTGAATCCACACCTACAGATCAACATGATACCTCTTGGGTACAGGTTCCTGAGTACCTCCTATTACCGTCTGAACAGAGAAACCTTGAAGGTTTAATTTCTTTTGTTTATGGATCTATGCAACATATCTCTGAATCAACAAGCTATTTGTGTGAGAGAGCAATTTTAGCACCAACAAATGAAGTGGCTGCTAGCATCAATGCACAAATAATATGTCAGATTGCTACTGAAGAAATGTCATACTATAGTTATGATAGCATTGATGATACCACGCCCAACTATTGTGATGTTCAGTCTCTTTACCCTACGAGTTTCTAAATACATTACACATGAGTGGCCTACCAGACCATCATCTGTAGCTTAAGATAGGTGTCCCCATTATGCTACTTAAGAACCTAGACCCATCCAAGGGATTGTACAATGGAACAAGACTCATAGTCACCCAACTAACTCATCGCATTATTGAAGCAAAAGTAATAACAGAGAAGGCAACAGGATCCACTACCTATATTCCAAGGATAATCTCTATCTCAACTGACCCCAAGTGGCCATTTAAAATAAAGCATCGTCAATTTCCAGTTCGAGTTTCATATGCCATGACCATAAACAAAAGTCAAGGACAGACACTTAATAGAGTTGGAGTTTATCTACCAAGCCCTGTTTTCTCCCATGGACAGCTTTATGTTGCCCTCTCACGTGTTACGTCACCTAAAGGCCTTTGTGTCCTAATGGAGAACAACCCGCCTGGATATGAAATGAAGACTTACAATGTTGTCTACCGTGAAATTTTCCATGATATAGTAAGCTAACGTTAGCTCTTATTTTTACTCTACATGTGTATCAGTGTGCTTAGGTACTCAACTACATGAAGTTAGAGTCGTACTCTCTTTTGTGTATATGTTGAAATTAAAAATAATTTCAATGCCCTCTTGCACCCATGGCAATGCCAAGTGCTATAAAATTGATTTGGTGCATGCCCAAGGTCCCATCAAAGTTCTATAAAATTGATTTGGTGCATATGCCCAAGTGCTGTTGGATTGCTGATGAAGGGACAACCGGTTAATGTTGTCTGGGAGAGTATTGTTTTTACCTGTCCTTTTGGTTGTTATTTGCTCCTTTGTTACGTCTTGAGCTAACGTAGTCACGTTACTTCTAGCTCGACTTTTGTACTATGAGGCAAATCATGTCTTTCTCTAAAGTATGTTGTAGTGTCTAGTTCCAAATAATGATGAATGCTTTTATATTTTTTCTTCGTTATAATATTACTTCGGTGGTGTTCTCTATATAACCTTACTTCATCACTTCTGAAAATTCTTTAAAAAGACAAGTAGGTTGCCTTTATATAAGCATGATAAAAAACGAAAAATAAATATTGCCATCACGAGTCTTGCGGTGGTGTGGAGTACAAGTTGGCATACCTTGTTGCTTTAGGTTTTTAAAAGATGTTGTATGTCATTCATAGCAATACGAATTTAGATATGTTATTGTCTAAATTAATACTTCTTTCGTCCCAAAATATAATAACCTTACAATCAGATGAGACTTAACCTAATACTACAAATCTAGACATACCACTGTCTAGATTAGTAGTTCTAGGTTGAGTCCCATCTCATCCTAGGTTGCTATATTTTGGGACGGACGTAGTAGTACTAAAATGTGTCACGTAACTATTTTATTTTGAGATGTTGTACCTTGTACTTTGTTTTTTTTTGGGATGAATAGAGCACATGAGTAAAGTTAGTATTATCACTTTAGCTTCATCAGGGGAGATACACAAACTTTGAAGAGGATGGAGGTTGGAGGGTACAGAAATCAATTGGAGATAAAGAGCATGTTGACTTTATTGTCATTTTCAACCCTATCAAATTTTGGTAGGATAACTAATTAAACATAGCCTTACAATTACCATTTTTCCAAAGATTGATAATTCTATAAGTTTTCTCTCATAAAAACACCATCAAAATTTGGCAAGGCTCCAAACCAAACACTTCTAACGCTATCAAAACTTGATAACACTAAAATATTGGTATTATCAAACTTTGGTAAGGTTGAAAATGGTAACAAAGTGAATAGGCCTAAAGGGCAAGATCAATTTATTGATAAAATGAACCGAGAAATGCTATGGAGCGGCGTCCAATCAAAGGCAAAGCATTAGAGATCCCCGCTGCATGCATTTTGTTGTCTCTCTCTCTTGTTTCTGTTTGTGCCTGCTATATGCAACTGGACTACGCGCCTCTCTTTATCTCTCTCAGGCTGTATGCTACATGCATGCATATAATAACAATGATAAGGATGTTTTTTTCTTAATTATTTATCCTGTAAATCATAAACATTGCCACGTAAATCTTAACTATTGACTAGTTATTATCCCGCGCGTTGCCGCGGGTGCAAGAGGACATTGAAATTATTTTTAATCTTAAACCTCTTTAGATATGAAAGTAGTATTGGAATGAATTTGAAAATGAAAGTGGGTTCATATCTTAATTGTACTTGTCTAGAAAGGTCATGGCATATCGGATTATGGCTTTTTGCTGTTCAACATAGACCCGTAGGTCAGCAAGCAAACATTTCTTCCCAACTAAACCATGGTATAATAGATGCATATTTATGATCACTATGGTGTTTTATGACACTACAAAATACACAATGAAATTGGGGTGATACATGAGCTTGCATGGTTCAGATTTCATAGTTAGGGGAAACTCAATGTGATATCCATGAGTAAAGCAGCAAAGAAAAACATATCGTCAATGTTAGTACAATGTAGCTAGGAGAGATGCAAACCGACGGAGAAAATAAAGGGCGTAGAACATGAAAAACCAAATCACATAACATATATGAACCCCAGATTGGTCAACACCATAAAAAAAATATATCTTGCAAGTTTCAACTGCAACAAACAACTTACCTTGTATAATAATGTTAACGCCAAAATTTGGTAAGCCCCGAAGTCATCATCGGCTTAGGAATCGTATCGCCTTCAGAATCCTAAGATGAGCCGATAGACATATCAAGTTGCCAGCAGTTGGATTCTTGATGAATTCGGTTAAGGAAATTAATCAATTAAAGAAAGCTTATCCAGAAGAGACCGAGTTCGAGGAGGATGCAGCATGGCAAGTTATCTATTAATTAGACATAGTCAATTAGTTTCCTTTTACTTTTAGAAAAAAGATTGATTAAAGTCTGAATAGGAGTTGTATCTTTTACTTTATCTTTAGGAAAGTTTTTGTCTTGTCCAATAAGGACTAGTATCTACTCATGGGTATAAATATATACACCTAGAGTCTATGTAAGATATCTCTCGATCAATATATAACTTTCGGCGCATCGCCACCCTCTTTCCCGAGGTTTTTACTTATCAACCGATGAAACTTGGCACCTGACGCGGGGCTGCATCGACTTTCGATCTCCGGCGAAGAGGTAAGTCCTACGTTCCGTCGGCTCTACCTATTTATCATATATCTTAGTTAATCTAGTTTGGTAGCTCGATTTACTTGTATCGGCTGGGATCTGCTTTAGGGTTTTTGCCGGTATCGTCTAAATTGCTTTGTCAGATTAGATTAGCTAAGGTATTCATCACTCTTAAAATCAATCGAAGGCTTGATTGTCTAGATATTATGTTTCTTTTCATACTTTGCTCTGCATCGGTCCTAGTCATGCTTAGAACCATAATCTCTAGCCTGCTTTTTGATTACCGATAAGGGTTTCATCGGGGTTTCAGCCGATAAGTTATTTGGACATTGCATCGGCTTATAAGGATTACATACAAGTTGGTTTTAGCCGATGACAGCAAAGGTTTCACTGATTATCTATTCGTTTGGATTTAATGACATCGGACCTCTAGCCGATGTATGCTTTAACCTTCGGATCAACCTTTATTCGATCATATCACTATTAGCCAATTGGTTTATATTGGATTATATTATTGTTTTATTGCATTATCATCAGCTGATTGTCTTTATATTGTTATTTACATCAAGTGTTAGAATCTATAGCCGATTGTTCAAAACCCTATCGACATCGGTTGATATCGACATCGGCTGGAATTACTCCATCGGCTTGTCAGCCGATTGGCTCTTTGATCTGCTGTTTATATATCTTGTCAGTTGTAGAATCAAATTGACTGGCACACCTGCATCTCATCAATTTTAGGACCTGCACTGGAGCTAAGCAGATCTTCCATGCCTTCGTGTGCCACACGCAGGGTCTATGTCAGCACATCTTTTGACACGCTCGACGAGACAGATTTTGCGTCAACAAATAATGACCCGATTCTTTTGCGAGAAGGTAAACAAAGGGTATCATGCAGCATATAATTTCATCAAGTCTACCAGCGAAGTGCAGGAGAGTTTCATATAGAATCCACACACAACCAAGATGAGCCTATTCAAAAGCTGTACAAAATATTTAGGAAAATAATCCCTTGCTCTATAGCAGTCTTTTCTTTGTTACTCGTCCTTACAATGAGTGGGAAAAAACACAACTATGAGACAACACATGATGATCTATTTAGGCATAAGGACTTCACCTAGAAAATGAAAACTAAGGTTAAATCAATGATTAATAAGGTGGAAGAAATAAGCGTACAAATTGTTCTGTTAATAGTGCGAGACATGACCATTAGAAAGGAAAGATCTTACCTCTAGAATGGGGCTTAAAGGAATTGGTTTCTTCAGGTTCCTAGGAACAACAAAAAGATGTTGGATGTACCTTTTATTTTTGCTGCAGGAAGGTTCAGTTCGATCCTTCTAGCAAAATACTTATTGTGTATAATTGATGATTGTAAGCAATTGACCTGGACAGGGAAACTAAATTGAAGGGAATAAATTTCTAGGACAATAACATAAGATCAGAAATCATAACATAAGCAAGGAATATCTTACAAAACATGTCAACGTATAGTCAAAAGAGAGAAGTTGAGTACCTGAGCACACTGATAAACATGTAGAGGAAAAATAAGAGCTAACGTTGGCTTGCTATATCATGGAAAATTTCACGGTAGACAATATTGTAAGTCTTCATTTCATATCTAGGCGGGTTGTTCTCCATTAGGACATGAAGGCCTTTAGGTGAAGTAACACATGAGAGGGCAACATAAAGTTGTCCATGGGAGAAAACAGAGCTTGGTAGATAAACTCCAACTTTATTAAGTGTTTGTCCTTGACTTTTGTTTATGGTCATGGCATATGAAACTCGAACTGAAAATTGACGACACTTTATTTTAAATGGCCACTTGGGGTCAATTGAGATAGAGATTATCCTTGGAATATAGGCAGTGGATCTTGTTGCCTTCCCTGTTATTACTTTTGCTTCAATAATGTGATGAGTTAGCTGCGTGACTATGAGTCTTGTTCCATTGCACAATCCCTTGGATGGGTCTAGGTTCTTAAGTAGCATAATGAGGACACCAATCTTAAGCTACAGATGATGGTCTAGTAGGCCACTCATGTGTAATATATTTAGAAACTCTGTAGGGTAAAGAGACTGAACATCACAATAGTTGGATGTGGCATCATGAATGCTATCAGAATTATAGTATGACATTTCTTCAGTAGTAATCTGACAAATTATTTGTGCATTGATGGTAGCAGCCACTTCATTTGTTGGTGGTAAAATTGCTCCCTCACACAGATAGCTTGCTAATTCAGAGATATGCTGCATAGATCCACGTAGCAAACAATTCAAGTTCAATCTTGACAGAGCAAGAAATTAATTGTTGGAGAATTGAGCCTCATGTTTTCAGTCAATTCAAGAACCATACAACAGCACCAAAAATAGGATAGGGTGATGGAAGCAGCTAGGATCTGTTGTTTCTTTGCAGTTGGAATGACCGGAAGAGTTTGCCTGAAATCTCTACCTAATATAACTGTTATACCACCAAACTTCTTGTTTGCCAAAACTTGGTCATTTGATGACATGATATCATGAAGTGTACTATCAAGTGCTTCAAAGCAATGTTTATGATTTACTAGCGCTTCATCCCATATAATAAGTGTTGTTTGTTGAATTAGTTCCGCCAAGTTTGTATTCTTTTTAATTGCACACATGGAGTGCTCTTGAATATCTAAAGGGATCCTAAAGCATGAGTGTGGTGTGCGGCCTCTTGGTAGCAAAAGAGCAACTATTCCAGAAGATGCAACTGCTAAGGCTATCTTGCCTCGACTTCTGATGCCATTCAGCAAAGCATTCCATAGGAATATTTTACCGGTTCCACCATAACCATAGATAAAGAAGGAATAACCACAATTGTTGAGGACTGAATGCTCTATAGCATCATATACTAACCTCTAAGTTGGATTCAACTGGCTAACTTGCTCCTACAATATTATTGATGCATTGTCCATATTGTAATCAAGTTCCTCCAATATTAAGCAATTCTCAAAATTGGGAGTAGGATGATGATCTGGCTGTGGCAAGTGAAAGTGAGCCAATGTATACCTAGCGTGTTTAAGCAATTTGTCCAACTCAAGCAAGACATAGGACCTAATATATTTCTCAAGTAATGTTGCAGAAACATCTAGTGTGATCCGTGTAGTGTGATACCGCACATCATCTCCCATCAACTGTGCATACTCATCAAAAAGTTTGGCTGGGTTTGTAACTTCGCAAAATAGAAGCAATGTGGTAAACAATTGTCGAAGCTGATATGGAACTTCCCAATGCGCTGCATCGCCCATAGCATGGGACCACTCACGATCATCACCAAGTAAGCCCAATGCCTCACAGGCAGAGCGAAATGTTGGATACTGTTTGCCAACAACAGTGCATACATCTATATAAAATCTTGCCCCTCTGACTATATGTAGCAGCATACGTAGGTAATATGACTCACCTTGGTTAGGCCCAACATTTGCTATACAACCAACCTTGGAACGATTATTCCGGAGTGGTGCCCAAAACTTGCCATTTGCATGCCACGTCCAGTCTTCGGGAAAGTCAACATAAGTGTATTGTCGAGCTTTTGGATTTGCTCTGTTTGCATCAAACCATGCAATTAACTTGGTTATGGCATTGCATGGATTATCAAGATAGTCATCTTCTTTAAACAAAACATTATTTTCTAATGGAAGGTGGACAGGAAGATGCTCCACCGATGGATCGGTGTGATGAATATCGAACTGGAGCAACCTCCATGCCGCTTCACTAGGTGTCACAGTTCTACAATCAAGGTATTCTTGTATTTCATTGATTTCTTTAGTAGGATCAGATGGTGTTCTTTTTCTCTTAATCTCAATTTTAGCACAGTCAGGCCCCTTGTTCATGTACTTAAATAGATATTCTTCCGTACAATTGCGATTAACACTCAACATTTATGTGTGCATCATACTTAACCAATAGATCAACATTATGGGGAACTACAAACCCACTGTCTATGGCAACACCATTCTTTTCTATCGTGATACCGTTATTCGGCCTAGCATATTTGACATGACCATTTGACAGTACGTGTGTTTTAGGAGTAAATTCTTTGGGGTAGAACTTGGTACATTTTCCATCAGCCATGCAAGCAGAAAACGGATTATCGGAACCACATAGACCATGAATCATGTATTTTGAAACAATCTCGTGACCTATAGGGTCAATGGATGGGTCTGGCAGCTATGCTGAAATGAAGGCATCTATTTGGTCAGCATCAAGGGGCCTATCATTTTTCAGCCATACAATTAAATGCACATGTGGAAGGCCACACTTTTGGAACTCAATTGTGTATACAACTGGATAGAACAATATGCAAGTAGGTCAGGAATTACTAATAAATAGGATGAGCACAAAATGCTAAAATCGTAGAGTAAGTTGAAACAGTACCTCCAGCTATAGGCCCAAAGAACTGATGCTTTACTATATCATCCATAAATAGGTCTAGCTTCATCGCAAAAACACGATCAACGATATCAGGTCGATCGAAAGGTTGTTGCTCTGGTACCAATGCTAGAGCCTCCTTTATTTCTGGCCAATAAGCATTGCATGTGTAAGTAATGAAAAGGTCTGGGCATCCAAACCTACAACAAAGAGCCACACAATCTTGATAATTTTGGTAGTAGTAGCGTGGACTTCCAGTGAATGAAGTAGGCAAAACAACTCTTTGCCCTGTAGATGAAGCTTCAGTGATGCCACTACTAACTATATGAAGCAAAGAATTATATGGGCTACTTCTATACTTAAGTTGGAAAGACTTTGTCCTGTAATGACTCAATTGCTTATCTTCAGTGCAACAAAAAACATCTACCTTATAAGATTGTGTGAGCCTTCGACATCAAAGAGGTGTATTGAAGTCATCAACTTTGTCATGCAACCTATATGCATAGCACTCTAGTGTAACATCCTGAATATTTTGACTTTGGAATACAGAATTAAAAATTTAGAATAACCAAAAATCTTTTTCAAAATACATTCATGCCTGAACTAACTCAATTCGATCTGTCGTTTTTCGTTTACACGTGGGCTAATAGACGAACGTCTGAGGATACGTCGGTATTTGATTTCAAATATTATTTATTCAAGGAGCTATGATTTGCATATGCCAATTATTTTCGAAAAACAAAAACCCTCGGGCATATTTACTTTATAAATAAAGCTATATATCTAAATGTATCACCATTTTGGATAAAACCCATTAAGGGATAGTTTATTAAAACAAATATTGTTCCACTAAAGAAATAGCTTTGATTATTTTCTATGCACCTTTATATAGAGTGATAAGCTTTTGGAAATTATTTGCAAAATAATGTCTATTGGTAAAGTATTTACTAGAAACCTTAATTGCGAAATATAAATTCCTAATAGGCTATTTTCAAGGATATGACCTCCTCAGACAAAGTCTAGTCCTCAGGCATAATTTTAGTTTGCTTGTTTATTGTTTATTTGTGTGTGTCTAGAATCTGTGCCAAAAGATCTCGATTAAATCCTTTTACCGAAAAGGTTGTCCTCTGTACAAATTCTATCTCAAACCCCCTTCAAATTTCCAAATTTCATATCCCAAAGAAAATATTCGAACATCCTATTTCTTTGGGCCACATTTCCCTCTGTTAGCCCAACCCATTCCGCAAAACAAGTTCATTTCCACTCCCTCTACCGTGGCCTTCCTGCTGGGCTTTTTCTGGAAAAGTCCATGTTGCCTCCCCGAGCCCTTTCATTCCTATTGGGTTGGTAGTAAAAATAAAGTCTAATTCTCCCCCCATACTGTTTTCGGTGGCGACGTCGCCGCACGCCGCGCCGCTACAACGAGGCCGTTGCGACACCACCGGCTGCCGTCTTCCGCTCCCGTCTCACCGGCGAGCTTGCCGGCCATTCCACACACATCCTGCTCGACCTCGCACCGCCGCCAGCCATGCAACAAGCTAGTTGTGCATGTGCATGCATGCAAGCAAGTCAGGCACGAGCATGCACCATGCAGCTGGCTAGCTATGCGTATGCCTGCATGCAAGCGGCTAGTCGAGCCTAAGCTGGCATGCGCACCAACCCACGCGGCCGCTGCAACTACCCCGTCCCTGTCTTCATGGCCATTCAAGACGAGCTCGTGCGGTGAAGCCTATATAAGGGCAACCATAGCCGAATACGCAACCCGTCCCTTTCTGTCCTCTCTTCTCCTCCTCCTTGCTTTGTTTCTCTTCAGTCACACCCTTCCGCGCACACGCCGCCATCTCTCCGCTTGCTCCGCCACGGCCGGCTCCGGCTGGGCCTCAGTTGAGCAAGAGGACGGATAGGCCGCCGCGCCGTCATTTGAACCCGAGAACGACTGACTTATCGAACGGCTAATCCCTAACATCTAACCCACTGACTTCTAACTCACTAACCCGCTGACATCTAACTCGCTAACCCCTGACCCCTAACTTGCACTAATCCGCTAACATTTATTCCTTAACGCTGTGTGTTCGTTTGTTGCCGAGCGAACACGTGGTGGGCGAGGACGATCCGCGGGTCGACCGGCCCCAGGCAGTACCTCGACGACCGTAGTTCGTGCGAGGACCGTCGGCCGGTACGCCGCTACCCGGCTGCCGCAAGGTGAGCTCCCCTCCTGCTCTTCCTCTTGCTTTCGTTTCCTTACCGCATTTCTCGTCTACCGTCATTACCGCGGCACGGTGGCGTCGTGAGACGTAACACCGTAACCATTCCTTGCGCGGCCGCCCTTCGCAGCGATCGCCGCATCACAGCTGGCCGTGCATGCGCCATATAGCTAGCGGGCCGAACGTGTGCATGCATGCATGCAAGCAGCTAGCTAACTGCAGGTATGCGCATGCATGTATGCATGCAGCCACCCGAGCCGCCCTTGTCGCCGTCCGCCGGCCGCGACGGCTATAAAAGCCACTGCCCCATCTTCGTCCTCCTCAGCCTCCAAGCCAAATGCCGACACCCGCAAACCGTCCCAGCCTCCACTCGGCCGACGCCGCCGTACCGCTTGCAACCGCTCCTGCCGACCGAGCCTCGGCCGAGCCGCGTCTGTGCCGCCTCGAGCCGTTCGGCCATCGTTCGGCCAAGCCACCCGGGACGCCTCCCCGGCCGTCGTCCGGCCGAGCCGTAAGCCGTTTCGGCCTCCGCTCGGCCGTGCCACCTCTGCCGAGCAACCGGCTGCTCCAGCCGGCAGGACGCCGCTCGGGCCAACGCACTGCGACCTCCGGGCCGTGCCGCGCAAGCCGAGCCGGCGCCAACCCGCCTCCCGCCGCGTGCTGCGCCACCGCAGGCGCCGCGCCGCCCAGCCGCCGCCCGGCCGGCGCCCACCCCGGCCATGCCGCCGCCGCCGCCCCCGACCTCCCACCTCCCCAGACGTGGCTTGGGCCACGGGCGCCGCGCCACCGAGCCGCGCCGCACCGCCTCCCCGGCCGCGCAACGCGCTGTGCCGCGCCGCCGCTGCCTGCGCGCCGCGCCGCCGCCTTGCCGCCCGCACGCGCCGCACGCTCAGCCGCCCCTCCGCCGGCCGGCCGCCTCCTCCCCCGTCGGTCTCTCTCCCGGCCAGAGTGAGCAGCAGAAGAAGCAAGAAAGAAGAGAGAGAGAAGAAGGAGATAAGAAGGAGAGAGAAGAAGAAAAGAAAAGGAAGTGGGACCCGCCGGTGGGCCCCACTGTCTTGACTCTCTCCCGCGGGCCTTGACCGAAGACTTTTAAAAAGTCTACAATACCTCCCTCTTCTATGTCGGGCCGAAGACTTTTAAAAAAAAGTCTACGAATACTCCCTCTACTTCATTGGGCCAACCGGCCTAAAATCTCTCCACAAGTCCATATCTCATCCCTCTTAGTCCTCGGGCCGAAGCCCACCAACAGCCTCCCTCCTCGACGAAGTCTAATTTATACCCCCCTACTCACCCAACTCTCCTCTCGAAGTCTGTATTACCCCCCTAACCGACCTACATCACCTTTGGGCTAAGGCCAAAGCTCTCCCAAAATAAAAGTCCAACATGACTCTCTCTGAGCCTCTCAGCCAAAGAATATTCCCAAGAATATCCCTTTCCAAATTAATAAATCCATTTCCGTATTTCAGAAAATCCATTAATCCTTCAAATCCGTATCTCCCTCGTTTTAAGTCGAATTTGAATGAAACTCCCGTCAAAATCTTTCAAAAAAATCAAGATCTACGCAATGGCACTGGTTTGGTTATTTTCCTTTTTGGAATTTTTGGCTCTTTTTGTGTTAGCGAGTAGTTCGTGACGTTATTATTCGACCGGACAGGGTACATCTGCGAGGAGGAAACTGAGCCAATTGATAACGAACCCTCAAGTGAGCAAGGCAAGTCACTACGCCCCCTTCCTCGAACATGTTGATCCTATTTTTATAAATGTGTTGATTGCAAATAAAATTGCATGCTAATTATAAAACGCGTACCTACATTTGCTTAAAGCCTTACCTTTGATATTGTTTATCCTTATGTATTTACACACCTTTGTTACCTGAGTATATTACTTTACGCGTGATTATTTACTCACTGCTTAGCCCTGCTTACATAGACGTTATACACTCCATATGTGGGATATGTGGATGTGGTTACACTGATCACTCGATGGGAGTGATTGATAGAGATCGGGTGGAGACATAAGCGCCACCCACAGCATGAAAACCTTTGTGAAAACCCAAAAACTTAATTAAACAAAAGTGATTTCGACTGGGGCGGCACGGATAGAATATGGGTGGTTCTGGGAACGGTAAGCCGCCGACCCTGGTCAGTTAAGGACCGAGTCAAGAAGCTAAGCAGGAAACGAACCGAGTACGACCACACTTCTTGAGTGGGGTTAGACCCGGTGGACTAGGTTATTCTCGTGGGGTGGCACCCCAGACATGGTAGGTTCTGGATATCGGTATGGAAATGTGGAAGTGTGTGGTTTAATGACGTCAAGCTTTATATATGTATGATGTAACCTTCAATCTCGGGAGCGCCAGGACTCCCCTCACAACCGGCTCGAGGTAGGAATGTGGCGCCGGGGGTGCAATGGGGATTCATAGTCCTTGGAGCGGGTGCCGCCATGCGAGGGTAACTGAAAAACCGGGCCGTGACAAGTCTCATGTGTTGGGTGCGTCACGGAGTGTGGGATTAAAAGCGTACATCCACTGCAGTGTGAGTAAATTAAACTATTCGAATAGCCGTGCTCGCGGTTAATGAGCGCCGGGACTTGCATTACTCTTGACTAGCCTCGTCAATTTGTAATATTGCTTAAAATATGATGGGTATGGAAGGCGTGACCTTGCCTGATGTGCAAAAAGGTCGTAGTGGTTAAAACTGTGGAAATTGGATGCGAGGGTAAACCGGACCAAGCGAGGCTTGGGGAAGGTGGATGAACCCTCGCAGGTTAATGAAACTTCAACTTAACGTGGTTTTCAGTTAAAACTGTTTGGCATAGGTTTGTGAAATAATTTGTGAAAACTAGCTTTATGCAAATAAACCAAGCCATCCTTGAACCCCTATGAACATTATATGCATTCTGTAGTGGTGGCTTGCTGAGTACGGTTGGTACTCACTCTTGCTTATTTACATCTTTTAGAAAGGTGTTGGTGTCGACCTGTACATGTGCTATGCTGGCAAGGAGTTACCGAGGACGGTGGAATAGGGACCTAGGTTCACCAGTCGATGCGTGTGGGATAAGATGGACCGCCGCTGCTGCGCTTCCGCTACTTCATTTAGTTGTTTTGGTATTTTGTGTTGCTGTCGACCATGCTTGGTCTATTCGGGTTCCATTTGGGCTACCCTTGTATTATTAATATATTGTAAGACCTGTAAGACGATGTCAGCTTGAGATATACAACTGTGCCATGTGTGTACCATCTACTGATCCAGGGAATGGTATTGTAATACACATGGGGTTCCCGGTATACAAAACCGGGGGCTTACATCTAGCATGGTAACATTTTTACATTTAATAACATTTGAGCGCTGACATCTTCGATACTGGAGATTCTCGTGGTAGTCATCTTCTCCATAGGGAAACAATAATGGGTATTGCATTGCCATAAATTTGCAGTGGGCCAGGTCTCTTTCACTTTTTTTAGCTTAGAAGCATAGTCCTCCACTATTAAGTCACGACCTTCGTCAGTAGTTCCAAGATTATTAACCACAAATCCGACCTCCTTTGATACAACAGGTGCATTGTAGACGCTACCATGTTGATTGGGAACAACAAATAATCTTATGGAGTAATGATCATCTATTTGCTGAGATCCTCTATCGCGAGCAGTTTGAAAAACTTGGACAATTGGATTGTGAGCATCAAACATGGCCATCAAAGATTCAACTATAGTATGATTAGGCTCAAAATTTGTTTCATTATATGAACCAACTGCCATCCTATTTCTTACCTCATTTTCAGTATCAAAGATATATAGCTGGCAATATTCTGGCCTTCTGTTCTATGCTGGAATCAGTGATCCTATACGATGGCATAATTGACCACTTATCTTGAAAACATAAGGAGCATGTCCATCATTAATGGAGTGTATGACATTGACACCCATAGTTGTCATGGCAAACATGGAATTGTAACGTCTAATATTGTGAAAGAAGTGGTTGGATAACTCATGATCTTGGTTAGTTAAAAGACTAAGTAAAGGTTCTGGTGGGGGTCTGTACGTAGGTAAGAGAACTCCTCCCTTGTAGCACTTATTATACATAGGTGAGCCTACTCGACCATGTCCACGCACACGCTCTTCATACCAAAAGAGAGCACCACAATGTGTGCAAGTATGGTTGGGCCCTCCTAAATAAAGAGTTGAGAAAATAGTACCTAGAATTCCATAGACATGAAAAAAAAGGAGCATATAGTTAGTATAGATAAAGCGCAAATAAATTTTGGGAAAAAAACACAATATAAACACCACAAGTACAGTACAATCACCATAGAGCAACAAGCATCCAGATGGCACAGCTCCAGTGAACATCATTGTGACCGTAGAGCAGCGAGCAGCAGGATTGAACATAGAACTAAATCATTGGAAGCGAGCATCATTGTCGGGCTGTATGACAGGGAAGAAACTCTTTATAAGCAAGCAACATGTTGTTGCTTTATATACACTCAACTGCATAAGATTTGTACAATCTATATGAAAACATGTAAAATAACAACAGAGAATATAAGAATTTACAGCGATGACGGTTTGGTAGCATGAGCAGAGTATTTCCTGGTGCACAGAAGGAATAAACCATGTAAGGCCACTCACCAGATTGAAGCAATCAAAGCTTGATGTCTAAAGTACCTTCATGAGCTTCAAGTGTGGCAGAAAGGTTTATGCTTCTTCTAGAACGATGTGAATGGTGTTGTTGTCTTGTATTAGATTCATTGTGAAATACATGATAGGTGCCAGGGCGTGAAGCAGAAGAGGAAGCAAAAAAAATTTGCTTTATATCACCAGCTACGTGTAAAGGAGGCAACATGCAGGATTGTCTTGGATGAACGCCTATCTTAGAATGCAAAGAAGTGGGTAAATGACCATAGAGTCAGCAAAAAGAGATATTAGGTAAGGCATACACGCTGAAAACAAATAAGGATGACATGATACAAATTCTGGATAGTAGCTCACCTCTTGATCTTGTAAGATTAATAGCCGCTCTCCATTTCTTGCGTGACTCAGCAACAGCACACCATGTAGGCCGTGGAAGATCTGCAAGTAGCAAAACATGGAAAACACAACTCATTGCGACAAACAATAAGGTCTAGCAACATGACGAATTGATCCAGCGTACATAAAGTAATGTATGAGGTGGACAAAAGCATGAGAAGATGTCGTCTAGAAGAAGAAACAAAGACAAACATGTATTCAAGAGCACGAATTGTGGACCCCCATTTTTGAAACAGGAATCCGTCGTGTAAACTGTACCATTTCCCTGGATCAAGTAGTCTGGTACACACGAACTCATAGTTGAAATACCAAGTGCGCATACACGAGCGTTTAGTACGAATTATTACAACAATAGGCCCGAAGGCAATAGTCTTAGAACAAGGGACCAAACGGTCCGGAATACAACCAAAGGCAGAAATGGATAAGGCAGCGGATAGAAGGTGGCGGTAACGTCATTACCACAGGCAACGACTGTAACTAAGACCTACTGAGCACCATTGTCATCAGCATCCTCCTGGTAGTAGGCGTAGGGATCGTCCGAAGCGTCATTTTCGGCTTCTGATGGAGTTGTAAATTGCAAGGGTGAGTACCAACCGTACTCAGCAAGCCACCACAACAATAATGCATATGATAGAGGGTATTCCAAGGAGTGGCTTCAGGTTCTTTTGCATAAAGTAAGTTTTGAAAACCTTTTCACAAGCCTAAGACCTAGCATAGGCTGATCAAGTTTAATATTATAGTTCATTAATCAATGACGGTTCTGTCCATCATCCATTGTGATCCCAAGGATAGCTTCCCGCCATTGGGTCGTCACGGTTTTCTGGGGTCTTCCCCTTCTTGCTTCCCGAGAAGTGGATCCACCAGCATAAAAATCATCATGCAACATCCCATCCCAATCAGTTTAAGAATTTAGAGTCTAGCCAAGTGTAATGTACGTCCTAGTGCTCAATAACCACGAGCACGGCTATTCGAATAGATTTGATTTACTCACACTGCAGTGGATGTACACTTTACCTGTACTCCGCGACTGCCCAACGCATGAGCCTCGTCCCAACACATGAGACGCGTCACGACAAAGCATTTCAATAACCTCACATTGGCAGTACCCGCTCCATGAACTTGCATCCTCATGCACTCTAGGCGTTACGAGTTTCTAGCAGTGAGAGGAATTCTGGCACTCCCGGGGAGGGAAAACTTACACATGCATTAAGTTGTAATTAAGTTTGGGTTTACACATGGCGGTCCTACTGGTGGCGACCCCACCGTACACCCCCGCCTCTCATACACATCAAGAAAACCACTATGCATGGATACTGCCTCTGCTCGGCTATTTACTCCACTAGGTCTATACCCATTCGAGAAGTACGGTTGTACGGGGGACGTTTCATGCTTAGCTTCATGGCTCGGTCCTTAACTGACTAGGGTCGGCACTTGCCTTTACCGGACACCACCCAAGTCCTCCAACCGCTCCAGTCGAAAACAGTTGTTTAGTTTTATTTTTCCTTTCGTAAACTATGTCATCAATGTCATGGCAATGTGGCGCTCATGTCTCTACAAGCCGCATCTCAACCACCTTCCCAAAGGTAGTTGCCCAAGCATAAAGCATTTTGATAAATATGCATATGCATGATTCTAAAGCAGCAGGGCTAAGCATTGACAAGTATCAACTAAAAATACACGATATTATGGATGACAAAGATTTGCATGGATAATCAATATCAAAGGCATGGCATATAGCAAGGTGGGGCATTTACATATATTCATATAGCATGCAAACTTTATTTTAAATTCAAAATAAGTTCGCAAATTGGTTCAACATATTCAAGGATTAGTGATAACATGCCTTGCTCGAAGAGCAAGTCCTGCAGGTCTTGATCCTCGTTCGGAGTCGCAACTCCCTCGGAATCTAGAATTACGTGCAAAAGAAATCGATTAGAATTCAAATAAAATCCAATAAAATTTCAATAGAAAAAGGATCGAGCATGAACGTCGAATTTCGTTGTCGATTCTATTATTTATGAAATAGTAAAATTCCGATTTTAATCCATTTTGTCGTAAAATATTTGCGTTAATCGATTAAAGTATTAACTCATTTTAATTTACGCGATTTCGAATAAATCAGCTCTCTAATTAGACTCTTATAATAATTAGTACGCACTATAATTAGATTCCGATAATAACTAACCCTAATAAATAAATAAATAACAAAATAACCTCAATATATACTAAGTGGATAAATAGATTAATGAGTAAAAACTAAATAGATAACTAACTAAATAATATCTAAATAAATAACCAATTAAACATATAACCGAGATTTATTTTATAGGAATTTCAAAAATAACCGACGATTAATTTTCCAACTATTATATATGTATATACTTTAATTTTTTTTCTCCCAATTTTCCTAAATCTTATTTTCTTTTCTTTTCTTTTCCTTTTCTTCTCTTTTCTTTTTCTTTTCTTCTTTTTTTCTTTTTTCTTTCTTTTCGGTTTCTTCCTCTCTCTCGGCTCTCTCCCTCTCTGCCTCTCTTTCTCTTTCTTTTCTCTCCTTCTCTCTCGGCACAAGCGGCGGCACGGCGGAAGGGAGGGAAGGGGGACTCACCGGCGACGACGACGACGAAGGGGGCGATGGAGCGGTGGTTGAGGCGCGGCGACCGGCGCCGAGCCCGGCGGAAAGGGAGGAGGAGAAGGGGAAAAACAGGGGAGGAAGGGAAGAAGGATGGAGGGCGGTGTGGGGAGGAAGGGGAGGGGACGGGGGGTTCTTATAGGGGCGTGGAGGCCGGCGTGGTGTCGGATGGGACGGCGCGCGGCGATGTGACACGCGTGGCGCACGGGACTCGAGGCGGCTGGGCGGTGCGACGACGCGACGCGACAGCGGCGCGGGCCACAAGGGGATGCGACGCAGCGGCAGAGGGGAGGGGTGACGGCGACGGGTGATGGCAACATGCGGCAGCGACGGCAGAGGCGCGGCAGCGGCGAAGCGACCGGCGCGCGGCGGCGCGGGGCGTGAGGGCGGGGGGGCGACGGCGACGGCGCGGGCGCGGGGCGCGAGGCACGGCAGAGGGCGGCAGCGGCACCGGACGACGATGGCGACGCGTGCGGGGCACGAGGCGGCAAGGCGCGGCATGGCAACGGCGATGGGACGGCTGGGGTCCCGGTCGAACACTTAGGGGGGTAATGAATAGTGTTTTTCTCATTTTTTGCAAATTTGATTGATTTCCAATTTAAAATTCGTCCAAAAATTCAAATTTCCACCCAAATGAACTTTGCTCAATATTTGTATCATTCCACCCTAAAAATTTGTCCAAGATTTTATATCACCATATTTTATATCTATATACATTATGTATATTTATATATGTATATAATTATATATACATATATAATTTCCTATATAAATTTATACTATCCAAATATATTTATGACATTTATGTAGAATATTTTATTTACTACTAATTTTGCCCAACTTTTATTTGTATAATTTTATTTCTATTATATATTTTGCAATTTTCTATTTTCCCTTTTCTTTTAGGGTTTTTACATCCTTATCGATTTTCTTTTTAAATATTTATTATTTCATTTATAACTTCGGCAACAAAGGACTAACAAATAAGAGGCCAATAACTATGACACGATGCCATAATTCAAAAGTTTTTGCAAGCTCCGAATTTTTAGATTTTGAATTTTACGCCTTCGATTTTTAGGATGTTACACGAATGTATAGAAAATAGAAAAGAAGCAAGAGAACAACTGGGACAATCATAAGAAGAGAAAAGGTACTTACCACAAAGGAAACGACGTGGGTTGTAGGAAAATTTCATAGGCTCAACAGATGAGGAACAACAAGCACCAGAAGAGGCATCATGGCCAGACTGTATAGCTGTACTACTGGGCACAAACATAAGCCTTCGCCTCACTGTTCGGCGAGACGGAAGGTGGAAGCGTGATATGAAATTTTCCGTCTCTTAAGGAGACCTGGAGGGTACTGGCTCAGCCAACTGCACATCATCGACACCTACATAGAAAAATAGCAACTTGTTTTCACATGAAGCAATAAGAAATGGAAGCATCAAAAGGCAGAGACAAAGGCAACTGATAAAGCGATGCAAGAAAATACTTGTGGCGAAAAATATAGCATTGGAACAGATATCCCACCTGTATAGTCCTGAGCCACAATAGATGCCTTCCGCTTACAATTTGGAGGCACTATTGTTTGGGCTAAGGTTGCAGCCATCGTATGGCATGTGTGCCCATGTCCAAAGGATGTGTGGGAGAGAATTGACTGACTTACCTGCTCATTGTCGAGCACGCCGAATTTATACCGTCCAGTGTAGCACCACATGATTTTGGATGAGTGAGATCCATACACGTACAAATAGCCACTCAAATCTCAATGTGTCCATGATCACAATATAACACCATTTGATATAAACTCTGCGATGCCGAATAATGAGCAAAGGAGATATTGTTGGGACTCAGCGTGCCAGTCAACTTCAGCCTGAGATATGCCCGTCAAACCACACGAAAGCGACGACCAAATGTGTTACACATTTCAGGAGACTTGACTCAAATCACTAGAACTTTACAACATCTCAATTGCTCACTATTCATACTCATGCTCAGCTAGCTTCAGGAATTTGCTAACTTTGTATTTTCATCTAAGTCAATACATATCAGAACAATATACACAATTGATGACTTAGATATAAATAGAGACATTTAACTAGAATATATACATAGGGCCAACCGGCCTAATAATTAATGTCCATCGGAAGCGTGCTTACCCTTTCCCGCAGGCAACCGACTAGGGGTAAGCCCCTGGGTAGGACCATCCTAAACAATCAAACGATCCCGAGCACTCAACTACCTGCATCAGAATCTAAACAACAATATATTTACAGGGCAAGAGTCAGTACATTAATCGAATTAATGTACTAGCAAGCACACAGTCAAACCTACATACATGAAGGCTCTACTTCAAAGAGAGGCTATATGTGGAATCATATTTGTATAAAGCTAACTTTATTTCACAAACAATTTGCAACGGAATTTAGATAAATATTTACAATTATTTAGCATAAATAGCATGGCATGGTATCATATTAGTAGCATAATAACATCATAAACTTCATCATCTTATTATGTTTGCCCTATCCATGGCGGCAAGCAACAAGTTTCATTTTCAGCCCACACCAGGCAAACTCATCATCATAATCATCAAAACTCAACACACTTCATCATCCCCATAGTCCATTTTTATAAACACATTTATAAATCACAAGTCTATACCCATGACAATTCACTATGTCGCTCATGACCGTGAGCACGGCTAATCGATTAGTTTTAGACTCTGCAGAGTTTGTACAACTTTACCCACATGATGTGAATCGCTCTAGTTTGTCCGGTACCCGTCGATACCACCACACTCTACACATTGAATGCGGTCTAGAGGTCACAACGTAGCCTTTACCTTACTTAACGCCTAGCCTTGCATCAGTGACGACAAGTGTAATCCATCCTAGGAATGGCCCAGAATCGTTAGGTGGCGGGCCCACGCCTTAAACCCAACGCCATGGCAGTGAACACATCCGTTCCCCCACGAGACACTATACCGTTGAATTGGACAGATTTAGACGCCTAAACTACCCCCAATAATAAGCAGGGTAAATAGGTAGTTCCTATGAATCATCGCTCAGACTAATTCATTCTACTCCGACCTACCAATATGCAAGGCTAGACTTTAAGTAACTTAATTAGCCAAGGCCACCCCATAAATAGCACATGTGGATGTACGATAAACAATAGTGAACAACACAAAGTTCGGTCCTTAATCAACCCGGGCGAACACTCCCCCTATCGGTGCACAACTAACACCATATGTGCACCACTTGTCGCCCAAGTCTAAAAACATATTTAATTCCATTTTAGTTCTCAAATAATCATAGTTCTCATTTCTGTCCAAAAGTAAAATAATACCCAAATCTCATTTATAAAATGATTACAATATTATTTAGTGAATTGCTAAGCATGTGACACATATAAAGCATAATTAGACCCATTAGAGTACAACCAATGTACTCCAATCATTTCTATGGTTACAATCAGCAATGAGTGAAATTTATTGAGGTGGTTTATGCAACAAGTGGGTGATAACTACCATCTTCTCAACAAAATACAATTTTCTACCAACTAGCGCATGCAAAGTTATAAACTTTGCCCATAAAATATAGGATTCAATATGTTCAAAGGAAAGGGGCACTTGCCTCACTTGTAGAAGTCCCTAATATGCATATGACAACCAATTCCACTCCTTCACCGTCAATGAATTCACAATCTATACAATCATAACGTACAAATCGAATAAACATCCAAATAATGCGAAAAATCCAAAATGCTCTAAAATACATGAATTCTTCACAGTGGGTTGGTAATGTCTTAAAATGAATTTATATGAAGAAATTTCTATTTTATCACTTCTATTTTGAGAGTTATGAATTTTGTAAGTTCTATTCTAGACATAGGCTAATCAAGCTCTATTAGTACTCATGTGCATTTTAGGTCCAAGATTTGTGAAGTGTTGGGCTGTTGCAGTGAAGGCTTGGTTCCCAGGAGTTTAACAAAATTGGTTTCATAATTTTTAGAGTTAGCACGATTTTATTATGAATTTTACAAAATAGGTGATATACTATTGTCTTGAATAGCTATACCGAATTTTAGGGATGATTCTAGCATTGTATGTGCTATATTTTAATTCATAGAAACTAAGTCCATGAGATTACCAACCTAACCCATCTGGAATTACATCATTTGGAGTTAGAATGAATTTTGTATGGATTTTATGAATTGGTGAATGCTATGTGTCAAGTATTCCATATACTAATTTTTTAGAGACATTTCTTCTACTGTAAGCATCATGTTTTATCTTACCATATTAAAGTTTATAAATTTTGTGAGTCCATAGAAATTTGATTCACCTCAAATGGAGTTAAAATGAATTTTATATGTATTTTACAAGTTTCACTCATTTTTCTATTGTATAATTATTGATTTGAGTATTTTCTTTAATATTTTCCAGATTTTAAAAGGATGGGGTCCATTGGCAGTGACCGGCTGTTTTGCAAGAAGGTCCTTGGAGTTTCTAGAAATAGCTCCCGAGGTCCTTAGCACGTGTTGAATGAGTATTCATTAAGAGTGCTCAAGTTTCTTAATTATTGCTAATAGATCCTCGGTCCCACATGTCATAGGTTATACATTTACAAATTAATACAGAAAATTTTGTTTTCCTTACTAATCAAGTCCCGGTCTCTTAGATGAAGTGGGGCCCACCTGTCATAGACATGGGGGAGAAAGGAAGCAGCAGCAGTAGCAGCAGAGCTCACCGGCGAGCTTGCCGTCGGCGCCAGCGACCAACGGTGGCGAATTGGATGATACAACCAAAGGAGAAAAGATGCGCAGTATCGTTGCGCACCCGACAGTGGTCTTCTTGTCGCTGGAGATGGTCGGAATCAACGATGGTGACGACGTGAGCGACGGCCGCCTTCGGGGTGACAAGCCAAAAGGAGCTACAGCTTGATTTGTGCCAACTACATGTATGCGCGCGCATCTACAAAGTCCCTGGAGACTCACCCGACATTCCCCGCGGCTTGGCGAGGGCTGGACAGTGGCGGTGACGTGAGGAACTCACCGGCGGCGGCGGAAATGGTTGGGCATCGGCGATAGTTCCTCCCGGTCTTCGAGCTGCCAAGGAGAGGAGCGAGGTAGCTCAGAGAAAGCCTAGCGATGCTAATAATGCAAGGAATCGGATTAAATCTCACCAGAGCAGAGGGAATCATCGGCAGCGGCGGTTGACCGGAGCTAGGGAAGATGACCATGATCTCCCTCGTTGGTACGCAAGTCGTGAAATTTCTTGAGGGTTTTTGAAGAGGACCTCGAGGCGTTATTGATGGCGAGAAGACTCCGCTTGCGGTGGTCTCCTCCGCCTTGTGCATCGATGATGTCACCGGCGGCGCGGTCCGGAGCGCGCTCATGAGCATCATCGGCATGGCGGCGTTCCCGTCGGTCGGCTGCACAAAACGGGAGGGTGTCAAAAGGAGATTTGCTCGGCATGGAGAGGTGAGCATGGAACATGGAAGAAATGGAGATGACCGTGGCTTGTCAGTGATGGCGGCTGTCGTCTTCTTCACGGCCGGTGGCAAGTTTCAGGGCGATGGAGAGGCTAGGGTTTCTCTCCCTCGGTGTGCATGGCTCCGAATTGATGAGTGGAGATGGGCGATGCGGCTAGGAGAAGAAAAGGATGGAGCCCGGCGTCGCCACGTCGAGTCCACGCGTCGAGCATGCTCGCTGCCCACATCGGCCAAGTCCACCGCCTTGATCTCTCTCTCTAGGCTGTGTTCTGAGTGGAATAGTTGAGGGGAGAGGTGGATAGGGTGAGGGCCAGCCGAAGACACTGTCATGTGGCCACCTCATGGTGCACTAGGTTAGACTGAGAGGGATGAGCAGAAAGTTCAGTACATATAGAATTTCGAAATTTTCAGAATTAATTCTATCCCTCTCTCATTATAATTCAATAGTTTATTTTGTGGAGCAGATAAATTTGGGTGGATTTTTGTAGAGATAGATAAATTGATCTAGTTTCCATTTTCCTTGGTTGCACTCAAAAATTCCTTATATTTTATTCTTAGCAAAATAAAGAAAATAGGCCTGGCTGAAATTAAATTGAATTTTTAGGGGGTCAAAACTAATAAAATAAATTATGGAAAAATTATATTAATTCATGATAAATCAGCTGGTATTTTAATAAATTATTTTCCATATACACTTTATTATAATTTCATGCATGTTTAGATGAGGCATGAGTTTTGTCGATTAGGGTTTAGGATTAAACCGGATTTTTACTTTTTTGATCAATTTAATTGAGGGTCTAGTTATAAATATAAAATCATGCCAAAATTTCAGTGAATCTAACCCATTGAGTAACATCCACATGATTTTTTCCATGATTTAATCTTACACCAATTATTTTTGAAAATTCACCAAGCTTAAAAATATACATAGGTTGCTACTATAAAAATGCATTTAATTGTTTATAAAATTATATTTAGATGATTCTTGACCTGACATGATGTTGTTGAGCATGATTTATACTTTTAGTTACTCAACTTCATATATTACATATATATACATTCTTGTAAATATATATTAAGTACTTGTTTCAAATTTTTAAATTAATGCTCATGAGTCCTATTATGAAATGCTAGTAAAATCCAAAAACAAGCAAAAGGACTCAAGTCACCAAAAATACAATATGCAAATACATGCACATACTATGTTTTATTTTCTTCCTTTGAGCTATCAAGTAAAAGGTTTTAAATTATTCATAAATTTGTATATTAAAACTAGTCAGGTTAGACTCACCTAGGTCTTTAGTTAAAAAATATTAGTATCCTTATTTAGGAAAAATTATTTTCGACAATTTTAAATGCAAAATTTAAAATTCAAGATTTTGGATATGTTACACTCATTGACTGACTGAAACACCTACGTTGTAAATTAACAAACGAATGTATGCTCTTTGCACATATATAGGAAACTGAGAAGGGAAGAAATGAAACATGTAATAAAGAGTCAATGCAGCATACTTCAGTTAGAGGTGACCAACCTGAACATCCTTCATCTTCAAGAGAAACATTATCTGAGCAGCTTGATAGGGACATTTCTGATTGGGCTGGCTGCAAGTATCGTTCTTCAGTGTGGCCACCCAAGATAACACGTGTTGCGCTGCTGCTCTCAGCCATGGAGATATGTGTTCACTGCAGCTTGAGTTATATATGGAATCATCCAAAGCATGTAGCCTCTCCCAGTATCAAAAAGGAAAAAACAACACTAATTTTGCCAATCACAAAATTCATAATAAGCGATCACATACTTAAAAATCCTAACCATAATTAAGCAATGGAATTTGAATGGCCAATATAATGAACGAACAAAACCTTTAGATACTAATTTGCTAGAACGCTTAAAGAACTTACGGGAAAACTGTACCTTCAGGCAAGACGTCTAGTTCAGCAGAGCAGCATAGCAGCAGCACATTGGCGTCGTGGATGTGCGATGATGCGGCGGCGGAGACGGAGAAAAGTGGGGTGGAGACGTGAATCAGGGCCAGACGGCCGCGAGCTTCGTCGCGAGCTTCTGTGGATGGCACACGCTTTGTCGAGCTCCACGGACGCAGACGGTGACGATGTACAGGGGTAGGAGGAAGGGGCAGTCCAAAAGGGAAGGAAGCAACCTAATTCCCTGGACGGACACGATGCGAGGAAGAACGATCGAACGGGGCAGGAGCACATGAACAGAGCAACAGTGAACGTGGAGGCGTGGCAAGCTGCTGTGAAGATGGTCGTACAACTCTAGGAATATAGATATAGGTAGATAGGTAGATCAGTACGCACAAAAAAAACAAAAAGAACATCAAATCACGAAGCAGCATGCATAAAGGGAACTCGCTGACCGAAACACTCCGCAAAATAAATATAGAAATTACCGGCACATACATGGACACCGAGTGAAAAACATCAACCACTGGACACGAACACTGGATACGTCACCTAAACAATCAACCAAGTCACCCAAGAGGAAAGAAATCACCCAAAAAAAAATCAGCAGGACACGTGGTAAGTAACAGAATAGCCTGAAAAAATTAAAAAAACCAGGAATATCAGAACCTGACCGGAGACAACTAGGTAAGTATTTGTGGGGGTGGGCATAAAAAACCAAGACCTGAGAACCGACCGAAACCGAAGTCCTATCATCAGTGATCAGTTCTAAAAAACTAATTTAGACCATTTATTTCGGTCATTAGCCTGGGGTGACCGAATTCACCGAGAAATCCGAAATATATCGAAGTGGCCTACTAGCAGAAGCAGCCCAGGCCTAGTACTCCAGCGCCTCCCTATGTCCTCCTGTCGGCCCAATAGCATATCAGCCTAAATCACCCACCCCAGTCACGCACGGATGCACAGCCATTCCATTTAGGAATAAGTTCACTTTTGGTTCCTCATGTTAACATCGAGTTTAAATTGTATCCTAAATCGTAACCCTATCTTACTATAAAGTTACAACCAACTAAATCCTAAAACTCAACATACAAAGGTGTCATATCATCATCCACTAAGAATTATTACATCTTAAACATCATGCAAACATGCTATATTATCTATAGTTCTATTCTATAATTTGTTAAATTTTAGAGTTTTAAAATACAAGCATGTTAAATTATCATATCACATAATTCACATAAAATTTCAATATATCTTTTCATCATTTTTAGTACCCTATATACCTATATAGTTCATTATCATTTAGTAATATTATTTCTTTCTTCTCTCATTAAGCCATATCACATTAATTGCTTTTAGCCATCTATGGTTCAAATTATCTCCCTCATTTTTTTTCTCTCATTAAGCTATATCACTTCAATTATTTTTAGCCCTGAGATGATTAATTTATGGTCCAAATTATCTTTCTCCTTTTCTTCTTTCATAAAGCTACATCACTTTACATTTACATTTAAATCATTATTCTATATATTTTTTAAATTATTATAAACCATATCAACTATGTAAGTAAAAGGGTCAATTAGGCCTAGGGAGGATGAATAGGCTAATTTAAATTTTAAGTAAAAGCGAAAATAGACTTTTTTTTTGAAATTCCAAAAATGATTTTCGGAAATTCCAAAAATTACAGACAAATCGCAAATGTAAAGTAATACTAGATCTAACTGCCTACAACAAAGAGGAACTAGCACAAACAACAACTAACTTATAACGGCACAAGCAAGTAAAGCTAGAGGAGGGAGAAAGAGGTTTCACCGCAGATCTTGCACAGTGAGATGTTTCCGAAGTTCGAATCCTTGAGGGGATTCTAGTCTCCGTTGAGAAGCTCATAAATCCGAAATGTCTAGAACCAAAAATGGCAACACAACAATTTTTAGAAATTTCAAAAATCATTTTTAGACAACTCCGAAATTTCCATAACCAAGTTTGATCACACAACATTTTCGGAAATTCTGAAAATAGTTTTCGGACAACTCCGAAAAGATCCAGAACCAAATCTCTATTTTCGGAAATTCCGAAAATCATTTTTGGACAACTCTGAAAATGTCCAGAATGGTTTTGGGCTTCCTGGTCATTTTCAAAAATTCTGAAAGTGATTTTCGGACATGTTCGAAAATGACTAGTACCGACTTCCAGCTCTCAGACTTTTTTTGGAAATTCCAAAAATCAGAGAAACACACCAAATGAGTTAAGGACCACTTTTTCAAATGGATTTTTGGGCACTCAACTCATTTCTCATGATCAATGCATCATCCCCCTTAATAGTACGGTTTTCCTATGAATGCAACTAAATTAAAATTAACAATTTACCCAAGATTTTCATTGCCATTTTTCCACACATCTTCGTTCACGAAGGATGTTGCATCGAGTCATCCACATATCCGGACTAATGTTCCTTCATTTAAACTCAATTTCAAACATTAGTCCTCACTAATTGAATTGTCATTAACCATAAAAATAATTAGGGGCCTAGATGCATTTTCACTAAGCTTATGTCGTCTAGCTATCTTACTAAACTCCCGCAGCAACGCTCGGGGTTTTACCTAGTACCAAATATAACATATACCTCAACTTGTAATGCCAGAGTACTGGAGGTCCTAGAGGTAGTATTATGCCTGGTTTTGGCTAATGTGGCAAGTTACTGCGGTCAACCCGATTGAATCAGTGTGGGCCCACATGTCATGGCGTTTCACTAAGAAAAATAAAATTAAAAAGTGGTGGACTCCATATGTCAGTGACAAATCCCTCTCCTATCTACTCCCTCTCTGTTTCTCTCTACCCACATGTCGGGAGAGAGGAGCGCGTGGAGGAGGCAGCGATGGCCACTGAGCTCCACTCGGCCAGGCGAGAAGGCCTGTAGGAGCCCGACAGCGCAGTGCATGGCAGAGGAGGAGGACGAGGCAGCAATGGCATGCAGGGCACCATGCAGGAGAGCACGCGGTCCCTCCTGGTGCCGTCCGCGACAAGATCTTCGGCCCTAATAGTAGTGGCGTAGTCAAAGGGGAGGACAAACACCGTGGGAAAGGGGATGGCGGACACCGCGTGGGGAAGGCCACTGAGGCAAAGGACTTCACGACGGTCAAGGCGGAGGGCATCGTGGAGTATGTGTGCGCACCAACCCTGGTAGCGGCGACGCATCCGCATGAGAGGAAGAGGTGGAAGGTGGCAAGGATCCACAACACCAGCATCTATCACCATTTCTCCTTCTTGAGCTGCCACCCACGGAAGTGCACGAATAGCCTCGTCCTTAGCTCCCTTGTCATCGACACCTTCTCCATCACCAGCGGCAGCCTTAGCACCATCCCAACCCTCTCTAGCCCTAGGAACACGTCACCGCTCCCTTCCCGCCTTCCATCCCCACCACTCGTGCCCTCCTCCACCATGCCACTGGACCCAACCTCCTATCCCTAGCTGCTTTCTTATCCACCATCACCGCCTTTCTTCACTGACCGAGCCTGAGCTGTCCCCCAAGCTGCAGATGGAGAGATGAATAGAAAAGGGTAGAGAGAAAGGAGAAAGAGAAGAGGGGAGGAGAGTAAGGATAACATGTGGGGCCACTTTTGATTTTGCCATGTTTACGCCAATCAGCATGAGTGCATCTAGTCAACTTGCCATGTCAGCAAAACCAACCATCCATACTAGCGGAGGACCTAATTTAACCTAATTTTTCAAGTTGGGGGAGTCAAGATTTCTGGTATTACGGTTCAAGGATACGATTCAAAATCAACGTCAAGATGAGGGACCTAGAGTGAACTTATTCCTTCATGTTCACTTCATTCCCCATCCGACTCCAAACCCTAGCCGGTGAGGGCCCTCGTTGCCTCTTCCTAATCTTGTCGCTCTAGGCAGCGGGCGGCGACGCCTCCTACCCACTCCGCTAGAATCCCTCGACCTCGACGGCTCAAGCGAGTAGAGGCATGTGGTGGACAGATGGAACGCCTGGATGTTAAGTCTTTTGTCAACAGCAAAATCGGCTAGCCTCCAAAATGGTATCCCAGGGAAATGGATAACTTGCAAACAAGGATTATGTCAAGGAGACCCCTTGTCGCCATACTTTTTATAATTGTAGCCGATGTACTGCAGAGAATGTTACAAAAAATTCAGCTTGCTCATCCTCTCAGCCAGACTTTGCCACCTTCGACCCTCCAGTGTGCTGCTAACACCCTAATTATTTGCAAGGCCTCCACAGAGGATGTATCACTTATCAAGAATATATCGGAAGATTCCAGTCTAGCTACCAGTCTGACGATAAACTACTGAAAAGGCACTATGGTGTACATTCATGTCCAACAAGAAGAAGCATCTAACTTGGCAAGCATACTAGGATGCCAATGAGAGGGTTTCTCCCAAACATACCTGGGTCTGCCTCTATCCCACATCAAACTAAAGTGGAAGCCTTCTCCCTTGTCATCTCTAGAGTTGATACGTTCCTTGTAAGTTGGCAAGCAACTCTTTTGTCGTACACAGTCATGCTGGTCTTGATAAATGCAATCCTCTCCTCCCTCCCCACACGCAATGGCTGCCATGGCCCATGGAGCTACCAAAAGGTGTTTTTGCGGCTATAGATAAGAAAAGAAGATATGTCCTTTGGACCAGTGAAGATTCCTATTCGGGGGCAAATTGCCAGTTTCCTGGGAGGACATTTGTTTTGATAAAAAGTTTGGTGGGTTGGGAGTTAAAGATCTGCTGTCACAAGACACAAAACATCTGTTTGCTGATGAAGAATCTACATAAATTACATGTCTCCTCAACCCCATGGACAATTTGGATCTGGAATGAACACAACGAACAAAATTTGCATATCGGAGAATGCAATCTTGGCCCACATTTGGAAGAGTTTGACAAAAATTCTGCCCCTATACCAACAAAACATGACGGTTCAAATTGGAGATGGGAAAAAGACCTCCTTTTGGCACGACAAATGGCTGCATCACGACACTCTAGCAGAAAAGTTCCCTGCTCTACTCTTATTGCCAATCGGGATCTTCCTCAGTACAAGAAATGTTGAACTCCATCAATATCCTCTGGCAACCCAGATTCACTACACAAGCAAATGCAGAAAAAGACTGCTTGACACAGCTCCTCCAAGATGTCCAACTATCACAAGACGAGGACAGTAGAAAACTTCATTTTCAAGCTAATCAGGGTGCTATGGTTTGCTCCAAGCTATACGGTTGCCTGAAATCTCGCCCCAGACCATGCCCTAATTGGAGATTCGTCTGGAAGAATAACGCACCACCTTGTTAACGATAAAATTTGGCAATTTCCGTTGGCTAAGACCGAGTCAAAAGAAGGAATTAACGCCGTGGCTTTAGTATATTCAGTTGGTAAATTTATCCGGTTTTGTATCAGCTTCCGTAGTAAGGAAGATTTGTTTTAGTTTCTATTTTCTATAGATAGAATCCTGAGTTGATGGAGTCATGTTGGAATCAAACTCAGGTAGTTAGCTTATCAGAGTCGTAAGTTGATCCGATCGTAGTAGAATCGGACTTGATCTAACCTATGGGTATAAATATATACACCCAAAGTCCTTATAATTTAACAACAGTTCAATATACAATTTTCGGTGCATCACCAACCCTAGTTCTAGTTTCGACGAGTTCTTTTTTTCGAGTTTGGGTTGCATTAGTTTTGATCTCTGGCGAGAAAGTAAGTTTCGTTAACTTCGCTTGTATTGGCGGAATTAGTGCTTTCTTGGTTTGGTCCAATATACTAGTTAAGCTTTTACTCATGTTGCTTACCCGATATATTGACTCTTTCTTAGATTACTTTGTTTTCTTAGTTAGATTCAATATATCAATCACTTTGAACATTACCAACCGGCTAGTTTAAATCTATTAAGCATATTATTAATCTTGAATTGTCTTGGTTAAGTCCAATCTTCTAGGTTATAATTTGCTAATTAGATTTATTCAAGTTGATAGGTTTTAGTCATTGTTTCATCGGAGTGTTAGCCGATGAGGTGTCTGCTTATCATAATTTGATCTGCTATATTGGTTAATCACAAGATTAGTATAATTGTTTGGGTACTATTTTTATTATCTTCAATCTTATACTATCTCGGTTAGATCCAATCTATCAAGATTGTGGTTAATAACTATAAATTACTGGTTATTATATTTTAACTTGTCATAGCCGACGATAGTTTATTTTCTTTATATAGAGTAATGATAAGTTTCGATTAACTTTTGGTACATCGGCCTATATTCTGAAGGATATACAATTGTTCAGATCCTATTTTATTACCTTTAATCTTGTGCTGTCTTGGTTTGATCTGATCTATTAAGATTGGTTGTAATAGAATTAGAAGATTTACAAATATATCTTATCTAAGTTTCGGCCAATGCTACTTTAATCTTGTTATATTTAAATTCCATCAGTTATAGCCGATCGATCTAAAATTCCATCGGCATCGGCTGGGCATATGATACTATATCGGCCCTGTGGCCGATTGGCCGCACAATCTATTTTTTTATTTTTCATCTTGTTAGTTGTAGGATCAAACTAACTAGCACGTCCTGAACCCGATTTGATAGGACCGGTAGCTAAGCAAATCTCTCAGGTCTTTTCGTGTGTAGGACGAATTTCACGTCAACACACCCAAAGTTCAATTCTTTGCGTGGCTTATGGCAAAGGATAGGTTGCCCACTAGGATGAACCTTAAAAAAGAATATAATTGGCACCAAACTGTGTGAAGTTTGCAAGCATTACGATTAATCGGCTGAACATCTGTTCTTTATTTGTGATTTGGCTGCAACATTCTGGTCCAAGATAGGTGTCCACCCAAATATCAGCTCGCTGAGGTTTTGGGAACCCTGCGGCCCCCCTCAACTATCCCGAAGAAACATTACCAGGGGTTCTATCTGCTGTGCTTTTGAAGAATCTGAAACCACATAAATGAAGTGGTCTTTAATAATCAGCCACCCTCCTGTTGAAGACTCTTAAAACAATGCTACGATGATGCCATCCTATGGACACAGACTAAAAGCTTCGGAACACGATAGTCTCTCAAGCTGGAAGACAATATTCTCTGATGCACTTAGAAACTCATGCTTTTATGTAATCTCCATTTGCTCTTTTTCTTCTACTTGTATGTTCGATGGACGACTTACCTTGTCACTTGTGAGAGGCTATATCTATACTAGCTATATCTATATCTATAAAATTACAACCCACTAAATCCTAAAGCTTAATATACAAAGATGTAGCATTATCATCTATTAGCAATTATTACATCTTAAACCTCATGCAAATATGACACATCATCTATATTTTATTATATTTTAAAACTTTAAAATATAAACATGTTAAATCATCGTTACACATAATTTACATAGTATTTCAATATATATATCTCCTCATCATTTTCTACGATGTCCTATATACCTATATAGTTCATGTCCATTTATGTTAATGTTTTTTATCTTCTCTCATTAAACCATATCAGCTCAATTGTTTCTAGTCTTTAAATAATTAATTTATAGGTCAAATTATTTTTTTCTCATGAAGCCACATCACCTTACTTTAATTTTTTTGATTATCAATATATATACTATTTAAATGATCATAAACCATATCAACTTAATGGTTTATAGCCTTTTTAATGATGAATCAAAAATACAAATTAATGTCTAGCTATATTACATATTATTTATACTTTTATCATATTAAACTCGCACAGCAACACGCGAGGTTTCATCTAGTTAATATAATGAGACAATCCATTCTATATACTAGTAAGTTTACTTTAGTTCAACGATGTGCCATTGACTTTGTCTATCTTTCTATAATACGCCACTGACTTTGTTAAATTTTTTACAATATGTCATTGGGATGGATACTTTTCAAAAATTGTCTAAAATGCCCTTCAAGACTTAAAAAAGTTTAAAATTGATCGATCTAGTAGAAGTTTCAAAAAAATATGAATTTTTTTACGTAGCCTTTTTATATAATATAGAAGTGTATATATATTTCAAGATTTTTATTTTGCATGTATTAATTTTTTAAAAAATATATTTTATATTTTATATGCTAATAGAATACTCTTGTGCTAATATTCTTTTATGTACATAATCAATCACATGCTATACAATTTTTTTTCTGATGCGACTATCTTTTGTGTATGTGATTTCTCTTTCATATGCTACATAAAAATATTTTTAGCAAAAACAAGAATTAAAATATTAAAATATACACAAAATTCTATATTTTGTTAGAAGGCTAAGTACAAAAAACTTTCATATTTGTCTTAGAACTTATAATGGGTCAAACAACTATCAACTCTTGTATGACTTAGACGGTATTTTAGACATCTATTATATACTAAATATATATAAACTTTCACAAAACGCTCTTAAGTCATCACTTGACGCTCTAATAAATTAGAAAAAATCTTAGAAAATTTGAGAAAAAAGAAAAACAGCTACCCTCTATTTTCACTTAAATCAGTGGGTCCAATATTATAAACTGTTTGATTAAATTTCTTGGAACAAACCAACCGAACTCTTCCTCCCTTAATTAGTCTCACCTTTCCTTCTGTTCAGTATGAACGTACGTATGTGATCTTCCCTTTTTTTTTCTTGAGAATTGTAGTTGTTATTATTATTATTATTATTATTATTATTATTATTATTATTATTATAATATTTTAAATAATAGTTACTTTATAAACATTGAATATATCATCATATAACTCTTTACAAACAGACGTAAATAAATTAACTCTATAATATTTGAAAATAAAGTTTACACCCATTATATTATATGATATACCCATTATTTTAGATTATTTTAAATAAAATTATTTGCCCATTGATTTTCACTTAAATCGGTGTATTATTTAAACCATCAGATTGTTAAAAAAACAAAGCCTTGAAATCCTAAAGATTTTTAGAAAAAATAAAAAAAGTATCCCTCGATTTTTCAGTCAAACCGACAGATCTAGACCATTGGGTTAGACTTAAAAATCCGGCTAATCACTCCTCCCGATCAATCCAGCTAATCACTCCTCCGATCTCTAATACGTTAATACGTTATAGGTATATAGTTCGTATGTACGTGTTACGTGTCAAAAAGTTACGTACGACCGGCAAACCTTCCCATTGGATTAGATTAAAAAGGGCTAATCTCACCTGATCTCTAAGTATGTACGTACTGCTTTGTGTGTATAAAATAAGTACGTGGAACATCCTTTTTCAAATTGTTGTACAATGTTATTGTACACAATTCCTTTCCACATCCTAATTTTCTTCTCTTTTTCTATCTATAGAGAATCTTCGTGCCATTTTTTCTTTTTTTCTCATATAATCAAGGAATTGTGTGTGTGTGTATATATATATATATATATATATATATATATAAATCCAATCTAATTTTACCTATAAAAAAATTACTATTCCTTGGTAATATATAAAAAGGGATCGTCTTTTTCGTGTTTAGTTTGAAATTTCGCCTAAACAAAATAAATACAAACGATCTTGGGCAATAATATCTGATCATATATGTATTCCAATAAGAAAGGAGGATTTTCAATGCTGGATATAAAAACATATCTCTATGTAACACCTGTGCTGAGTACTCTATGGTTTAGGCGATCGCCAAACCCCCCACCACATACTCTTTGGCTCATTTCACTCCCCTCCTTTTTTATGGTAATTGACTATTTATTAAATAAATGATATTCAAAACCATAACTATTAAGCAACAAATTCATTTTCTAATTCGTTCCAAAATTTGTATTCCTCGCAATTAAACCAACAATTTAAGACCCGTATATATTTGAAAAAAAATAGCATGTTTACTTAGACTATTGCTCTTTTTTACACCCTCCAATTACTCATAAAAATATACAAAACAAAATTTTTCGTGTAGATTATTTGGTATAGTACTTCATAAATATGCATAGCAAAATTAACAACAATTAAAAACCCCATATATTTTTAAAAAAAGTGTGAACCATAACTAAATTAGATCTATAAAAATATTAAATCCCATACTAACACCATTTTGACTAAAAAGTGTCACACAGAACCACATTTGAGCTCTTTTTCATGTCATCCTCACCCTAATAATCTTAATAATTACAAATACATTTAACAATACACATAGCTAACACTAATTAAAATTATTCATGAACATTGATTGCTATATTTTAGTGCTAAATAGAGTACGGAACGTAGCTGACATGAAAAAGACATAATGTCATAACAATTTTCAAACAATTTCACATCATATTGTACAAAAAAAAATTCGAATATACATATGTAAAAGTGGAAACTAGTAACTTAGCTGTGATATTTTAAGTAGATCCGATTTAAATTTCATTTTGTGTGAGATTAAATTCACAAATTGTTTTGTAATTTTCTAAACTATTTGGTCGGTATTTGAGGAGTGAGAAACATACAAATGTGAAAAACATTCACCAAAAATATTTTCAGCCAATGATTTTGCTACATTACAAATGCCCATCCATCATAGGAGTTCTATTCATGTAAGTAGTTTTTTTGTTTACCGTTGTTTTGGCACTAATCAAACAATTCAATAGCATATGTACTGAAATATTCATATTATATATTTTCGTATAGTTGATACAAATTCCAACTTATTGGGAATGTTTGATGGATCCATACTCCCGACTAACACAGTTATAAGTGTGCTCTAACAAATTAGTAAATCACTTTACAAAATGCATAACTCAATTAGCTTTACCAGATTTTAAAACAAAGTTTACATAATTATATTATTTACCATTAAATTAATAATTTATTATCTATATTGACTATAATTTAAAAGGAAATTATATTTTAGATAGTACTTTGATTCTTTTCATGTAATCCAATGCAAACAGATATGAAAAATTATGAAAAAGATGACAATACAAAGTATATCACTATATATTGGTTATCAGTTCATAAATGTTGGTACTTTGCATGGCATTGGAGTATTGATAAATCATAAAAAAAAATAATATAAATTATATCATCATATAAATATGCTTACATATTTATACTATTTGGCCCATACAGGGATAACCTAACGTCTCAATCCTATTTACCACCATCGTTCTATGTTTTAGAGACTGTATTAATCCTCTAAATAATAAGTAAAATAACAGAGGGAGTATAAGTCATGTTTTTTCCTCTATGATTTCTACTAAATATGCATGGTATGTGGGGATTCCATACTAAGTTTGGTTTATTAGGGAACACAAACCATACTAAACTTATATATGAGAATTCATGCAATAAAATATACATTATAAAAAGGATTGACCTAACGAAAGTGTAATTTAGCCCATAGCACTAACATTTATAAATGCTCTACACATACTAATTAAATTTATATAATTGTTCTCTTCTTTCAAATCAAATTCATTTTTCAAATGAAATGAGAAACCATATGGAAAAAAAGAAGGGAGTAGAAGTAAATAGAAGTATCTTTAATTAGATGAAACATTCATATTAACCATATTTTTTAATAGAAAATATCTACATTTAATATATCCTAAAATTTCATAAATAAATATATAGTATAAAAACAAATTTGTTACTTAAAGCTCAAAAACTTCAAAAATAAGATATGCTAAATATTCAAGAAATAAACACATATAGTACAAATGATAGTTTCATAAGAATGAACTCCATTATCAGAACACAATATTTTCTCATCATTTCAAAACTATATAGTTCCAAGTAATTTTAATTTAGAATTTATATGTTGCAAGGGTAAATATAAGAAAATCATAATCCACATTAAAAGTAATCCCAAACAATTTTTTGACAAAAACAAGTTTACAATAGAGTCAAAGAATATTTTAAAAAAGTCATCAACACATAAAACATTCTTAACACAAATTAAAACAATGTCAAATAAGATGCCGGTGCATGTGCGCGGGCTATCTTCCTAGTTTCTTGAAAACTATCCACCCCAATGGTATTTTGTAGAAAAAAAATGACAAAATTAGTGACATATTATAGAGAGAGACAAAGTCGATGATAAAATAGTTGAAGTATAATAAACTTAGTGACATAAAATAGATTCTCTCAAATGTAATATAATTTAGGTGGGGCGCCTTGCCCCCCTGAACATTAAAAAAAAGTACAAAAGAACATATATATATATATATATATATATATATATATATATATATATATATATATGGGAAATGAAGGATGACAACAAAGAACATATTAAACCAACTGAAAACAGTGTATTATTTGGAGAACACTTATTGTATTATCATAAATACATGAAACCAACTGAAATACACAGTATTATTTGCACCACACTTTCACAGTTTTGCACTATCATGAATACGAGGGCAGACCAGTACGTCCTTGGGGGCACATCCGCACATATATATATCTATCGCAGCATCACCAACACTTAATTAATATGACAATAATACACGCAAAGCAATTAAGCCACGTTGTTTGTATTCATCCACATAGGAGGACGTACGTTAATTAAGATCATTCCAGACACTTGCTTCGTGGGACAGGCTCGACGACGGATGAGCTATTTGTTCCTGGTCATGGGCTTCTGAACCCTAGGAGCACCACGCGCCACCGTTGGACGATCCACCGGACGGCCGTTCCAGCCTGTATGCCAAATTAGCAAAGAAAAAACACACTCGCGTCGTAAAATCTTCTAATTAACGACACTCCCTCGGGTTGAAAATGTAAGATTGTCCGTGTTATACATATACTTTCTCCATCCCATAAAAAATCAAATTCTATGTATGATTCAGGTTCATATTCAGAATTTAATTGTTTATAAGAAGAAAAAAGTAACTGCATAGTACGTACCTTTGGTCACAATGAAGCCACGGTTAGCGAGCTCCCTGTGCTCCTGAGCAAGCGCGCAGGGGTGGCATAAAAGATGGACGAGTTTGTCCGGTAGGGGCGATGCAATCAGCCCATACTGCTTCCTCAGCTTCCCGCGGTACCATCCCGCGTAACAACTCAGTAGGCAAAATAGGCAGGAAATGAAGTAGATGCAACAGAAACAGCAACACCCTATGTTCACCAAATAAGATAATGTCAGTTGGTCCTAGGGATATAAATATGACACTGGATATATATATTTATCGTCAAATTTCTTTTAAAAAGTTAACAGATGTAAATATAGTACTATTGTATTGTAATTATTACATTATAATTTATATATAACTATTATAATGTATGTAACTTTTAAAAATCCTACGACTCATACACATGTGATTTTTTTCCTTTCTCGCTTGCACGAATTTTAAAGCAAATCTAACAATTCAAAAATTATGTGAAAGTTATATACAAGTTATATTACAGTTACATGCAAGTTATAATATAATTACACTATATGATAATACTATATTTACATATGTAAAATTTTTGAGAAAAAAAATGACGACAAATATATAGCCAAATTGTATAAATATTCCCTCTATCCAAAAATATAAATGGTATTTTGTTTCGTTAGAAGTGTTGAAAAATAATTACTCTATTAGGATATAATTTTTATATCATGAAATTAATGTTATTAGATTCACAGTCATTGCTTTTATATCATATAAATAATATTATAATAAAACAATTATTGCTTAAAGCCTTTTCTTAACCAAACAAAATATGTCTTATGTTTATAGAGGCAGTACCAGTTAATACTTCTTACTGTTTCGTGGTGTGAATCTAGCTATAATGTATGGCATATTTTGTTGAGATAAAAAAGTTTACTCCTTCCATCCCAAAGTGCATTTAGATTTAAATTTTGCCTCATAAAGAATGCACCTTTGGACGGGTGAATCTAGTCGGCGGGTGGTCGCAACGGCCGCAGCTGAGCGATTGCATAGGCCCAAGCCACCATGTGTGCGTATCCATAGTCCAAAAATCGCTCTTTCAAATTCTGATTTTTACGCATATTTTTGGCTATTATTATTTTAACTCTATCTATTAGAAAAAATTTGTTACTATAAATTCTACTAGATAAATTCATCCTAAAAATGACAGAATCTTTTATAACAAATTTTATTTTTTAAGATAATTATAAAAAAATTGATTGAAAATCCTCTTATTTTTTTTAAAAGTCTACATATAAACTTTTTGTATACAAACTTAATATATGTAAACTTTTTATGTACAAACTTAATGCATGTAAACTTTCACTATATAAACTTTATGTATATAAATTTTCTATGCATAAATATTAAATAAGAAAGTCGTATGAAAAAATTAACGTTATTTTTGCAACAATTTAGGGAGGCTAAAAATCAAAATTGACTTTATTTCCATTATACAAATCGTGAAGGCTAATCACGACATGATGCTTGCATGCATGATTTATGTGGAAACATGCATACCACACGTTCACACCAAAAAACAGGAATTTCGGCCGATTTAACATGGTATGCTAAAGAAAGGAAGACCGGTGAAGTGGTGATCACACGTCTGGCCGATGCGTGGGTGATCGCTAATTAGGGATTTCGCCTTTGAAGAACTACATTTTCCTCCAACCACCCCTCATTCAATTTTTCCCATATCTTATCCTCAACCACACTTTCACTCTCAACCACCCCTCACTTAGTGAGGTGTATTTAGGATATTTTTTGCTCTGCTAAGTTATCCACTTTTGGAATCCTAGAAATATATTTATTCTGGGAGATAATATGAAACAGGAGAGCAAATAACTCCAGCACTTCTTTCCATAAGAAGTGTCATTAAAAGGGTAGCAAACACAAGGCCATGTTTTGAAAATTAGTGCCCCCTTTGTTTCATAGGAAAAACATAGGAATCGAAGCATCATAAAAAAATCTATCAAACTTCAAAGGATTAAGGTCTCCTTTAGAATATAGGATTTTCACAACACAGGAATCGAAAAAAAATACATGATTGGAGTGCCCTAGCACCTCAATTCCTATGGATTGGAAAAAATGCAAAAAGGCTACAACAATGACCATTTGGATGGAGCACAGAAAGAACGTAGGAATCAGAAAAAAGATAAACACAAAGGATTTTTTTAAGAGGTTGGACCTCATCGAAAAATTCCTCCAAAATTCCTATGTTTTAAACCAATCCAAAGAAATTTCATAGAATTTTTGGCTAAGCTTTTTCTTTGATTCAAATGATCACATAGGAAAATTTTCCATATGATTGAATTCCTCCAAAATTCCTTAAGAATCCTTTGTTTCAAAGGAGCCTTGAATCATATTCTTTGGAACTATCCTATAGACATTTTGGAGAAAAATAAACATGAGGTCATACCTCATGGTTTTAATCATCTGTCTCTTGCAATCCTGACATCATTGGCTTCATGTCTCTTGCAATAATAATAATTCAACCAAACATTTTTTTTAGATTTTCCTATGTTTTTCTTCCCGTTAAATTGAGAATCCATATGCCATGTGATCCATGTGTTTTGAGATTCATACATTCCAAAATGAGCTTAATACTCGTGTTTGATAGCATCTCTAATATAAGTAAAAATGAGGACAACCAAGAAGAGACTTGGTTATCAATATTTAAGAATAAATTATGAATGGTTATCAATATTTAAGAAAAAAATGTGAACGTCTTGAGAATTGAATACGAGACTTTGATGATGAAACCATACATCATTTGCCACTGTATTGTCAAGTGCATCTCATAACATCTCTAATAAGATGGGTTGTGCATGCATAACATGTTATATCCGTACAATCAGCATAAGGACCTAATACGTGTGGGGGTGTTTCATCGACGATGGATGTGTTAACACCCAAATTTGACACCTAGGCTCGAGATATGTAAATATTGTCAAAATTTGGAAATGATCAGGTTTTCTTCGTGGAGTCGGTCTGACCGCCCCCTGTTGGCTGGTCTGACGGCGGTGTAGGGCCGGTTTGACCAGCGGCTTGTGGCCGGTCTGATCGGCTGAGTCCGAGTTTGGGTCGAATTTCACCGGGTCTCAGGCTTCCTTGCATGGGGAGGTGATTTTCAAGTTCTAATTGATCTCTACCCCGAGTTTGACGTGGAGGTCTTGTAAGAGGCAAGACCAACCCCTTTATAAGGGCCAAGCCGGTTCAATTGGATACACAATCTACTTTCAACACAATTAGCCAATTGAATCGCTTTTTCAATACCGTATCTACTTTTTGCCTAGTTCTAGCCTAGTTTTGTCCATCTTTGTCTATTTGTGTTGTAAATTGTTTACCTTCGCTGCGAGTGTGCAAAATCCCTTTGTAGATTTGTCATGTAAACCTTCCGTTCGCCCAGGAGACGGGTGTTTATCCTTGTTTTATTTAAATCGGCTCCACTAGCCGGTTTAATCTTACAAAATCCATCTTTATTTAGCTTTTGGCTAGATTCAAGTAGTTGACGACTCCATATCACCGCAACGCATTTAGGTATCCCAATCTTGATTGTCTTCTTGCCAAAAGAGTTGCCAACACGATTTTTGGCAACTCCGCTGGGGACCGACTACATCGACATCATGACCAAGCGCGAGGTTGATCCAAACAACATCATGCCCATCACCATAGAGGATTTGACCGAGGAGCAATGCCAAGAACTCGTGAAGCAAAAGGAGTTGGAGGAGGCGGTCTTGGCGAGCTACATAAAGACCCGTCAAGGAGTTTCCCAAGGGACCGATCCTCTACCCTGAATCATCTCCGATGAGGTAAATCCCGATGACGCAGCCCTCCATATTCAAAATCTTGTAGTGAGTACCATAGATGAGACTATTAATGCTACTTTTAATAATAAACTTTAGGCCGCTATGAGTTTCTTTTTTTATAAGAGGTTTCAATCTATTTTAAGTTCCAAACTCGGTCCTCTCATGATCGGCTTGTTGCCATCTAGTTCTTTTCCTAGTACTAGTAAAGCCCATGTGCATTACATATATAGCAAAACCAATGGAGCGGGTAGTCACACGACACAAGACGCTGAGAGCGAGGCAAACCCTAGCTCAGCGGCCGGTCTGACCGTGCCCTCGGCCGGTCTGACTGGCTCTCCCTCCTTCGGTTAGACTGTCCCTCAGGCTAGTCTGGCGCCACAGACCGACGCCGGTCTGACCGCGCCTCTGACCATCGGTCAAACTGGACCAGACCGTTCCGGTGCAGGAAATTGATCCCATCACAAATAATGCTATTTTACACCATTATCAAGCACCTAATCCACATGTAGCCCCTATTGCTAAAGCTATTCCACCTATTCCTCCACCCGTACATAATGTTTACAATGATCCTAATCATGTTTATGGTGGGTATCCACAAGATGTTCGATATGGCCAATATAATCATATTGCGCCGCCACCCCCTCTTAGGACACAAAATCCACAATCAAGGCCTGAGAATATGGAATAGCATGTGAGGAATATCATTAGAGAATTGTTTGGAATTGAGTCAAGGAATCGGGCTGGGGTTTTCGAAAACCCGTATCCTGATTATTTCGATAATATACCATATCTCCGCATTTTTAGAGTCCCTGAGTTTACTAAGTTCAATGGTGAGGATAATAGGACCACATGAGAACACATAGATCAATTCTTAGCACATTGTGGAGAAGATAGTAACATGGATGCTTTTAAATTGTATTTGTTTTCTTTACCTTTGTCTGGTACCGCTTTTACATGGTTTACTTCTTTACTGGCAAATTTTATTTATACTTGGGTTCAATTAGAACATAAATTTCATGATTACTTTTACACTGGTAAAACTGAGCTTAGTTGTCTAATTTAACATCAGTTATGCAAAAGTACAATGAATCTGTCACTGATTATATCAAGAGGTTTAGAGATGCTGGAAACCAATATTTTACTTTGAACATAATTGAAAGAGAATTGGCTGACCTTACTTATAATGGTTTACTTGCTCCTATTAAACAAAGATTAGATGACCAACAATTTCTTGATGTTAGTCAACTCATGCAAAAGGCTCTGGCTCGAGAAAGTCGGGCTAAAGAAACTAAGAGGTTTGTTAGGTCTAATGATAAGAAACCCAATGTTAGTATTGTTGATTGCCCTGACGATAATGAATTTGATGGTGATGATGGTGATCATGATATTTATATAGCCGAGTGGTCATGGACTAATAAAAACAAACTATTTGTTTGCTCTTGTTTGACGTTGACTCCTCGCAAGGATCGACAAAGTGAGGTTAAGTATAGTTTTGATATGGCCAAATGTGATAAATTTTTTTATTATCTTTTGCAAGAGAAACAAATTAGATTACCTAAAGGCCATGTCATACCACTTTTGGAGGAATTGAAATGCCATACTTATTGCAAGTGGCATGATTCTTATTCTCATGCTACTAATGATTATAATGTGTTTCGCCGACAGGTTCAATTGGTCATAGAGGAAGGACGATTGAAATTTACTGAGGGTTCCAAGATGAAACTGTTGATTTGGCCATAACAAGCCGGATCTACAAAGGTGAAAGAGGTAGTGATTAGGGAGCCTCGGCCTAGAATGATTGTTCCAAAAGGCCCGGAGGTTGGAGTACGGAAGAAGAATAGGAGTGACGTTTCGAGCTCTAAAACACCACAAAAGTCGAAGGTGTCTTTTGAGATACTTTTGAACAAGTATGAGAAGGGAAAGGCTGGGCCACATTTTAACAAAGGGAAGAGACCAAGATCATCTCCTAGAGAGAGATTTGGTTAAACACCGAAGCAATTGGAGCCACCTCTTTCATATAATCCTCAAGTCATGCCATGGGGGCCTTGTCCAATGCCGCCACTGATTGTCCTTTTCCTTACTTCATGCCAGGTGGGGATCACCACGATGTCTGATCCGGTGTGCAAGGCGGATCTGACCAGGCCCCATCGCCGGTCTGATCGGGCCCCGAGGCCAGTTTGACCAGGTCCGTCCTAGAGGTAGTTCGGAGGCTTCATCTTCATTGGGTAAGATTTTTAAGAGACATTACATTGCTCCTAGAATAGAGCCGAATTCAAAGTGGATGCCTAAGAATTTGACGGCTTCACAAAAGACGAGGTTGCAATGTCTTCGTGCTCAAGGGTTGAAAGAAAAGAAAGCCGAAGAGTTCAGAGATAGAACATTCAATAAGTTGCGACCGCCGCCAAGACAACAGTGGAGGCCTAAGACAATGGAGGTTGAGAAGCCGGTGATTACTCAAGATGAGGATGAGGAAGACTTAGGTGGAAGTGAGTCACTGGTTATTAGCAATGATTGGTGAGCCAAGGGAGAACATGAATGACAACATGGTATGTGTATTGCCTATGGAGTTTCATGGCATGGATGAGGCCGGAATTGTCCAACTTTCAATAAGACCAAGAGATGCGGTTTTTGAGAAACCCGATGAGTCTAACCGTCATATAAGGCCACTCTACCTCAAGGGACACATTGATGAGAAACCGATCTCTAGGATGTTGGTGAATGAAGGTGACGCTGTGAATTTGATACCATACTCACTATTCAAGAGGTTGGAGCGTGGAGATGAGGAGTTAAAGAAGACCAACATGACGCTCAGTAACTTCAATGGTGAACCAACAAAGGTGAAGGGGATCTTTTCCATGAAGCTTACCATAGAAAACAATAACATTGCCAACCGTTTTCTTCGTCGTCGATGTGCAAGGTAACTATAGTGTTATTTTGGGCCGTTGTTGTATTTATGCGAATTGTGGTGTTTCTTCTACCTTGCATCAATATTTGATTCAATGGGATGACGATAAGGTTGCAGTGGCCAATGCAAGGCGTTTAGGTGTCCTGATCGTGATTGTCTTTTTGCCATAAAAGTTACCAACATGATATTTCAGGAGTAACACTTTTCCCACGTGGAAAGCAAGATAAACTAATTATTTACTTTGAAGTACACTAGTAGTTCCTTCATATTAAAAATGTAATATGCATTTTTTGTCATTATAATACTTTAATCAACCATTACTCATTAGAATATAATTTATATGACATAAAATAAAATTGATGTTATTATATTCATATTCAAAAGTACTTTCTGACAACTATACTTTTGTGATATATTAGTAAAGAAATTGTTAATTAAAGTCTTGTGCTAACAAGATGAAATGCAATGCGTCTTACTAAATGGTTGGGAGTATTTCGTAAGCAAGCACTTGTATAAATTGTTGGAACTGGATGTCGGAGATAACCCAATGGTTGGGACTCTTGGGAGGAGTACCTGTCGAGCCTTGATCCACGATCTCAGCGATGCAACCAAACGACAGGCAGGGTACGCAGACACTACAACAAACTGCAGAGAAATTATGGCACGAAAACGTTGCACACAGCGTTTTCAGATGATAGTGTTTGTTTTGGTTCTTTGTGGGGAGGAAATCCAATAGTTTCGCTTACATGATGCGCAGCCGTCTTCGCAGCAGTCGAAAAGGCCAGTCTGCCAGCCGTGAAGCGGCCCCTGCTGCTCCACACCCTGCGCGCTACGGCCGATGTTCACATCCACATCCGCATCCACATCCACTTCGTCGACCTGCATGTCGCTTATGCCGTTGTGAACCTGCACCTGCGCAGTTGGAAACTTAACCATTAAACGAAATAATATTGCGTTGAATTACAGATCGATGATGAAATGTCGGTTAATATATAGTGCTCATCTCCTTGGTTTTCCATTCCATGAGAAAATGTTCATTTAGAGCAGCGAGGGAAATTGCTTGATCTCATGACTCGTTCAGAATATTGAAGTATATATCGATCACCAGCCCCCTTTAATTTCTAGCAGCTTTAAATTGTTGGTGAATTGCTTTGCCTGGGAGGAAGTGTGTGTGCTGTATTTCTGAACAAGTGGAGTGCAAGGGAGAATTAAAGAGGTTCGAGCAAGTTCTTGACCCTGCTATTGCAATACTAAATAATAAAAGATATTCGCGGCTACGTTTTAGGTTGTCTCTTCCAGAAAATTTAAGTAGTGAGCTAATTGGCTGGGTTTAGCTTACCGGGGGAGAAGGGGAAGGGGTCACCGTAATCCGACGATAAGCCCGGTAACCACATAACCGTGTGATTAAAACAGTGAATAGTTAAAAAATTAACCGGACGAACTTTACTGCTATAACTAGTTTTAAAACAATCTTTTAAAGTTAACGGAGTTATCGGGCCAGCTATTATTACTTCTGTACCGCATCCAATGACAATCCCGATAACCACGTAACCATGTGGTTATCACAGTGAACCGTTAGAAACCGGAGTTTAGTGCTATATTTTTTTATAAAAATTCCTTTTAAACTTAGTGAAGTTATCGTGGTCCGGCCATTATCGCTACCGTCCTCCGATGATAATCCCTGTTACTACAGTGACTTGCGGTAAAGGAAAACCTGCTATCTGGTTCATGCATAATGATACATTGAATCTTACATTATAGGAGTACATTTTTCTCCAAATGGATCCTGCGTACCAGAATTATAATCACATGATTAGGTAGCCAAAGCTGTCTAATTGCGGTATTGCACCATACGACAGGCACAAAAGTGTCACCAGACATTGGATGCTAGCATAAAGACGTCATACGCTTACGGAAACTTTCTAGCTAGGAGGGGTTCGAGGAAATGTGTTTATATTCCTTCAAATTCCTACACAAAGGTGGAAGTTTCAAATCAATTCTCCTGTTGTTCAAAAATCTGTAGATCTCAACAAATATAATTAAAGCCGGTTCGGAAGGAATTCATGTGGCTTCTAAGCATAGATTGAAAACCTCTTCTGAAGGGTGGAACGAAACTGGCCGTTCACAACCGAAATTCCAATACTTTTGAAGCTGCTAAAGCTTAGGGATTTAGGGAATTTCAAAATATCCTAAAAGAAATTTAGAATGAGAACTTCAAGATAATTATATGGAGAAATTATACTACACAGTACATATGTAGGTAAGCTACCTTGCTAGAAATGAAACTATACTGAAAGTCAGAAACTATCAGTGCAATTGCATGGACAAATTGACTAGTAATTAACGGGATACACTTACGCTACTTGGCAATATTGTAGCCTTCCAGAAATCCGGATACTACCTCAAGCTACTTGGCTTGTGCCGTGCACATCGGCGCAAAGCAATCTTGTTCAATAGTAATAAGGGCAGGTCTACTTAGAGTCAACTCGGCCTATCCACTGAGTCAACTCGGGGCCGTACTAGCTGATGTATATGTGCGTGGAGCAAGAACCTCCTCATTAAGACTTTATCTTTTCCTATCTTACATATACGAATACAAAGCTAAACACTACACTGAACCACGCCAACTGAGTCTGTGACGGGCCTAAATCCTCATCTCTGATGGGTAGACACCTAATCACGTCACAGATGAGTTACCAATAACAATTTAACTCATCTGTAATAGATGAAAACCCGTCAGTGATAGGAAAACCCGTCGATGGCACCGTGGAAGATGATGATCAATATTTATGACGGGTTGTATAATATGACCCATCACAGATGAGTACATCACCCATTAATAGTGACACATATCTCTGACGGTTGTACCTATGACATGTCACAGAGGGAGAAATCTCACCCCTAAAAAAAAGCAAAAATGGAACCTCACCCACTAGCTCACAACACCTATCACTGATGTAGATACCGATGAAAAAAACATAAATTTAATGGGGCTTGCTAGTTACCATCGCATTAATCACACACAATAATCTCTGAGAACAAAGAATCACACACAAAAAAATCTCAACGAACAAAGATATTACTGTGCTTGGTCGCCGGTGGCGTCGATGGCACCGTGGAAGATGATGTCGAAGAGCAGCTTGGAGCGGTTGCGGCAATGGACGGTGACCATTGAGTACCCACGCTCTGCCCATCAGGGCCTCGACCACTGTCAGCTGTGCCGACACGTTCCACGTTCCTAGAGACTGCAAACGAACCCTCCATCAGAAACCAACTCTGGTGAGTCCACTGTTAGATAGATCTCCCTCCCCTTGAGCCCAACGGTACAAGGGGGCCTTGACCCGCGCCCTGATCGGGGGCGCCCAGCCCATTGGCTGGTGGGCCCCCGTCACCCTGCGCCATACTAATAGGGGTGGAGGCCGGGGCGGCAGCACACGCGACATGAGGTTCGCTGCCACCGCCATCTCCACCCACAAACCCTAACCCTAACCGATCGAGGGGGCGCAGCCAGTGACGGGAAGCATCACCGCCGCGCCACGCCTCGTCAAGCTCGCGACGACAACGACGATGGCTGGCGCCTCTTCATCCTCCAACACCTCAACCGGTCGGTCGCTCTAAACCCTATCTCTCAAAGTTTTGATTCCAAAACTCATATACAAGAGAAACTCCACCGATCTAAACCTAGGCGATCTCCTATAGAATTCTAACAATGGTATCAGAGCCTAACCTAGCGATTAGATCGAGTTCGGAGATAGAAATCCAAAGAAAAAAAAAGAAAGAAAAGAAATGATCCGAACGGATCGAAAAGAACCCAAACCCTTACCTCGTCGCCGGTCATCTCCGACGCCGGCAAAGGGGGAAAGGGGGAGGGCACAGGGCACCTCAAAGGAGCCACCCGCGGGTGCACGCACGTGCCGGCGAGGGGGCCCGTAGCGGCGCCGCCATCTCCGTCGCCGCTCTCCGTCTCTCACCGCATGAGGGATAGAGACGGTGGGGGGAGAAGAGAAAAGAGGGGCCGGCGGCACGAGGCCTCCGGCCATGGCGCAACGGCGCGAGGACCGCCGGCGGCGGCGACGCCGCTCCGCTCGCCTGGCCACGCGCGCAAGAGAAGGGGGCTAGGGTTTTCGGCGGTTGGCGTCTGGGGGTCGGGTTTTGATCGCCCGATCTCCCCGCTCGGCTGTCCGATCAAAACCCTAGCGATCGGACGGCCGGCGTCGGCCGGGCCAAATATGGCCCAAGCGGGCGCTCGGTGGGGGCGGCTTTCCCGGCCCAGGCCCAGGTTGCGGCCTGGGGAAGGGGGGCCTGCCCGCCCGCGCAAAAAGGGCCGTGGGCCGCCGGAACAAGTCTGTTTTAGGTCCCTCGGGGGCCGAAAATAGAGAAAAGAGTTTTTCTTTTAAATTTTGTCAATTTTCATGCAAATTTCAATAGAATTTAATTGTTTTTTTTGCATGTTTTACCTCTGTTTAAATTTGAACCAACGGGAGAATTTTTACAAGAGAGTAAAATTATAGAATTTGCTACTGTTCATGAGAATGTTCATGAGAATTTTAATAGAGATTTCCGCTGCAAATAGATGAAATTGATAAAATTAGTGTTTCTAAAATTAAATTTCGAACCAACGGGAGAATTTAATTTTAGGAACATTAATTCTGTGCTATGATGTTGTAATTTTCTGACCAACGTTGATAATTGCAATGTTATAACTATGGCTCTATGTGTTGTGTCTATTTTCTGCCCAACGGTGATGTAGACTTAATACATAATATTTTTAATGTTAATTTTGTTCTCACTGTACATGATTATTTCAGGTGGCTACTCCTTGATGGGTTGCATAAAAGATATTCCGACCCTAAAGGGAGATAACTACGGAGAATGGAAAAGAAAACTCGACCTTGCTTTCATCTTGGGAGAGGTGGACTGGGTGTTGACCACCCCATGTCCTATAGCACCTGCTGCACTTGTCAGAAGTGAAAACGAGTCAGATGCTGACTGGCAAAAGAGAGAGAGGGACAATGCTCCCCTCATCATGTCGTATGACGTTGAGCATGCGAAATGGTCCCTAGTCAACAAGAAATGTTTGGCTGTGGTAAAGAACACAATTGAGCCAACCATATTGGGCTCAATCCCAGAGTGTGACGCTGTCTCAGAGTACCTCGAAAGAATAAAGAGCCAGTTTACTGGTTCTTCAAAGACTTATGCAACACAACTGATAAAGCAGCTTGTGACAGAGAGGTACCATAGAGGTGGTGTCAGAAATCATATTCTTAGGATGAGCAACATGGCTTCCAAGTTGAAGCCAATGGATTTGGGCATTACAAATGACTTTCTGGTCCATCTGGTTATGGCCTCATTGCCAAAGCTTTTTGACAACTTTGTTGTCAACTACAATATAAGTCCAGAGAAATGAAATTTTGAAAAGCTCATCGCTAATTGTGTGCAAGAGGAGGAAAAAATTAAAGAGATCAATGGTGGCTCAATTAACTATATTAAAGATAACAAGGAAAGGAACCACAAGTCTCCCTCCTCAAAAGCCAAACAGCCTCAGCATCTACCTCAGCAACAACAGTTTACTGTTGAAAAGGATCAGTGCCTACACTGCAAGAAAACAGGACATTAAAAGAAAGATTGCCCTGACTTCCTGAAAATGATCATGGCAAAGAAAGGTGAGAACATTATTTCATTCGTAAATGAATCTCATTATGTTGGTTATTCCAGATCCACATGGTGGATTGATTCTGGAGCAACTATTCATGCTTGTAATTGTTTAAAGGCATTCCGTTCGACGAGGACTACGCAAAGAAGCGAAAGATCCATTAGAGTTGCCAATGGAGTTGAAGAAAAGGTTGAAGCTATTGGCGACCTTCCTTTAGAGCTCCCGAATGGCTTCACACTTTTACTTCGAGATGTTTTTTATGTTCCTTCTTTGCAAAGAAATTTAATAAGTGTATCCAAATTGGATTTTGATGGATATGATTGCCGTTTTGGAAATGGCAAATGCGAACTATGGTATAATAATGCATGTATTGGTCTTGCTGTGTTGCAAGATGAGCTTTATGTGTTATCTCTTTCTGAGAATGTGAATGTTATGTCCTCGTTGACAAAAGAAAACAAGAAAAGAAAGCGAACTCCTGATGTCTCATCAAAATTATGGCACTGTCGTTTAGGCCATATTTTGAGGGGGAGAATTGAGAGACTAGTTAAGAATGAAATTCTTTCTCCAGTGGAGTTCTCAGACTTAGAACAATGCGTAGAATGCATTAAAGAAAAATTTGTAAAGAGCATCAAAAAGGGTGCACAGTGAAGCACAGGAATATTAGAGATCATTCATACAGATATTTGTGGTCCATTTCCTGTGAAAAGTGTGCAGGGCTATGACTCGTTCATAACATTCACAGACGATTACTCCCGATATGGTTATATTTATCCAATTAAAGAAAGATCAGAAGCATTGGATAAATTTAAGATATTCAAAGCTGAAGTTGAAAATCAGCATGATATAAAAATTAAAGTAGTAAGATCTGATCGTGGGGGGGAGTACTATGGTCGGCATACGCCTTATGGGCAAGTCCCCGGACCTTTTGCAAGGTTCTTACTAGAAAATGGTATAGTAGCCCAGTATTCAACACCGGGCGAACCTCAACAGAATGGGGTAGCTGAAAGGCGTAACCGTACCCTTATGGATATGGTGCGTAGCATGATAAGCTATTCCACCCTACCATTGGGTTTATGGATGGAGGCGTTAAAAACCGCCATTCATATCCTCAACAGAGTTCCAAGCAAATCGGTGCCCAAAACATCGTATGAGCTATGGACAGGAAGAGTACCCTCGCTAGCTCACCTCCGTGTGTTGGGGAGTCCTGCGGAGGCTAAAGTATTCAACCCAAACCTTGGCAAGTTGGATCCCAAAATAGTGAGCTGTCATTTTATTGGCTATCCTGAAAGATCAAAGGGTTATCGTTTCTACTGTCCAAACAGTTATACAAAGTTTGTAGAAACGAGACACGCCGTCTTCTTGGAAGGCGAAGTGATTAAGGGGAGCTCGGTAGTTCGAGAAATTGATCTTGAGGAGAGGCGGGTGTATGTACCCGCTCCGTCAATTCAAGACCCTTTCTTCTCTCTACCTGCTGACGTTGAACCCACAACGCATGACGTTGCGGTACCAACACCTGTTGTTACCTCTCCTGTGCCAACAATGAATGAAAGTGAGGAACCTGTTCTACAGGATTTAACAGAAATCGCTGCCACACCAAAGGAGGAGCTGCAACAGCCTCAAACAGATAATGTGCCAGAACAGGAGGCCCCTAGAAGGTCTGAAAGAGTCAGAAGATCGGCTATCCGTGATGACTATGAAGTTTATAATATAGAAGAGTCGCATATGCAGGATGATCCCACCTCATATGAAGAGGCCATGAGAAGCGCTTGCTCATCTGAATGGTTGGAAGCCATGAAAGATGAAATGAAATCAATGAAACTAAACGATGTCTGGGATTTGGAAGAAATTCCTAAAGGAGCCAAAACAGTAGGCTGTAAATAGGTCTACAAAACTAAATATGACTCCAGAGGGAATATAGAAAAGTTTAAGGCGCGACTTGCGGCAAAAGGTTTCACGCAAAGAGAAGGGATTGATTACAATGAGACATTTTCTCCAGTCTCTTGTAAATATTCCTTTATGATTATAATGGCACTGGTGGCACATTATGATTTAGAATTACATCAGATGGATGTAAAAACAGCATTTCTAAATGGAGATTTGGAGAAAAAAGTATACATGGCACAACCAAAAGGTTTTGTTGTAAAAGAAAACGATAATATGGGATGCCGTCTAAAAAGATCCATTTATGGATTATAGCAAGCTTCGAGACAGTGGTACTTGAAGTTTGATGGGACAATAAAGAAATTTGGGTTTCAAGAGAATGTTGAGGACAACTGTATTTATACAAAGTTTAGGAATGGGAGATTCATTTTCCTAATTCTGTATGTAGATGACATTCTACTGGCTAGTAGTGATGTCAATCTATTGCAAGAAACAAAGAAATTCTTGTCCTCAAACTTTGACATGAAAGACCTCGGTGAGGCTTCATATGTTTTGGGCATAGAGATTCACCGAGATAGAACGAAGTATGCATTGGGACTTTCTCAAAAGGCATATATAGAAAAGGTGTTGAAGAAATTCAACATGTACAGATGCAGTGCTACACCTGCTCCTATAGTCAAAGAAGAAAAGTATGGGACATGGCAATGTCCCAGAAATCAGTACGAGCTCAACGAAATGAAAACAAAGCCATATGCGTCAGCTGTGGGAAGCCTACAGTATGCGCAAGTGTGCACACGCCCTGACTTGGCATTTGTCACCGGGTTACTTGGCAGATTTCAGAGTAATCCAGGCCCAAAGCACTGGAAATTAGTAAAGAAAGTTTTGCATTATTTACAAGGTACAAAAGGCCTCATGCTGTCTTACAAAAGATCAGAGTCACTCCAGATAGTGGGGTATTCTGATTCTGATTTTGCAAAAGATAATACAAAGTCAACATCGGGATACGTGTTCACCCTTGCAGGAGGAGCTATTTCATGGAAAAGCTCAAAACAGACTATCACTGCAGGGTCTACGATGTATGCCGAGTTTATAGCATGCTATGAGGCCATGGGGCAGGTGAACTGGCTAAAGAAGTTCATACCGGTTTAAAGGTGGTTGACAGTATTGAGAAACCACTAAAGTTATACTGCGATAACGAACCCGCAGTAATGTACGCTCACAACAATCAGTCAAGTGATGCTACCAAACACATTGACATAAAGTACTATGTTGTGAAGGACAAAGTCCGGGATCAAACAATCAGTCTCGAGCACATTAGAACAGAAAGAATGCTCGCGGATCCGCTCACGAAAGGTCTACCACCCAACGTGTTCAAGGAACATGTAGCCGGCATGGGTTTAAGGGAAGCCTTATGAATCCTGGACTATAGGGCCCAAAAGTTAAAGTATTTGTCTCTGAATAGAGTTGTGTATAGTGGCTGTCGAATCCATCGGTGATTGACCGTGACGATGAAGCATGCTCTATGTGCAAATCTGTGATGGAATAGAAAAAGGCTAAAAGAAATAGTGAGATCAAGGGGGAGAATGTTAGATAGATCTCCTTCCCCTTGAGCCCAACGGCACAAGGGGGCCTTGACCCGCGCCCTGATCGGGGGTGCCCAGCCCATTGGCTGGTGGGCCCCCGTCACCCTGCGCCATACTAATAGAGGTGGAGGCCGGGGCAGCAGCACACGCGACACGAGGTTCGCTGCCGCCGCCATCTCCACCCACAAACCCTAACCCTAACCGATCAAGGGGGCGCAGCTAGTGACGGGAAGCATCACCGCCGCGCCACGCCTCGTCAAGCTCGCGAGGACAACGACGATGGCCGGCGCCTCTTCATCCTCCAACACCTCAACCGGTCGGTCGCTCTAAACCCTATCTCTCAAAGTTTTGATTCCAAAACTCATATACAAGAGAAACTCCACCGATCTAAACCTAGGCGATCTCCTATAGAATTCTAACATCCACATCACCCGCAAAGAACACCGAAGAAACCAACTCTGCCTTTTCGACAAGAACACGCATCAAAACTTTTAAGACACCGAAGAACGCCACCCTGCAAGAGCACCGAAGAACTACCCTACCGACATGCACGACGGGACTGTTGCATCGTTCCCTTCTCCACTGCGGCCGCCGCAAAACGACGACAGGCTTCGTAGCCGCACTACCCAGATCTGGCCGCCATGCCCATACCCGCATCGGTGCTTGGGGGCGAGAGAGACAACGGTCAGCGTAGGATCGAGCCACCATGAGGTTGGGGGCGGTCAGATCCAGTGTCCCCTTACCTCGGGAAGACCGGATCTAGCGTCCCTAGGGCTTGGTGGCGGCAGTGGTGGGTGCTTGGGAGGGCGTAGGCTGTGGTGGTGGGTGGTTGGGGACAGAGGTGGAGGCTGTGGCAGTGAGCACTCGGGTCTTGGTGGCCGGTGCACTCCATGAAGGAGAGGGAGAGCGAGCGATCAAGATACAGAGATGGGTCATCACGATGACACCATACATGTAACGGGTTATCTCTGATAAACTTATTTTAAACAGGTATTTTTGAGACCCGTTAGAGACGAGGTTATCTATGACGGGTTGCATTTACTCGTTAGATATGTCCGGTTACCGAGCAGTGAAAATACTAGAACTACCTTCACTTTAGTAAACTTCAATGCAATTGTATCTCACTTTAACATATTCCAATGTATTTATCTCATATTTTAAAATACTTTAACGTATTTGTTGACCACTCTGCTAAACTCCCATGCACTAATTGCTTCAAAGATGAAGTCTTTGTGAGATAAATGAAGGAAAAAATAAAGTCTTTGCGAGACGGCCGAGAAATAAATCAAGCAGCAATTAGCATCGATCACGCCGCAGTGCCGATTCGGTGGCCCGCGCATGGCGCATGGCCGAGAAAATTATGTGGATTTAACTAATCTCGAGATAACATCTCCGCATTAAATCATGCATGATAAAAAAATGGAGATTTAACTAATCTCGGGATAACATCTCAGTATCAAGCAACGTATCCAGCGATAAAAAAGGGAACGAAAGCCTGCTCCCGAGTCCCGACGTTGTGCGATAATGAAACATGGATTTTTATTTTTTGGTATATGAAGGTTAATGAGGGAGTATCTACAAGAGATGCATGAGTGATTGATCGACTTAGGACTTACTTAAAATAGTGCAGTTATAGCTAGTAAAAAGAGATTAAGCAAAAAATTAAAAGACCACTATTATATTTTTATTAATGTAGAGAGAAAACGAGGACGGAAAGAAAACAAGAAGAAAAACAAGAAGAAAATGATAAATAGTACTAAAGAGATATAGTGGACCTCACTGTAAAAATATAATTTTTGAAGGATAAATTTCTGAGGACATATACGGTGAAAACGAGCTATGTACTGAAAACTCATGAAAAATCATACATAAAAGTTGTTTTATAAATTAATGAAAAAATTACTATAGATAGATGTAGATATGAAATATATTCTCACCCAATCTTAAATTCAAATTCAACTTTATTTGGGAATAAAATTTTTTTGATGAATAGTAATAGTACATTGTTTACCTGAAATTTGTCATTTTTTTTCTAAAATAAAGTTATGTTTGGCTTGAGATTTGGTAAGAATATATTTTATATCTACATCTATTTCGTAATTTTTCTATAAATTTATAAAATTTTTAGGTATGATTTTTATGAGATTTTAACATTTCGCTCGTTTTCACGATATTTTCCTAGGTTTTTTTTTACTATAACTACGGTCAGAAAGATTACGCTACTCGGCAATATTGTAGCCTTCCAGAAATCCGGATACTACCTCAAGCTATTTGGCTTGTGCCGTGCACATCGACGCATATTAGAAGTCAGTTTGACTAGTTTGATTTTTTCTAATTAAAGTTTTTTTAGTTTGATTAAATTTATAGAAAAAATTATAGCAATATTTATAACATCAAATTAATTTCATTAAATTTAACATTGAATATATATTTTGATAATACGTTTGTTTTGTATTAGAAATATTACTATTTTTTTATAAATTTGATCACACTTAAATAAAATAAAATAAGTTTGACAAAAAAAAAAGTCAAACAATAAATAAATTATAAGTAGTAACAAGGGCAGGTCTACTTAGAGTCAACTCAGCCTAGGCTGAGTTGACTCGGGGCCGTACTAGCTGATGTATGTGCGTGGAGCAAGAGCCACCTCTTTTTTATTTCTTCATCAGCTACCAGTCTACTACCACTGTCCAAAAAGACTTGATTAATATTTTTCCATCTCACGCATACGAAATAAAAAGCTAAACAATTCGCCAAACCATGTCAGCTGTGAGTCTGTGACGGGCCTTAAGCTTTCTTCATTTCATTGACTTCCCAACTCATCTTATTCGTTTTCCACGCGTATGTTTTTTAAACTGCTAAACGATGTATTTTTTTTAAAAAACTTTTTATATGAAAGTTGCTTTAAAAAATCATATTAATCTATTTTTTTAAAAAAATTAATAAATATTTAATTAATCATGTGCTAATGAGTTACTCTATTTTACGTTCTGAAAAGATGAGTTCCCAACTCACAATAACAAACTCAGCCTTAAATCATCATCTCTAATGGATATGCACCTTGTCATGTCACAGATAAGTTGTCCGTAACAACTCAACTCATCTGTGATAAATGAAGACTCGTTAGTAATAAACGATATTTTTGTGACTGGTTGTATAATATAACCCATTATAGATGAGTGCATCATTCGTTAGTGGTGACACATACTTTTGATGGGTTGTACCTGTGACAGGAGGGAAATATTACCCCAGAAAAAAAGCAAAAATGAAACCTCACCCACTAGCTCACGATACCTATCACTGATGTATATACCAATGAAAAAAACATAAATTTATTGGGCCCTGCTAGTTGCCATCGCATTTATCACACACAATAATCTATGAGAACAAAGAATCACACAAAAAATCTCAAAGAACAAAGATATTGCTGTGCTTGGTCGCCCGTGGCGTCGATGGCGTCATGGAAGACCATGTCAAAGGAGCAGCTTGGAGCGGTTGCGGCACAGGACGGTGACCATTGAGTAGCTGCACTCTGCCCACCAGCGCCTCAAGCACTGTTAGCCGTGCCGACACGTTCCATGTTCCTATGTCACACCTCAATCTAGCCTTGGACAGGGACCCAAGTAAGACGATTCAATTAACCTTATATCAATCTCAGAAAATAATGCTGATACAACAGAAAGATTGAATATCACAGCCACAGAGGTCTCATTATTATGAGTACAGATACAACCAACATTGGAACTGTGGACAGACCATGGGTTCACAACTGCATTACAAAAAGGTAGAAGCAGAGACCAACCTAAAGCCACAAGCATGACTTGGGAACTAATTCGAAACCCTATTACAGCTCGAAGCATGCTTGCTCCTAGAAGAACTTCTCATTAGCTGGATCTATCTCCTCTTCTTCGTGAACTGGGGGATTATTTATATAGAGCAAGGATGAGTACGGTAGTACTCAGCAAGCCATGGGAATTAAGTGGTTAATGCAAGCTTCAAAGTAAGGCTGATTATTTTCTCATTCGGTTTTAGTTTAAAACATTTAGAATCAACTAAGTGAGGATTCTCAACGGCGTAGACAAGAGAGTGCGACTCATCCGGCTGGAGCTTGTGATATGTATTTATTGATTTCATCTACTTGAGTGGCTCCTTGCTAACAGATATGAGGACTTCCTAAGTCCGGCTGTTCCCGACAGCCACAAGTCTAGTACTTGAAAGAATTCCCTCACACCAATAGCAGTTCACAAAGCAATAATCAAATAAAACTACACTAAGAAATCATCTCACATTCACCCATGACCGTAGACACGGCTATTCGAACAGTTTATTAACCTCTGCAGAGGGGGTACACTTTATCCACACGATGTTACTAACCCGGGTCACCCAGCCCATGCAAAACAGCCACGTCTGATGACTTTGAGGCATATGCCAATGAGAGAGGTCCCACAGATCAACACCATGTTAGGTCTCAGACCATACTGTACCAGGAAGCCAAGAGGTCCTCCCTGACACCACCCCGATGAATCCACTTGTCCCTTGGCATCAAGATTTTCCTGCCCTAGCTAATTACTCAGCCAGGGGTGTCCCACTTCACCCATGTGGTCGCACTTGTCATGTTTGGATGAAATTATGAAGGAAATGGTCCTTAAGGGCGAGAACAGGAAAACCATACCACCAGTATGTCTCCCGCACCGCGAGTTTTGGAAACTCATTTTTTTTCAAGGCACCGATCTAGGTGTCGGGTTTTTAAAGGATTTTGTAAACCCAAGTTTTACCAAATTGATCATTTTAAATTTGAGGAGGGCCATCGGTACTCATGCCCGAGGGCACGAATTTCGAGATCTAACATAACAGGCGACAAGGGAGTTACGGATAATTCAATTATCAATGAAGTCAAATGCAGCAATTATAGGTAAGGCCTGCCGGCTATATTGCAAACTGTGGCCATCATCGTAAGTGTATCCTGGAGATGCATGTTTTAGGAATGAATTAGTTAATTTGAACTTATGGGCTCAACTGATCAAAGGTGACTTGCCTTCCTCGAGATCTTGAGCTTCTTCCTTGTACTCCGTGCACTGGACTCCTCGAGCTCCGAAGTTACATGTGGAACGAGAATCGTCAACAAATGGCCAAAGAAAATATCCTACTAATGACCACTAAGTGTGCCATTGCATAGATCTCAAGTTTCGATGAATTTTGGAAGTTGAACTGAGTCAATCGGAGGAATGGTTGAGGAGATATCAATTTCCTAAGATTAATTGATTTTCTGTCTAAAGGAAAAAGGATTAAAGAAATTCTTAGAAAAGAAAAAGGAAGGAGGGATGCTTTTCAAACTTTTGGGCCAAGCGCAAGATGCGGAACAAGTGAGGGGCGGGCGCGGTCGAGCAAAACGGGCCGGCGCGCAAGTGAAGACGACCCACGGCCAAGTGGATGCGCGAGCGTAGGGATTTGTGCCGGTGGTGAGGCACGGCCCACGTGGACGAGGCGGTCACGAGAAAGGAGGTAGTGTGGGCCGAGCGAGGACGTGGCCATGAGGGTGCGCGCGCGAGGCAGGCCGGTGGACGGCGGTCCACCACGCGAGGTCCCTAGCGGGGCCCATATGTCGGCGGCACGGTTCACATGGACCGAGCGCACGCGGGATGCGACGCTAGGGTTTGGTAGACGGGGTTCAACTCTGGTGCACCGGTGTGGACTTGATGCACGGGCCCATGCGCAGCCTCTCGGCTCTTCGAGGATGGGAGAAAAGGGGCGGTGACAATGTGGCGTTGACATGGCGCCACGTTGGATGGCGGAAGGTTGAAGACGACCGAGGCGGCATCCGACGGCGGGCGGCGAGGGCTTTCTCCGAGATGGCACACAGCGTTTCAAGGGGCGGGAAGTATACCGGAGCGATGGGCGGCACGAGAGGAGACGAGCCAACGGCTTGGATTCGATGGAGAGCGACCGGCGGAGGCGAATCACGGCGACAGCTACCGCCGGTGAGCAAAGAAGGGTTCCTCACCGGAGTGGCAAGGACTCGGTTCGTCAGGACGGGAGCTTCTACGCAGGTCCACGAGGCCATTCCACGCGACGAGAGGGCACGGGTGGCACTAAAACGCGATGGCAACAGGAAACATTGCCCGCCTTAGAGCAATGGCGCGGTGGCGAGCTACAGTAAGCGGTAACGAGGCTAACGCATCGTCTATGCACAAGGGCACACGGCGTCGAGCTAACTAGCTACCTAAGAAAGAGAGGGACAGAGGGGAAAAGAGGCACCATGATGGGGAGAGGCACTGTGAAGGATGGCAGGTAGCACGAAGCGTGATCGCTTCGGCCTCAGGCAGAAGAAGAGGAAGAAGTGGGTGACGAAGTCCTCGACACACATCCCCGCACGCTCCGGTTCCTCCGGCGCGCTCAACGGATGATGGAATATGGCGAGACAACAGCGTGGCAGTGGGAGCTCGGTTGCGGTGGCAGAAGAGAAAATCGAGAGGAGGGACGAGGGATTTTATAGGCGCGGGCGACTTCAAGAGGAAAGAAGCTCGGGCACGGTAAAGGGCAAGGACGGCTAGCTGGCAACCGACGTGGTGGCTTGCTGTCCCTGCCACTAGAAGCCAAACGGCGGCAGAGGGGACGTCGGGCCGAAAGAAGAAAAAGAAAAAGAAAGAGAGGGAAAAGGGAGTGGGCACCCTTGCCATTTTGGGAGAAAGGGAGAGACAGAGGGTTGAGCTCGGCCTCCCCGGCTTGCAAGGTTGTGGCGTAGAGGCACAGCAGGGCTAGGCCCAAGGGAGGACGACAGCGGTGGCGGCGGCGGTCGGTTTGGAACGGAGCAGGGGCAAGGCGGTGATCGACGTAGGCGACGGGCCAAGGGGATGATGACGGCGTCCTTCCAGTCGGCCACGATGATGGGCGTGCGCGGGAGCCAACGGGCAGGTGCGGTTGGAAATAAACGCCAACGCCGGCAGCGCACGCGAGAGAGAGAGCAAAAACGAGAGAGAGAAAGAGGAGACACGTGTTGCGCCAGCGCTCTACCGCGCGACACGTGTGGCGGACGTGACTGCGTGCAGGCTGAGCGGACTGGGCCAGGGCGGCGTGGCCCAGGAGGAAGAGAGGGAAAGTGGGAGAGATGGGGCGACCGAGGAAAGCGCCCAAGGAAGGCGAGGAAGGAAAAATAGACTTTTGCTAAGAGATTTGATTTGGATTTAGAATTTTCTCTAGGGTTTGAGTTGGGCACAGAGAGAGGGACTGAGACCTTGGCACATACAATAAGCACAACCGAAAAGCAAGTTTTCTCAAATAGGGTTTTTAGAGATTAGTTTTTCCCACTAATGCCACGATGAAACGGGCATTACATGCTAGAAGACTGCAAACCAACCATTCCATTAGAAACCAACTCCGGCGAGTCCACATCATCCACAAAGAACACCGAAGAAACCAACTTCTCCCTTTCCACAGGAACACGCATGAAAACTTTTACAACACCGAAGAATGCCACCCTGCAAGTACACCGAAGAACTACCTCATCGACATGCACGACGCGGCCATTGCACCGTTCCCTTCTCCACTGCAGCCGCTGCAACGACATGGGCTTTGTAGCCGCACCACCCTGATATGGCCGCCATGCCCGTACCCACATCGGCGCTTAGGGGTGGGAGAGACAAGGACAAGCATTGGATCGAGCCATCATGAGGTCGAGGATGGCCAGATCTGGTGTCCCCCGACCTCGAGAGGACCTAGGGCTCAAGGGTGGCAACGGAAGCGCTTGCGAATGGAGGCGGTGGCGGTGGGCGCTCGGGATGGCACAGGCTGCGACGGCGGGTGCTTGTGGACGGAGGTGGAGGCCGCAACATGGAGCGCTTGGGTCTTGGTGACCGGTGCGCTCGATGAAGGGGAAGGAGAGCAAGTGTTAACAGCAAAATTTGGTAAAGATATGCCCGCAATCGAGATTGGATTCAAGGCGGATTTGAAGGAATAAAGGAGTTTTCCAAAATAGTCAACGCATCGACTGAAGCTGTATCGGCCGATATGGGATCGGATTCGGCAGCCGATACGGGTGTTCTGAATCGGACTTGGTTGAGCCGATATGGGTAGCCTGGGTTCGTGTTGACTTCGGAGAAGGACTTGAAGACATTGCCAACTAGGAATTGAGTCCGGATAAGGCAATTGTATCTATTGATTAGGAATAAGAGTTAGTTTCTTTTTTATAATATTGTGGTAAGAGTCCACCTAGCACTTGTTTGTTTAGGCAAATTGTAAATAGTGTCTGGCAAGGACATGGTCTGTATGTGCGGGTATAAATATAAGCCTGAGGTCTATGTAAAACAACAAAAGTTCAATACAACACTTTCGGTGCATCGCCACAATTTCTTTTTCATTTTCTCTACAAGTTCGTGCTTCGAGTTTGTCAGCTGGAGGTATGGCTTGTTAATTTATTACATAACTTAGCCAATCTAAGTCGATGGCTAATTTAGCCGTATCGGTCGAACCTTGCACAAGGTTTTGTCGGTGTAGCTAAATCAGTTTATTAGCCTAGATTGGCATAAGGTATCAACCACCCTGAAAAACATGCAAAGGCTTTATTGTTTAGATATCATGTATCTTTTTACACTTTGTGCTGCATCAGCCTTAGTCCTAATTAGAACCATGATCTTTAGCCTGTCTTTTGCTTGCAATAGGGGTAGCATTGGGGTTTCAGCCAATCTTACCTCATATAACTATCTAGCTTTGTTTTAAATTCCTTTAATCATACTCTTCATGTTATATCTGCCCCTTATACAAGGATCTTGTATAAGGTTGTATCGGAGTATTAACCGATACATTATCTGTTTTTAACCTAGTTATGATTCTATCGGCTAGTATCTAATATCTGTCTATAGATTATATATTCATAACCGATGGAGCATGATTAGGGTTTGTTTTATTTTGTTTACCTTATATCTTACGGTCAATTTGGTCAGATCGCATCGGCTAGGTCCATACGGTATGTCATCGCCTTATTGGCCGATCGGCTATCGTACATTTAACTGTTTTATTGTATATCTTGTTGGTTGCAGGATCAAACCAACTGGCACGCCCTGAACCCATTTGTCTAAAAATTTAGACCTGCACTGGAGTGAAACAAATCTCTCAGGCCGTCGTGTTTTGCATCAACAGCGAGCGAACGAGATAAAGAGATAGGTCACCACTACAAGCTATCACGATGACACCACACATGTGATGGGTTATCTCTCGTAGAATTATTTGAAATGGGTATTTTTAAGACTCGTCAGAGACGAGGTTATCTATGATTGGTTGCGTTTACTCATTTGATATGTCCAGTCACCGAGCAGTGAAAATAGTAGAACGACCTTCACTTTAGTAAACTTCAATGCAATTGTCTCTCACTTCAACATATTCTAATGTATTTATCCCCTATCTTAAAATGCATCAATGCATTTGTCGACCACTTTGCCAAACTCCAATGCATCGATTGCTTCAAAGATGAACTCTTTGTGAGATAAATGAAGAAGGAAAAAAAGTCTTTTTGAGACGCAGGAAGTAACTCTATGCATGAAGATTCCCTTTCTTACATCCGCATACTCCCTCCATCTACAAAAAATGAAGTCTTTAGTCCCCAAATATTATTTTAAGAAAGGGCAATAAGTATGTGATATAGCTATCAATATACTTCCTCCATCCGCGACTGATCATCGTATTAGGTTTGTAAAGCAAGAGAAATAAATCAAGCAGCAATTAGCATCGATTAAGCCGCAGTGCCGATTCGGTGGCCCGCGCATGGCGCATGGCCAAGAAAGTTATGTGGATTTAACTGATCTCTAGATAACATCTCGGCATTAAATCATGCATGATAAAAACAAAAAGAAAATCCAAGAAATGCCATTGACAAACACCAAATCTAAGAAATGCTATCGATAAGTGCAAGTTCCATAAACTGTCATTGTACAAGCGATTTCGTCCCAGAAATGCCATTGTCGTTAGGGTTCTATCAATCCCGCGCCATTAAATGCATTGTTTATCCTATAGCACTTAACGGAGGGTTGCTAACAGAACCCTAATGGCGATAGCATTTTTGGGACAAAATCGCTTGTACAATGATATTTCATGGAACTCGTACTCTTCGATGACATTTCTTGGATTTTCTCTAAAAAAAAGAGATTTAACTAATCTCGGGATAACATCTCAGTATCAAGTACTGCATCCAGCGATAAAAAAGTGAACAAAAGCCCGCTATTGACGTTCTGCGATAATGAAACATGGATTTCTTTTTGGGATTTGCTACATGCCTGCCTGCTATTTTTTTCTCTTTTTTCAACTGAATTTGTGACCATCCGATCTGTTCCAAGATTCGTGCTGAGAAGAGGGAAGACAGGTGGGGAGGACCGGTTGTGAACATTAAAATTTGGCAATTTCTGTTAGTCAAGACCGAATCAAAGATGAAATAAACATCGTGATTGTAGCTGGTTCGGTTGGTAGGTTTATTCAATTTTTTATCAGCTTCCGTAATAAGGAAAGTTTGTTTTAGTTCTATTTTCGTAGATAGAGTCCTGAGTCGATGAAGTCGTATTGGAATCGGACTCAGTTAGTTTCCTTTTTCTATAAGTTAGCCGATCGAGTCGTGGCTGAGTTGGACTTGTTCCAACCCAAGGATATAAATATGTACACCTGGGATCTTTATAATTTAACAACAGTTTAATATACAACTTTTGAAACATCGCCAACTCTAGTTTTAGTTTTGATGAGCTCTTGTTTTCGAGTTTGGGCTGCATCGATTTCGATCGCCGAGAAAGTAAGTATCGTCAACTTCGCTTGTATCAGCGAAATTAGTACTTTCTCGGTTAAGTTCGATATACTAGTTAAGCTTTTACTTGTGTTGTCTATCCGATATATCAGCTCTTTCTTGGATTGCTTTACTGTCTTAGCTAGATTCAACATATCAATCACTCTAAAAAGTACCAATCAACTACCTTAAATCTATCAAGCTTAATATTAATCTTGTACTGTCATGGTTAAGTCCAATCTTCTAGGTTATAATTCGCTAGTAAGATTTGCTCAAGTCAATAGGTGTTAATCATTGTTTCATCGGAGTTTCAACCGATGAGGTATCTACTTATCATAATTTAACCTGTTATATCGGTTAATCTACAAGGTTTAGTATAATCGGCTAGTTATTGGTTTTATTATCTTCAATCTTATACTGTCTCGGTTAAGTCCAATTGTTAACACCAAAATTTGGTAAAGCCCGAAGTCATCATCGGCCTAGAATCAGTATCGACTTCAGAGTCCTGGAATCGGCCGATGGGAATTATCACTCGCTAGCAGTCGGATTCTTAGCAGATTCAGTTAAGGAAATTAATGAATTAAAAGAAGCTTATCTAGAAGAGGTTGAGTTCAAAGAGGATGCGGCATGACAATTTATCTATTAATTAGGCAGAGTTAGTTAGTTTTCTTTATTTTTAGGAAAGATTGTTTAGAGTCCAATCAGGACTTGTATCTTTTACTTTATCTTTAGAAAAGTTTATGTCTTGTCCAATAAGGACTAGTATCTATCCATGGGTATAAATATGTATACCCGGAGTCTATGTAATCTATCTCTCAATCAATACAACTACTCTTAGTGCATCATCACCCTCTTTTATGAGGTTTTACTTATCGACCGACGGAACCTGGCACCCAATGTGGGGCTGCATCGGCTTCGATCTCCAGCGAAGGGGTAAGTCCAACGTTTCGCCGGCCCCGGTGAATGTATCGGCTACATTGGTGTTGTTCAAGGCTGCATTGCTTCAACCTCTTGGATTGCTTTGGTTTGGTTGATATATTTACCTACTTGATATTTCAATTTTATCTTTAATAGCATTGTGTTTAGAGACGCATCGGTTTAGCTAGGACTGTCTCAGTTAGGTTTGATCTTCTGTCTTAGCCGATATTTCTCTACAATCACAATGATACTTTAGATAGATTTGTTATATCCATCACATTAGACAGATTTATCGGCTCATTGAGCGTTAGATTATTGTCGAAACTTGGTTTTGGCAATAAGAATCTGGGGGTAGCAGTCAAGCGCCAAACACGATGGGTTAGTATGCAAAGGGGATTTAGACAGGTTCAGGCCCTCTCAACGAGAGGTAATACCCTACTCCTGTTTCGGGGATTTGATCTGCCGAGTGATTTATTGATCTCTTGATCTTTTTCAATATGTGCTCTCGTCAGTTTGTGTATTTTCGCTATATGATTCTCTATGCAGTCGTCTATCCCTCAAGGGACGCTCTACCCTCCTTATATAGTCCTGGAGGGTGGGTTTACAAGTCGGAGACCCTATCATACTCTATGTCGGGCTCCTCAACCTTACCAACTATGGACTATGAGCCGTTACCTTATTACAATGGTAACGTAACACCCAAGTCATAAGCCGGTTTACATAATCATGAGTCATAGCATATCCCCTATGGTAAGTCGGATAAGCTAACCGTGAGGGTATCCGGTACTCATAATCTCCACAGTAGCCTCCAAGATCTTCACAGTCGATGAGATAATCTTGCCTCAAACTAGAATAACACACAGCCAAGTGACTCCTTAGCCGAGTGCTTCTATTGCCGAGTGCCTCCATCACCTCTGCCTGAGTCTCCCGAGTGCTTCTCCTTACGTAATCGACTGACTCCATCTTCGTAATGCAGAGAATTCACTGTCGCTCAATGGCCAAGTCAGACACCCTCGAAAAACTGGTGCCTCATATCAACTCTCTAGAGAATATCCAACAAGATCTTACGAATGCCAGAGAAGAATCAGCAGCTCGGGAGGTCGTCTTGAGGGAGGAAATTAATAAGCTTCGAGATATGAACCTAGAGCTTCGTGGTTCAATCGGAGGTAAAGGAAAACAACTTATCTTGTTCTTGTGTAATCTGCTCAATTCTAACTACCCCAAATCTTCACGCTATAGCCAATGCAACCGAAATCGACTCCCTCAAGGCTGGATTGAAGAAGGCGGAAACTGACAACGCCAAGCTCGAGTCTGACAAGAACAAGGTTGAAGAAGAAATTGAAAGTAACCTTTGAAATTTGTACTTCTCGATCTGATCTTGGTCATTCATGCATCCTGAATCATATCGAACTTGCAGCTAATAGAATAAAATCCCAAGCTCAATTTGAAGTCTTCGCCGAAAAGGTTCGAAGGGCCGAAAGAGTTAGAGATGACATCGCCAACGCAGCCACGCCAATACTGTCGGTGCTCTACAAAAACGGCCTTGGGACAAGTTCTTTAGACGCGGTTGAAGTCTTCGATCGACTCAGAACAGCGCCGAAGAAATATATAGAAAATATTACGGATGTTGTTGTTATGAGTGCTAGTCAAACCTTGGCCATGACGAAGTCGCTCTATCCTCGGGTAGATATAAACTCCATAGGAGAAGGCTTCGCCGATGGTACCACCGATGAGCAGGCCTTAGAGCTGATTAATAAAGCACAAGAGACAGCCAAAAAGATTGCTGCTGACGTGATAGAAAACTTCCAAGGGTAGACTTATAAACATTGTGGAAACATGACTTGTAATTGCTTAATTTATTTATGCTTATGCCCTAATCTGAGTCTTCGCATGTAAATTCTTAAAATTTTTCGGCCGACTGTCACCAAGCCTAGGCTCGATTAAGCCATCGAAAAATTTTCAGTCCTTACTTGCTGAACCCAAACTAGAACAATAAACAATGATAAACTAAGTATGAACAAGTCATTACTGATAAAAAGAACATCATACTTTATTGATATGTATAGCCCCCGACTGACAACTCAAGAAGTCATCTTACTTGAAGTTGGCAGTCGAGAAGAGCATGATACAAAAGTTTAAGGATAATATCGTCGAAGGTGCTCAAACACTCGGGCCTTGATGCCTTGAAGAACCATACCATTGGCGCGTTCAACTTGTCCGTTGCTTCTAGGGTGTGCCACCGATGCATAGCAAATCTTGATTCCAAAATCTTCGCAGAATTCCTTGAAAATGCCTCCAGTAAACTGAGTCCCATTATCGGTTATGATTCTGTTTGATACACCAAACCGATGCACAATGTTTAGAATAAAATCTCGCGCTTTATCCGCAGTTATCGTAGCAACCGGCTTAGCCTCAATCCACTTGGAGAACTTGTCAATCGCAACGAACAGATGTGTAAATCCTCTCGGAGCCTTCTTGAAGGGACCAACCATGTCCAAACCCCATACGGCGAAAGGCCATGATAAAGGGATTGTTTGTAGATCTTGGGCTGGAACATGGCTTTGCCAAGTGAAAAACTGACAACCTTCACACGTGCGGACCACCTTGTCGGCGTCGGAGACCGCCGTGAGCCAGAAAAAACCTTGTCTATAAGCCTTGCCCACCAAAGTGCGCGCCGCAGCATGACTGCCGCAAATACCAGAGTGAATATCTTGCAATAATTGTCGCCCCTCCTCAGGCGTGACGCATCTCATCAAAACTCCAGAAGGGCTTCTCTTATACAATTTCGAATCGACCATGACATAGCCTTGATTACGACGTCGGATTCGTTCCGCATCATCCCGGTCTTCCGGCAGCTCTTGTTGAGTTAAAAACTTGATGAACGGTGTCCTCCAGTCAACGTCGAGCATGGCGACTTGGCTTATAGCTTCTTCGTTGGGGATTGATTTCTTAGCAACAGTCGGCTCATAGAGATGCTCCACAAAAACGTCAGTCGGGGCTGCTTCTCGCTTGGACCCAAACTGCACCAACTCGTCTGCCGCTTCATTATTGTGTCTCAAGACGTGAGATAACTCCAGTCCATCAAAATTGTCCTCAAGTTTGCGAACTTCTTGTCGGTAGGCCTCCATGTTGTCGTTCAAGCAGGACCAATCCTTCATTACTTGGTTAATTACGAGCTGGGAATCTCCTCGTACAATCATCCGTCGTATGCCGAGCGACACGGCGATTCGTAGGCCGTGAAGTAAAGCTTCGTACTCGGTGACATTATGTGAAGCAGGGAAGTGAATATGAAGAACATACCGTAGCCTCTCCCCAGTGGGGGAAATCAACACGACTCTCGCTCCCAAGCCGGTGACACTTTTAGATCCGTCAAAGTGCATAGTCCAGTATTGTAGCTCCTCCCTAGGTACATCTTCTTGTCGCTCGGTCCACTCGGCCACAAAATCCGTCAAGACTTGAGACTTTATAGACGTCCTCGCCTTAAAAGTAATCTCCAGCGGCATCAGCTTCAGAGCCCACTTCGCAATGCGCCCAGTAACCTCCCGGTTATGGATGACATCGCCGAGTGGAAAGGACATGACCACAGTAACCGAATGACCCTGAAAATAATGGGCTAGCTTCCTAGCAGTAATTAGAACTCCGTATAACAGTTTTTGTACCAGAGGGTAGCGGGTTTTGGCTCCTGCCAGCACCTCGCTGACAAAGTAGATCGGCCTTTGAACCTTCTGAGCTCGCCTTTCCTCCTCGCGTTTGACGACCAAGACCGTACTGACCACCTGGTGAGTTGCGGAAACATAGAGCAATAGAGGTTCTTGAGGGTGAGGTGAAGCCAACACGAGTGGCGTTGTGAGGAACTCATTGAAGTCTTCAAAAGCTTTCTGGGCCTCGGCGGTCCATTGAAACTCGTCCGTCTTCTTCAACAACCTGAAAAAGGCATACCTCGTTCACCGAGTCTGGAAACAAATAGGCTCAGCGCCGCCATACAACCAGTGAGCTTCTGGACGTCCTTCTGGGTACTCGAGGGCTTCATGTTCCGGATAGCGTTGATCTTTTCTAGATTTGCTTCAATGCCACGATGAGACACCATAAAGCCGAGCAGCTTGCCTGACGGCACACCAAAGGTGCACTTCTCCGGGTTCAACTTCATTCTGAAGGCCCGAATACTTGCGAAGGTTTCTTCTAAGTCGGCGATTAGGTCTTCCTTCTGCTTGGTCTTGATGACGACATCGTCGACGTAAGCTTCCACGTTCCTCCTGAGCTGGTTCTGAAGGCATCTCTGGATCATACGCTGAAAGGTGGCTCCGGGGTTCTTCAGGCCGAAGGCCATCGTGATGTAGCAATAAGCTCCAAATGGTGTAATAAATGACGTCTTCAGGCAGTCGGACTCTTTCAGGCTGATCTGATGGTAGCCCGAGTAACAATCCAGGAAGCTCAAAAGCTCGCAGTCGGCTGTTGAATCGACGACCTGATCAATACGGGGCAATCCAAAAGGATCCTTCGGGCAGGCTTTGTTGAGGTCGGTGTAGTCCATGCACATGCGCCACTGTCCTATCTTCTTCCGAACCGGGACCGGGTTGGCTAACCAGTCGGGATGGTAAACCTCCCTGATAAACCTAGCAGCCAAGAGCTTGGTGAGTTCCTCCTTGATAGCATCTTTTCGATCTTAAGTGAATCGACGGAGTCGTTGTTTGATAGGTTTGGCGTCATCTTTGACGTTTAATGAGTGCTCGATCACCTCCCTAGGAATACCCGGCATATCAGACGGTTTCCAAGCAAAAATATCTTTATTATTCTGGAGGAAGGTGACGAGCGCGCTTTCCTATTTGGGATCTAACTCCGCGCCTATTACAGCAGTTTTAGAAGGATCGGAGGGGTCAAGGAGGATTTTCTTCGTCTTGGCGTCGCCTTCTCTTGGCTTAGCTATCTTCTTTGCGGGGCAGATGTTGATGCAGCCAGTCGGACTTCTTGTTGGCCGCGTAATCTCTCACGAGTTTGGGCCATGTCGCAGGTGAAGGCTTGCTTGATGTCGCTGTGCAGGGTGATAACTCCGTTGGGACCGGGCATCTTCATGATGAGATAAGTATAGTGTGGTACCGTCATGAATTTGGCGAGCGCGGGTCTTCCGATGATCACATGGTAAGTCGCTTCGAAGTCGGCAACCTCAAAGGTGATGTTCTTCGTCTGGAAGTTCTCTCGAACTCCAAAGGTGACCGGAAGGGTGATATGTCCGAGTGGCGTAGATGACAGCCCCGGGATGACTCCATGGAAGGGGGCTGAACTTGGCTTTAATTCTGTTCTCGGGATCTGCATCTCGTCCAACGTCTTGGCAAAGAGGATGTTGAGGGCGCTGCCGCCATCGATGAGGACGCGCTTGAGCTTGATGTTGCGAACCACCGGGTCTAGTACCAGGGGATATCATCCCGGGTAAACCACTCGGTCAGGGTGATCCGAGTGGTTGAACGTGACAGCCACCTCCGACCATCGTAGGTAGTGTGGGACTTCGGGTTGTACCGCGTTGACTTCTCTGTCGGTCAGCTTTTGCTTCCTCTTGGACTCGTACGCCAGCGGTCCCCCAAAGATGTGGTTTAGCTCTCCCCTGGGATCTTGGAAAGGTTCTGGGCTGCCAGCCGGGTCATTCTTCTTGGTTCCCGATGTGCCAGCTTCATCCGCCGGCTTCTTGCGTAGTTGGGCTGCGTACTGCTCAGCGAACTGCTTGTAGATGAAACAATCCTTGGCCGCGTGCTTGTGATTAGAATGATGCGTGCATTGAGCGTTCATGATCTTGTCGTAGGCGGTGATTCAGGGACGCTGTTGGTAGTTCGACGTCGTGGCCACTAAACCCTCGGGCTTACGCTTGCGATCTTTTTAGCCGTTGTTGCCGTTGTTGCCGTTGTCCTTCTTAGGGCGCCAGCTCCCGGATTGCTTGTCGTCCCTCTTGTCATGCCTGTCTTGCCGTGAAGCCTTGATTGCATCATCGGATTTGGCATAGGAGTTGGTTGTCTCGAACATCTTCTTGACCGTTTTCGGTGGCTTGCGCCCAAATTTGCCGATCAGCAACTCGTCGCGGACGCCTTTCTGGAACGCGGCTATAATGACATCGTCAGTGATGTTGGGGATCATGTTTCGCTTCTCCGAGAAGCACCGGATGTAGTCCTTCAACGACTCGTCTGGCTTTTGAATTACATTGTATAGATCAAAGTGGGTTCCGGGTCTTTTGAAAGTACCTTGGAAGTTAGCGATGAAGTGGTCCCGTAGCTCGCTCCACGAGTCGATCGAGCCACTTGGCAAACTCGTGAGCCAGTTCCTGGCTGAGTCAATGAGAGCAACGGGCAGGTAGTTGGCCAGGCTTTGCTGTCTCCTCCTGCTGCGCGGATGACGAGGGTGTACACGGTCAACCATGACTCGGGGTCGGTTTTGCCGTCGTACTTGTCAATCCCAGTGGGCTTGAAGCCACTCGGCCAATCCACTTGACGCAGGTCCCGAGTGAACGCGAGTACTCCATCGTCGTAGTAGTCGGGTGATCTCCTTCGGTCTTCATAAGAGCGTCGGTCGCGCTCCTGATGGCGCCGGTCGAGGACCTCCCTCAAGTCACTCGGCGGGGGCCTTCGGGAGCTGCTTGGATGGTTGGAATTGTAGCTGCGATGAATCCGATCGTGGACGGGTGGTCGGCCATGACCTCTCTCATGAGAGTCGGCCGATTGTTCTTGATGCTTCTATGCTACGTTGCGGGGAAGGTTCTTGGATTTGATGGGTGTCTTGCTCTACTAGGGCCTCTTATAGTCTTTGGATCGTAGCGGTGGTAGGCGGCTTCTGTCGGGTGTTTCGGCGATGGACTCAGTGGGTCTCCGTGCGGAGCTAGATGGAGGGTCGTTGGCCGTAGCCACAACGATGGTCTTAATCTTGTCCAAAAGTGGTGTTATCGCGGCAGGTGCCGCTTCAATGACGGTGTCAATGAGGGTAAGGGCAGCTACGGCGTTTTGTTGAGGCGTCTGGAAGATGTTGGCATTGTCGACTCGTGTCTGTAATATGGCCTCACGGGCAGAGCGCCCAGTCGCCCTCAGGTCTCGTTTCTTCCTGTCGGCTTCTTCTTTCTTCTTGAGCTCCTCCTCCTTGCGCTTGTTCTCCTCCTCCATACGCTTGTGCTCTTGCTTAAGCTTGGCTCGTTCCTCCTCCGCTATCCTCCGGGCCATGGCCGAGTCAGTCTCGGCTACTTCGGCCATGAGGACGTCGAGGAGCGCCGGATCATAGTAATCTTTGTCTAAGTCGGAGTTGTTGATGTCGTCCGTGGAGATGTCGTAGAGGTCGTCGAAGTCGGTGGAGCTAAGGTGTTCGTCGAGTTCCGTAGATGAGTATGACCCGAGTCGTTCGAGTATGACAGCAACTTCCCTCGCGCCCAGATCGCAACATGTAGATGATGAGGAAGGTTTTCTCGAGTGGATCGAATCCAACTCCGAAGACAGCAGATTGTGCTAGATCTTAGCGTCATCCGGTAACCCAAACGGCGCCAAGCAATTTTCCCCTCCCGACTGGTTCGAATCCGAGTCGAGAAGAGAAAGCTTACTGAGATTGTCGGCGATGAAGTTGAGGCTGCCGAAGCGGAATGCCTGCCCCCGAAGGGAAAGCGATGTCGTCGATGCCTGACGTAGATCCTATCGCGCTTGTCGGCAAGATGAAGAAGAAAACTTGATGCACTGTCCCCTACCTGGCGCGCCAACTGTCAAAACTTGGTTTCAGCAATAAGAATCTGGGGGTAGCAGTTAAGCGCCAAACACGATGGGTTAGTATGCAAAGGGGATTTAGACAGGTTCAGGCCCTCTCAACGAGAGGTAATACCCTACTCCTGTTTCGGGGATTCGATCCGCCGAGTGATTTATTGATCTCTTGATCTCTTTCAATATGTGCTCTCGTGAGTTTGTGTATTTTCGCTATATGATTCTCTATGCAGTCGTATATCCCTCAAGGGATGCCCTACCCTCCTTATATACTCCTGGAGGGTAGGTTTACAAGTCGAAGACCCTATCATACTCTATGTCGGACTCCTCAACCTTACCAACTATGGACTATGAGCCGTTACCTTATTACAATGGTAACGTAACACCCAAGTCATAAGCCGGTTTACATAATCATGAGTCATAACCTATCCCCTATGGTAAGTCGGTATTGACGCCAAATCTGTACCGCTGATGTGGATCCGGCGTGCGGACACACGAAGGCCTGGGAGATCTGCTTAACTCCAGTGCAGGTCCTAAAATTGATGAAGCGCGGGCGTGCCAGTCAGTTTGATCCTGCCACTGACAAGATATGCAAAATAGCAGAACAGAAGGTCTATCGGCTGATAGGCCGATAAGGCAAAAACGTATCGGCCGGTAGGCCGATAGCCAAAATAACCGGTCGGCCGATGATAACATGATGATATAGCAATATGATATAGCATAATCCAAATATAAAATAAATATCGATCTGTAGATTAAAGCACACATCGGCCAAAGGTCCGATGGCATAAACTCTCAATAAGCAGATAAACAATAAATACTCTGTTGTCATCGGCCGGATCCAATCTATACATAAAACTCTTGGGCCGATGCAACGTCCAGATAATTCACCGGCTGAAACCCCGATGAAACCCTTATTGGCAGCCAACAAGCAGGCTAGAGATTACGGTTCTAATCACGACTTAGTAGGTCAAACCGAACTGATGCAGCACTAAGTATGAAAAGAAACGCAAGACCTAGACAATCAAGCACTTGACTGATTTTCAGGATGGTGGATACTTTAGCCAATCTAATCTAGCGAGGCGATTTAGTCGATACCGGCGTAAACCCTAAAACGAATCTCGGCCGATAAGGCTAAATCGAGAAGCCAAACTAGATTGCCTAAGATATATGATAGTAGGTGCTTACGTTGATGAGATCAGAACATCGAAGCCCTAGCCCCGACAACGCAGGCAGCCATAACGAGACTTACCCCTCGCGAGAAGGGCATGAACTCGCCGAAGAAGACGGAAATAAAAAGGTGGCGATGCGCCGAAGTTGTATTGATCGTGAGATAAAAATTACATGACCTACGGGCTTACATATTTATACCCATAGGCTAACAAAAATCTTAACAGAATACGGCTCAAACTTTCCTAAAGATAAGAAGGAAACTAACAAACTTATCCTAATTAAAAGATACAAGCCACATCCTCCTTGGACTCGATTTCTTCCGGATAAGATCCTCCTAAACCAAATCCAACAAGAATCCGACTGCTGAAAATATGGGTAACTCCCATCGGCCGCTTGTAGACCTCCGAAGCCGATACAGACTTTGAGGCCGATATGTACTCTGAGCCGATACACAAACTAGGCCGATGATGACTTTGGGGCTTACCAAATTCTGGCGTTAACAGTCGGATAAGCTAGCCGTGAGGGTATCCAGTACTCATAATCTCCACAATTATTATATACAATCTTGTGCTGCATCGATTGGGTTCGACCTACTAGATTGTTGTTGATAATCTAAGTCTTGTTAAGCCGATAGGTTCATGCTAATGTTTCGTCGGAGGGTTAGCCGATCTTATCCGATGTGTTAAATTTCTTTTTATGGTTTTACTATCTTGGTTAAATTTAATACATGACCACCCTGAAAATCAATCAAAGGCTCGATTGTTTAGACCTTATGCTTCCTTTCATACTTAATGCTACATTAATTGGGGTTGACCTACTAAGTCGTGCTTGAAATTGTAAGAACTAGCTTGCTCTTTGATTGCCAATAAAGGTTTCATCGGGGTTTCAGCTGATGAGTTATCTGGACGTTGCATCGGCTTATAAGGATTACATATAAATTAGTTTTAGCCAATGACAACAAAGGCTTCATTGATTATCTAATCATTTGGATTTATCGACGTCGGATCTCCAGCCAATGTGTGCTTCAACCTTCGGATCATCAGTGACTTTATCATGTCTTTATTGGCCGATTGGCTTCTATTGGATTATATTGTTGTATTATTACAAATTCTTACTACTTATCAGCTGATTGTCTTTATATCATTATTTACTCAAGTAATAGAAACTACCCTATCGATATCGGCTAATATCGACATCAACTGGAATTACTATATCGACTTGCTGGCCGATCGGCTCTGCGATCTTCAATTTATATATCTTGTTAGTTGCAAGATCAAACTGACTGGCACGCCCGTATCTTATCAATTTTAGGACCTGCACTGGAGCTAAGCAGATCTCCCAGGCCTTCGTGTGTTTCAACACGGTTCGTCAACGCAGATTTAGCACTATCGACTGGACGCGGATTTTTCGTCAACACCAATCTATCAAGATTATGGTTAATAATTACAGATTGCTACTGATTATATTCTAACTTTTTATAGCCGATGTTGGTTTATTTTCTTCATATAGAGCAATGATAAGTTTCAATTAATTCTTGGCACATCGGCTTATATGCAAAAGATATATAATTGTTCAAATTCTACTTTATTGCCTTCAATCCTATACTGTCTCGGTTTAGTTCGATCTATCAAGATTGGTTGTAATAAAGTTAGATGATTTACAATTATATCACATCTAAGTTTTGGCCAATGTTACTTTTAACTTGTTATATCTAAATTTCATTGGTTATAGCCGATCGATCCGAAATTCCATCGGCATCGGCTGGGAACATGATACTATATCGGCCCTGTGGCCGAATGGCCCCATGATCTAATATTTTTGTTTCTATTTTTTTAGTTGCAGGATCAAACTAACTGGCACACCCTGAACCCAATTTGATAGGACTTGCATTAAAGTTAAGAAAATCTCTCAGGCCTTCGTGTGTACGATGAATTTCGTGTCAAAACGACTTTGTCACGCCTGGTGGGACTGTTATTCATCATGTCAGAACATAATCAAGATGACATAATTCCAATCACGATGGAGAAGTTGACAAATGAGGAAAGAGCGCAAGTAGAGCAAGTTATACAAGATTATCAAAACCTGTGCTTGGAATCTTTTAGCATGACTCGGCAGGGACCAATTCAGAAATCTCAATTTCCCAGGCCGATGATGATCATCAAGAAGGGCTAGTAGTTAGGGTTTAAAATAATTTATAAATTAATGTACTGATTTGTGTAATTATTGTTTAATTTAAATCCCCAAAATTTGGAACATATTATGTGCGCTCTATTTTTCCTATACTTTTAAGTGACTGAAACTATAAAGGAAATACATAAAATAATAGACTTATTTTACAACTGAATATTTTTAAGAATGAAATATTTTTAAAAAGAAAGTATAAAAGGAAAAGATATATAAAATAATAGGCTTATTTTATAAGAAGAAAAAGGCATATGCAAAGAATTAAAAAAGAATATACATTTAAGAAAGAAAATAAATTTTAAAGGTAAGTATAAAGGAGATGATTTATAAAATAATAGGCTTATTTCATAACCAAATATTTATTTAAGAAAGAAAATATATGTTAACAAAAAGATATAAAAGAAAATATAATTATGGATTTTTTTTGGGGGGTTGGTGCCGGTTCGATTATTGAATTGGTACCTATAGTGGGAGATAGGTATCGATTCAATAATAGAACCGGCACCAATGCATGGCAAAGTTCCTCACTCTGTCTTGGCAGCGGCGCTCTCCCCACTCCCGACGGCGGCGCGGCGTGGTGCGGTGGTGTAGTGGTGTGGGGCGCGACGAGGAGGCGCGTGGCTTGGAAGAGGCAGCGAGGAGGCGGCTCAATAGCACGGTGGCGAGGGGAAGCGGCCCTCACTGGGCCCATGCGATGGTGAGGAGGAGGCGATGCTTGGTGGCCCCACGCAGACGTGAGAAGGGGTGGCGCTCGGCGGCGGCTCAATGGTGGCCGCAAGCTCAGAGATGGAGCGGATCGAGAGGCGCGCGATGGATAGGAGGAGGCATCCACCCCGTGAGCGGAGCACTGGTGCCGGCGTTGATCCTCCCTCGCTCGCTGGTGAGCATCCGCCCAGATCCTCTTTCTCATCTTTCTCTTCCAGATCTGGAAGCTATTCTCTTTGCCTTTTGCCCAAGATTCAGTGAAATGATGAATGCCGAGATGAATTTCAGTGAAATGATTCCCATATGTGATTTGTGATTTGACGGATGGTGATATATAGTGTGTTGTTCATATGCTACATGCAGATGTCTTTGGAGAATTTAGAAGAGGGGATATGTGATATATGAGTTTGCTTTTTGTGGGTAGGAGTTTTGCTATGGAATCATTTTTAGTTTTGCTTTGCTAGGGAATACAATACACTAAATCTATGTGGAAATTTAAAATATGACTCACTTAATTTAATTGATAATAGTTAACCTAATTTTCACCATGTATTATTGTTGATCAGAAGAAAATGTTTCAGTTGTTATGGGTAGCTGTCAATTTTGCCGAAAAACTGAACCTTAAATAAGGCAATCTATAGTGCTTATGAAAGAGGTTATTGGTATTTGATACGATGAGGTTATTGGTATTTGATACGATCACAGATAAACCCACGAGTGCACGGATACCAATGTAGCACTTCACCTCAGAGTGTTCCAAGGGTATCAAATCATAGGAAACGTGTGTGTAAAATCTATGAAACGAATTCATCCAAGGACAACAACAAAATAGAAGGCGTAGGATAGAGAGGATTTTTATGGGTTAAAATTCTTGAATTAAGTTAAAGTAAAACTCTATCACTTGCTTCGAGCACCGACTTTCCCTGGTCTGCCAAGCGAATTCAGCCTGCAGCTCTATGACGTACCTGAACGTGGAGAATTACAAAGGACGGATAGGACTGTCACAACTTGTCGCCTACCTCTACAACCCGTGGAGCGTGCAACAAACAAAGATAACCTTTAACTTAGACACCACGTCTACGTTATCGATTACTACTCTAACCTTGCGCAAGAACTTTCTTCTTTATCCAGAATCTTAGTACTAGAGCACTTAAGATAAATATTTAGCGTTCTTGTCCATGTGATCCAAAGAGACGGCTAAGGCCAGGCTGTAAATGTGCCCCGGGCATAGCCCGCGGGGGGACGTGCCCCGAGTAAGCTATAATGGTGCCCCGGACACAGCCCGCGGGGGGTCATGCCCCACGTAAGCTGTAATGGTGTCTCAGGCACAGCCCGTGGGGGCCGTGCCCCGGGTAAGCTATAAATGTGTCCCGGGCATAGCCTGCAGGGGGTCGTGCCCTGGGTAAGCTGTAAATGTGCCCTGGGCATAACCCAAGGGAGGTCGTGCCCAAGCCAAGCTATAGAGGTACCCTGAGCATAGCTCGCGGAGAGCTGCGTCCGAAGCTCTTGAGTAGCCAATGATAGGGACCCTAGTTCCCATTTCATTGACAGTGGCACTAGGCCGGCTAGAGATGTATTGGCAAGCGTGTATCGAATGGAAGAGATTAGAAAGTTACCGATAGGAGATGGGAGTTGAAGTTATTGTCGGGTCCGGTTAAGGGGATTGAAGGTATTACGAAAAGGGGATCGGATTCGAGAAAGAAACAATGTGTATCTATTAATTAGGTAGAATTGTTTATTTTTCTTTTATATAATTTTAGGAAGGATTAATTAGAGTCCGGATCGGGCTTGTAATTTTCTTTTATTTTTAGGAAAGTTTTTGTCGTGTCTGATATGGCCTCCAACCTGGCAATTTTGACGACCAAGATCTGAAGCTAAGGTGCCAGTCCGATAGTAAAGGTTTGGATTGTTTAAAGGGGATCCTATTGGTTTCGGCGTTAATAAAATCAGTTGCATCCTCGTTTCCCATCAGTCCCAGAAAATAGAAGGGGGGTTGATCAAGCATCGGGATGGCAATTTGATACCTTAGGTGCTACAGTGGATGAATAGTATTGATGAAGAACTCGAAGAACACGGAGTGCAAATGAGATTGATCAAGGGCAAAAAGCGGCTAATACGATGGAGAAAGGGAGTGTGGATCTACGTACCTCAGGGATGCCCGCGATTGTCACCATTGAACCTAATGGATGAGTTCGCCGAAGACGGAGGAGAGACAGAAGGAGCTTGTTGAGGAAGGTAAAGTAACAGTGTAATGATGAAGAAGAAGACCGTTACTATTTATAGGGTGTGGAGTTAACCATTGGGTTGGGCCGATGGAAACCCTAATGGGCCAAAGTTTTGTGGGCTAAGACAAAGAATTCCGAAGCATGTCTATCCATACTTCGGAATTAGGGGACATGTGTTAACGATAAAATTTGGCATATTCCGTTAAAGGTGGAGCGAGATTGGTGGCGTAATTTTGGTAGCTGATTACGAAAAAATGCTTCGGCTGGAGATGTATCGGCAAGCATGTATCAGATGAAAGAGATTAGGAAGTTGCCGATAGGAAACGGGAGTTGGAGTTCTTGTCAGATTCAGTTGAGGGAATTGAAGGTATTACTAAAAGGGGATCGGATTCAAGAAGGAAGCAATGTGTATCTATTAATTAGTTAGAATTGTTTATTTTTCTTTTATATAATTTTAGGTAGGATTAATTAGAGTCCGGATCAGGCTTGTAATTTTTTTTAAATTTTTAGGAAAGTTTGTGTTATGCCCGATATGGACTATTTTTTGTACATAGGTATAAATATATACACCCAAGATCTTGTAAATGAACAATAGTTCAATGCACACTTTCAGCGATCGTCACTCTCTCACGAGGTTTATTTTCGACGAGTTCTTGTCTTCGAGTTGGGCTACATCGGTTAGGTTCGATCTCCATCAAGAAGTAAGTTTCGTCTACACTTGCTTGTATCGGCGGGGCTAGAGCTTCCATCGGTTAAGTTCGACACTTTAAACTGGTCGATACAAGTGCTAATTTATCATATACATTGCTTAATCTAAGTCAATAGTTTCATTTACTTATATCAGCCAATTCTACCCGGATTTGTTGATATCGGCTAAATAAATCTTATTGATTTAGATTGATTATTGTATCAACCACCCTGAAAAATAATCAAAGGTTTGTTTAAACCTTATTATTTTGATTACAACTTAGTGCTACATCAATTAGGTTTGACCTACTAAGTTGTTTTTGAAGATGTAATAACTAACTTGCTCTTTGCTTGCCGATAAGGGTAGCATCGGGGTTTCAGCCGATCTTACTTGGTATAACTGTTTCGTTTTAAGATTGTAGGTTGTCTTTAACTTAATGTGTTATATCTATCATTTTCTATAAGCTTATCAGCTCTTTAAATCTATTAAGCTTGCCAGCAGTATCGCATTGTCTCGGTTAGGTCCGATCTGTTGAGACCGTAGCTTGTTTAATAGATTTAATCAAGGTTGATATTCTTGTATAAGGTTGTATCAGAGCTATAGCCGATACGTTATCTTTTTCTATTAAAGTTACTTCATCGACTATTATATAAGTTCATATAATTATTAATTTATCTGATCTTTATTATTAGCAAGAAATATTGTCTTGGTTAGGTCTGACCTATCGTTGTTGCTAGTACTTAAGAAAAAGATTAAATTAACAATTACATGTTATTTGTCTCTATAGCCGATCGCAACTATCTTGGATTTAATCCATATCTTTCTGCATATCGGCTAGTATCTAGATCATATAATTGTATAACAATTGACCTTAATATTATCAATCTTATGCTGTATCGATTGAGTTCGACCTATAGGATTGGTTTTGTTAAAGAAAAGTTATTTATGATTATGTTCAAACTAGATCTAGTCTATATACAGTATCTTTTATAACCTATAGCCAATTCATTTATGCATTGGCTGATACGATACGACATCGGCCTATCGACCGATGGGCTATCCTCTTCTAACGTTTTCCATTGTTTATCTTATTGGTTATAGGATTAAACCAACTGACACGCCTTGAACCCGAAACTTTTGGACTTGCACTGATGTAAAGCAAATCTTCTAGGTCGTCGTGTTTTACATCAACACGCCACCATCCGGCCACCACGGGCACGAGGGCGGCCCGATCCGGCCACCACGAACTGGGGACGGCCAGATCCGGCCACCATGGGCACAGGCGCAACTCCCTGGCCGTCTCCCCCATCGAGCAGTCATGCCAAAGTGTTTGGCGATGAAGGCCAAGTCTTGGGCGATGACGAACTCCTCCAGCTACTGCATCTTTGTCTTCACGGTAAGCTAGCTAGTGTTGGTGATGTTCGTGATGAAATTTGTGACAGTCCCAAGTGTAGGTGATGTAGTTTCTGCAGTTTTTTGGATGAAAGTGATGCTGTGATGATTTCTGAATGAAATTGATGATGTGATGATTTGTGGATGAAATTGATTTTGTGATGATTTCTGGTTGAATTGATTCTATGATGATGTTTGAATCTTCTGAAGATAAAGATTGAAGATAAAGATTAAGTGTTTCACGTAAAACAAGATGATATTAACGTGCGATTAATTAAGTTTTAATTATTACAAACTTAAAAAATGGATTTATTTGATATTTTAGAACAACTTTCATATAGAAAATTTTCGCACAAAATACACCGTATAACCGTTTGAAAAACGTGTCACGAGTATCCGAAACTTTATCTCCTCTTTGTAGTCTACAAATCGAACGCAGCCAATATATTATGTAATGATCTGTGTGGATGTAATTGAAATATTGTCTGAGCCTAGGAAAGAGGCGGCTCAAAGCATCGGCTTGAGCTGTCAATTTTTTTTTATTTTGTAGAGACCTCATCTGTGCCGAGAATTTGCCCAGCATTGATACCCTATCACTATCAGTGTCAAAAGTTATGTATCAGCAATCGGCACTGATATCAGTTACGACCCGTACCGATATAGTTTTTTAAGTAGTGTACATATATCGGTTTTCAAGTATTTTAATTTAAAACCCAACGAGCTGGCTTTATTATTAAACTTGCTCTTAACAGATCTGGGGTTAGGGGTTAAAATCATAGTAATAAATATTGTGATTACAGTGAGTAACTATCGGGTACTAGTTTCAAGGCTTTAGATTGGAGGTAGACACAATGATTTCTAGGTGGTGTCATGAGGTACACTGCATTATTTGCCTACAAAAATCTAACTCAGGCAGTAATACTTGAGATTAAATAACGCGTATCTATACGACATTTGATAGTTTAAATAACTAAAACGTAGCCCGCACATGCATGGACATTTTATTTGACGTTGTTTTAATTTGTGTTAAGAATATTTTATGTGTGGGTGACTTTTTTTAAAAAAAATGACTCTATTGTAAACTTGTTTTTGTCATAAAAAATTGCTTGGGATTGCTTTGAACATTGATTATGATTTTCTTATATTTACCCTTGCAACGTATAAATTCTAAACTAAGATTACTTGCAAGTATACAATTTTGAAACTATGAGAAAATATTGTGTTGTGACAATGGAGTTGGTTCTTATGAAACTATCATTTGTACTATGTGTGTTTCTTTTTTAAATATTTAGCATATCTTATTTTTGAAGTTTCTGAGCTTTAAGTAAAAAATTTGCTTTTATACTATATATTTATTTATGAATTTTAGGATATATTAAGTGTAGATATTTTTTATTAAAAAATATGGTTAATAGGAATGTTTTATCTAATTAAAGAGACTTCTATTTACTTCTACTCCCATCTTTTTTTCATATGGTTTCTCATTTTCTTTGAAAAATGAATTTGATACGGGAGGAAAGGTGAGACTACTTAAGGAGCAAGAGTTCAGGCAGTTCATTTCAAGAAATCTAATCTAATGTTTATAATATTGAACCCACTAATTTAAATGAAAATACAGAGGTAGATCTGCTTTTTTTCTCAAATTTTTTAGGATTTTGTCTAATTTATTAGAGCGTCAAGTGACGATTTGAGAGCATTTTGAGAAAGTTTAATGAATTTTTAGTATACATTTAGTATATAATAGATGTCTAAAATACCGTTCAAATCATACATGGGTAGATAATTGTTTGACTCACTATAAATTTTAAGAAAAATATAAAGTTTTTGTGTACTTAGCCTTCTAACAAAATATAGAAATTTATGTATATTTTAATATTTTTTTAAAAAAAATTTCTATATAGCATATGAAAGAGAAATTACATACACAAAAGATAGTCAAATCAGAAAAAAAAAATTATATAGCATGTGAATGATTATGTACATAAAAAACATTAACAAAAGAGTATTCTATTAGTATATAAAATATAAATTATATAATAAATAGATAGATAGATTAGATAGATAGATACCATTTGACCTGGTCAAACCCCGTCCTCACCCGCGCGAATTTGCCTTCCCGCCATCCTCGGCTGCCTAGCTATCCCGCGAAAGCCGCCCGCTCCCTCGCCGGGGAAGAAACAGAGCCCCAGGATACCACGCCCCAAACTTAGGCACGCGCGTCTCACACGGCCACACGCCGGCCTCTCCGTCCCCGGCCCCCCCTTCGCGCCATGGCGCAGCCTCTCCTCTTCCTCCTCCTCGCCGCCGCTGCTGCGGCGGCGGCGGCGGCGGCAGCCCTGCTGCCGGCCGCCGTGGCGCAGAACATGACCGACGCCGAGGCGCTGATGCAGCTCAAGAAGTCGTTCACAAACTCCTCCTCGCTGTCGTCGTGGCTCATCACCAGCACGGACGGCGACAAGTCGCCGTGCGCACCGGGGTCGCACGAGTGGCACGGCGTCGTGTGCTCCCGTGGCAAGGTCACCGGCCTCCGCCTCAATGGCCTCCGCCTCGGCGGCACCGTCGACGTCGACGCGCTCGTCGGATTCCGCCGCCTGCGGTCCGTCTCGTTTGCTAGCAACAACTTCTCCGGCCCGCTCCCCGCCGTCGACCGGCTGATGGCGATCAAGTCCATGTTCTTCTCCGACAACCAGTTCACCGGCACCCTCCCGGACGACTTCTTCTCCAAGCTCAACCACCTCAAGAAGCTCTGGCTCGATCGCAACGAGCTCTCCGGCACCATCCCGGCGTCCATCGCGCAGGCCACGTCACTTCTTGAGCTCCACCTCGCGCACAACGCCTTCTCCGGCGAGCTCCCGCCGCTGCCGCCGCCAGCGCTCAAGGTGTTCGACATCTCCGGGAACGACCTCGAAGGCGTCGTCCCGGAGGCGTTCCGGAAGTTTGACGCCGGCAGGTTCGGCGGCAACCAGTACCTCTGCTACGAGCCGACCTCAGACCGGCCGTGCAAGCGTGAGCAGACGGAGTCCAGCTCATCCAAGAGGATGCCCATGGTGTTCGCCACGCTGTTCGTCTCGGCCGTCGTGATGGCGCTCCTGCTGTGCCTGTGCTGCAACCGGACGAGCCGCGTCCGCGACTTCGACCCCGACCACCGCCGCGGCGGCGAGATGGAGGGTCTCGACGAGAGGCCGCCGGTGTACATGGTGAAGCAGGCGCCGACGACGGGGAAGCGGAGCACGTCGTGGCTTGGGAAGAGGACGGGGTCGTCGCTCCGCGGGCACCGGCGCGCCGCGTCGGCCGCGAAGGCGGACGAGCTGGGCGGCGGCAGTGCCGGGGACCTCGTCATCGTGAACAACTGCAAGGGCGTGTTCGGGCTGACCGACCTGATGAAGGCGGCGGCGGAGGTGATCGGCAGCGGCGGGCTCGGGTCGGCGTACAAGGCGGTGATGGCCAACGGCGTGGCCGTGGTGGTGAAGCGCGCACGAGACATGAACCGCGCCACCAAGGACGCGTTCGAGGCCGAGATGAAGCGGCTCGGCGCCATGCGCCACGCCAACCTGCTGCCGCCGCTGGCCTACCATTACCGGAAGGACGAGAAGCTGCTGGTCTACGAGTACATCCCCAAGGGCAGCTTGCTCTACGTGCTCCACGGCGACCGGGGCATGGACTACGCGGCGCTGGACTGGCCGATGCGGCTCAAGGTGGCCGTCGGCGTCGCGCGAGGCACGGCGTTCCTCCACGGCGAGCTCGCCGGACACGAGGTGCCACACGGCAACCTCAAGTCGGCGAACATCCTCCTCGCGCCGGACTTCGAGCCGCTCCTCGTCGACTTCGGCTACTCTGGCCTAATCAACCACATGCAGTCGCCGAACTCCATGATCGCGCACCGGGCGCCCGAGTGCGCCGCCGGCCACCCCGTCAGCGCCAAGGCCGACGTCTACTGCCTCGGCATCGTCCTCCTCGAGCTCCTCACCGGCAAGTTCCCTTCCCAATACCTCCACAACGCCAAGGGCGGGACAGACCTCGTCATGTGGGCGACGTCGGCGATCGCCGACGGCTACGAGCGGGACCTGTTCGACCAGGCCATCATGTCGGCGTGGAAGTTCGCCCTGCCGGACATGACGCGGCTCATGCGTGTCGCCGTCGACTGCGTCGAGATGGACGTCGACAAGCGGCCGGACATGAAGGTCGCCGCGGCGAGGGTGGAGGAGGTGGTCGCCGCGGCCATGGCCACGGTGAGGGAGCGGCATCAAGCGGCCGGCGAGAGAGACGCCGCCGCCGGCGGCAGCAGCAGAAGCTCGCACGCGCAGTACGTGCGAGACGGGTCCATGCAGCGGATCACAAGCGTCGGCGAGCGGTCGTCACGGCGAGGTAGCAACGACTACTCGTACGGCATGTCGTGAGACGGCGGCGTCGAGCTGGCTGGCCGGAGACAATTTTTGTAAGTCGGCAAGCGAGGGCCATTTTTTTCTCTTCTTTGTCTATGTCAGCATTAGCCTTCAGCAAGAAAAGAAACTGTTTCTGCATCCAGTATTTCAAGGCAGAAGTGCAAATTAAGCAGGAATATCACAAGAAACAATACACATCCAACCAGATTCTTGCAGGATTTTCTCGTTTAAAATGGATATTTTCAAACTTCCAATTAGTGTTCAAGCCATATTTTTGTGATTTAGGTTGGCGTTTCCTTTAAGAAAATCGAAATACATCCTCCAATAACCCAAAGAAAGGTAATCCCAGGCAGCTTACTCTAAATGAATCAGACTACTACTTGTATGGCTATTACGAGACCGATAAAAACATTTTTAAGATACCCTTACCAAAACATATAACATGTTCAATCCTGAGCCCCAACAGGAAGGGCCATCTAACAGCAGCAGTAAACGCCATCGATGTGTTTACTAAATTTCAACTAAACGAATGCCCCGGCCATTTCAAATTCCACTTCGGTTTGGGAGTCTGATAGGAGAAATCGAACTGAACGCCAGTAATTTTGCATTGCAATATCTTGAATCCATAGGCATATGTGTTATGTGTATAATGCTCATTTCGTCAGTCTCATCCCAGCTTCTGATTAAACTGTTTCGTGATTAATTCTTTCGTCTTGATTTATGGTTCAGTGAAGTTTCTGACATTGCGACAGGTGACTGTTTCGTGATTAATTCTTTCGTCTTGATTTATGGTTCAGTGAAGTTTCTGACATTGCGACAGGTGAAGTGCATGAGCGATGTCGATGTATATACTCGATCACACGCTACGCGTTGTCGCTGCGTGGCTCGTTCTAGTATGCAAAGGTCTCTGCATATTATAATCCTCTCTGAATGTCTCTGAATGCTTAACAGTTAACAGTTCGTCAGGCAAACAGATTGAGATTGCTTGTGCGTCCAAGCTTGTCGTAAAATGTTTGCGCTCCAGCTTGCACGCTTATGTAAAAACCTTGCCTCGACACGAAATCTCCGGTAGTCTACTTGATGACTCAGCTCATTGATCTGATTAATGGTGTCAACAAACGACTCACTCCATGATCGCACTTGCACATATACTATGTCAAGAAATTCACAACTAAGGTATATTTACTCGTAGGTCATTGCATATGCAAATTAAGAAAAAACATTTCTTTTTTCAGAGGGAGTCTGCAAATACCATTACTAACTCTCTGTCTGTCTCTCCTAATCCTTTTCAAGCAGCTACAGTACGTCTCTCTGATCGATCTATGGGCTTTATTCGGCCAAATCTTGCAGCTTGTAATTGAATGCGTCAGAGGCTCGGAGTTGTTTAATTAGGTGCATTTCTAGCACCTGTAGGACACCCAACAAAGGTAGTCACACATACAGACAGAGAACCTGCATGTATTAGTCAAAGTTGGCATGAATTCATGCAGGCTTCAGGCTTGTGAACACTGCACCGTTCGATTTGTTCATCAGAGACTTCAGAGTTTCAGACTGGTACAGTGTGCAGGCATGCGCCACAAGTATTAGACAAGTTAAGTAGCCCATTTGGTGCGTACTAATTAAATAGTAGGTGATGTCAACGCGCCTTAGACTTTGCATACCAAAACAAATTAAGGTCGTCCCTGCATTTTTCTAATACTAGTGGCAACTCTTGGGTGCTTTATGGTACATAGCTAGATATACATTATTATCTCACTCTGCAACGGATTGCATGGTCAAATGCCTGAATTTCTAGTACGCGCGTGGTATCTATCCTTAAGTACCATGCAGCGCTAGCAGTATTATCAACTCAAATCCACACGTAACAGTCAGAAAATGTCATGTTAAAGTCATTACATACCAAATCCATATATTGTCTATTGCTCGTTCGCGAAGCAAGCCGCATCGATCATCTTGATAGAGTGTCATTGTGCACTACAGCCTTGCATCCATTGTGTCTCTGGCACTATATATAAGTGCCAATGCCATCTTCAATTTGCATCCATCCCATCCTTCAATCTAACAAGTTCAAAATGGCCAGAACCAAGTTTGTAGCTCTTAGCTTCATCGTGCTACTGAGCATTGGGCTGTCCAATGCCTCATTGCCACGGAAATATGCTAGCGCCGGGGGCGGTGGTGGAGGAGGGGGAGGTGGTGGTGGATCGGGAAATGGTTCTGGGTGGGGATCTGGCTCTGGCTCCGGGTATGGCCAGGCAAATGGACCCGGTGGGTATGCTAGCGGAGGTGGTGGAGGAGGAGGAGGTGGTGGTGGAGGCGGAAATGGTGGATCTGGGTATGGTTCAGGATCTGGTTCTGGGTATGGTCAAGCTGGAGGATATGGGCCTTATGGAGGCTATGCTCAAGGAGGTGGTGGTGGTGGCGGAGGCGGCGGTGGACAAAATGGTGGGTCTGGGTATGGTTCTGGTTCTGGTTCTGGCTATGGTCAGGCCGGTGGATATGGTCCTTATGGTGGTGGAGCATATGCTCAAGGAGGTGGCGGAGGTGGAGGCAGTGGTGGTGGACAAAATGGTGGTTCCGGATACGGTTCCGGTTCTGGTTCTGGCTATGGTCAAGCTGGGGGATATGGTCCATATGGTGGTGGAGGATATGCTCAAGGAGGAGGCGGTGGTGGAGGTGGTGGTGGTGGACAAAATGGCGGGTCAGGGTATGGCTCAGGCTCTGGTTCCGGATATGGTCAAGCCGGTGGATATGGGCCATACGGTGGATATGCTCAAGCAGGTGGTCAAGGTGGTGGTGGTGGTGGTGGACAAAGCGGCCCAGGTGGTAGTGGTTCCGGAAGTGGCTCAGGAAGTGGATCTGGATCTGCTGGTTGGCACCCATAGAGCCTTTCACTTGATCTGGCATGTCAATTAAATGGCTACAACAATACTACTGATTGCTGAAGATACAAACGTGTTATGTGCATTTAAATAATACTACTTTGCCATGGCTGTATGTAATAAAAGTAGTCATCTTGCATTGCATGCTACTGCTAGCAGCCTAGCAATGTATGTGTGCTTATGTAATCTTTGTGAAATTTGTTATTTGTTGCCTTACAAAGTATATGAATAAATCCTGGGTCTAGGCTCAGCATGGAAATGTGATAATATAATTGTGGTTAGTGAATGCTAGAGTTTTTTTTTTATCTTTGATGAATGGCGGTGATCCTAACAAAAGAAACTTGATTAAGCACGCGAGTTCTTGTGTGCTATCACTGAATGGGGAAGACATGAGGTTTCAAGTTGATGAACATGTAAAACTTGAAATTTAATCAAACAACGTTCATGACTTGGAGCATGCGACGATCGACTCACATCGGAGCTCCGGCTGCCGGAATGGAAAGTAATATACCAGAAGTTAAACACTTCACAAACATGAACAATAGGAGTACAAAATTTAGATTAAAAAATTAAATTTAATTTGAATTGTAGGGCTTTATTCTCTCCGAAGAGAAAGAGCCCTTCCAGAAATTCTCAGTGGCCTGTGTGGGCCAAAGAGGGGGTTTGGAAATAGTTTTCAACTAGCAATTGACGCGCCTCGGTATGACCTCATGAGCTGCGTCATTGCCCCAAGCGCAAAGATGCCTCCTCCCGTTCGCCCACCTCCCCTCTTTATACCCGCACCCCTCGCGCGCATCTTGCTCGATAACCCGGGTGGTACTAAACGAAAGATAAAAACAAACGAAAAAAGTTTACTTGAGGTCCCTCATCTTATTGTCAAGTTTTAAAATCGTCTCTGAACCGGAATACCAAATATAATGTGTTCATAATCTTACAAAACTAGGTTACATTGGGTCCTAAGGCAGTATTACTCTCGGTTTTAGCTGACATAACGATTGAGTCAGCGTGGGATCCACGTGGGTCCCACATATCAATACCTCAATCTTCTTCCACCCCTATCCTCTCTATCCTTTGTCTTCTTCCCATCTCTCTCGTTGTGCAGTTGTGGCGGAGCCCGAGCTACCGCTGATGAACACGCTGCTCCTCCAGTGAGACCTAGGAATCCCCCCTTCTCTCTCTTTGCTAGGGTTTATCTCTCGCGCCCATGCCCCATAAGGCCTTGTTTGGTTTGGAGAGGGTTGAAGGGGATTGGAAGGGTTTGAGGAGGAATAATTTCACACTACAATAGATGCGGAATAAATCTCCTCCAATCTCTTTTTCTTAGGGATTAACCGAACATGGCCTAAGATAAGAGCACTATGGCCGGCAGTCCCGCGGCGGTGTTGTTCCTGACCAACATCGCCAAGGCTGCGGCGGGGCTCGGCGCCACGGCCTCCCTCCTGTCGACGTCGCTCTGCCATGGGCGAGCGCGCCGTCATCTTCGACCGGTTCCACGGGGTGCTGCCGGAGACCGTCGGCGAGGGCACTTCCTCGTGCCGTGGCTTCAGAAGCCCTTCATCTTCGACATCCGCACGCGCCCGCACAACTTCTCCTCCAATTCTGGCACCAAGGACCTGCAGATTGTCAACCTCACTCTCCACCTCTCCCGCCCCGACGTCGTGCACCTTCCCACCATGCAACCATCTGCCGGCCGGCAGCGCGTCGTCTCGTGGAGCTCCATGGTCGACAAACAAAACGTGGTCTCGTCGAGGGCGGCGGAGGGCCAGCACTCCTCCTTCGTTCATCCACCAGGACATTTTCCCGGCCGTCGCTGCTGGGAAAGAACACGCACGCTCGTTCAAGAAAGGCGCCGATGATGAACATACTATTCGTCGGCACCGACATGCCCACGATGGCCGTGTCCAGAGGCACCGTGATTAGTGCTAGCCTTGTATAGCTTTTTGTCTTTGTGTAGGTCTCCTGCTATATTTATAACAGCCATGTACAGTATATATGGATAATGGAATATGCGCCCCCTGATCGTGTGGTGTTTCCTCCTCTCGTTCTCTCGTTCAGGATCAACTGTAGCAGACGCAAGAACGGGAGGACGCCGAGGGAGAAATGGCGGCGGTAGAATCCGTCCGGCCTCCGTCGACGAGGGGACGAAGACGTGGTCTACCACCGGCACCGACTCTTTGTCCCTGCGGCGAAAGCACTGGCCGCCGGCTGATGGTGTTGGCTAGGAACGGGTCCACGGTGTAGCAGTGGCTGACGACGGACGAAGAGCGGAAGCGGAAGCGCGGGTTCTCCGCGTGCCGCTCAGCGATCTTGAGCTTCGGGGAGGTGGGCGTTGCCGCCTCAAGCTCCGCATCCTCCTCCATGCGCGGCGTGGGTCGGGAGCACCGCGGCCAGGGCGAGAGATGGCGGACGGGTGGTGGGCTGTTTGTTTCTATAATTTACTTTAAAAAATGCCGTGTGTTACAATAGGTATGATAATTTTCGTGATTAATAAAAACTATGTTAATTTAAACGATAAAACAAAACAAGACAAACGAAACAATAGCAAAACAAAGTCAGAAATCATATATTGCATTGAACCATGTTACGCGTTCTTCATACGTCATCACCCTTCTATACACATTTCCATAGCATCACAAATAAATCGGGTGGTTATTCCATAAGTTAACGTATGTGCATTTTGTTATACCTCATATATCAAAGATTGAAATTTTAATTATTCAATTAGTAAAAGTTTTACTGTAGATGAAAAGCATTTGCAAACTAATAAACTTGCCGTATACCTTAAACAATAATAAATTCAAAAGAAAAATATTTATGAGAAGAGAAATTTGAAAAAGAAAAAATGAGGAAAAAAGAGAAAAGGAAGAGATTGGAAGGATTGGGAGAGGATCAGGATTATCGGAAGAAAAAAAGGAGAAAAAGAAAAAAGGAAGAGAAAAAAAGCCAATCGAGAGAAGGGCGGGCATGACACCAAGTGGAGACACGTGGGATGGGACGGCGGGATGATGTGGGTCAGTTGGGTTGGGCTGAGAGAGGAAGGGGTTGGGCTAGGATAGAGGTGTATAATAGTTATTTTAGACTCACGTTGAATTGGATACGAACGACATATAACCAACTCAAACACGGATGACGTCCTGAAATTTTGGCGAAAATATTTTTAATTTTTATAATAGTAGAGAAGAGATAGAGATAGAGATTTCGTTGCCACTTACACGTGGGCTCCACATGCTAACTTTGCTTTTATTTTTGTTGACATGTGAAGCCCGCATTGGTCTCACGTTGACTCAGTCAGCCAAAACCAAAATCAACACTGCTTTGGAACCTAATATGACCTGATTTTATAAGATTAGAGATGCGTTATATCTGATATTCTGATTATTCTGATTAAGAGATGATTTTGAAACTCGACGATAAGACAAGAGAGCTCAAGTGAATTTTTTCCAAAACAAACCGCCTTGTTAACTCGTCTGGGCAAAGTCTCACGGACTCCATCAGTCCATTGGCCTCGCTTTCCTCGTAGGCCCTTTTTCTAGTGGGCTTCACCTGCGATTTTACCAGGCCCAAATTAGTATTAGTGATATCAAACCATGGTGAATTAGGAGTGAGGTATTTGTAACAAATTTTCTCATATGAGGAAATCTCAATCTCATGATGACATTTGTGCTGGTTTTTATAATTTTTCCTAAATTTAACTGTAATTTCTTCTGTTATGATCTTTTCTGTAATGTTATTGTTTCCTTAATATAAGTCAGATACCCCAGCACGTCTTTGTTTTAGAAAAGAAATACGGAGTAAAACTTTTCTGTCATCAATGAATCGCCAGCGCTACTGCCTATCACTTCTTTATAATAAAAATGATAGTATACTGAAGATAATAATAATAATAATATAGTTGCCTGGGCACTTGCTGTAAGACACTTATGTGAAATCTTGATGTAGTTCAAGAGACTGGCTCACAGGGTGAACTTAGGTTGTCTTTCAGAAAAGTACATGTCACTGGGAGTATCTCCAAATCTGTTTTTGTACTCCTTTCATTTTATATTATAAGTCGTTTGACTTTTTTTTCAAAGTTATTTGGCCAAGTTTATAAAAATAATTACATCTATAACACCAAATTAGTTTCATTAAATTTAACATTGTTGATAATATATTTGTTTTGTATTAAAAATATTAGTATATTTGTCTACAAACTTGATTAAATTGAAAATAGTTTGAAAAAAAAAAGTCAAACAATTTATAATATAAAACAGAGAAAGTAACACATACGACTTGTAGAATGTTGAATTGTTCATGCGAGGTGATCAAGAAAGCCAAAATAATCAAGTCATCCCCTCCCGCATATCTTCATAAAGCATTTTAGAGCGTCGATATATCTGAAAAGAAGGGCAAAGGTTTGGTTGCTGTACTTCATAATTCAACGGCAAATAGTCATAGAGAATTGATATAACTGAAAGATTACATTTCTAAGGGCAAGTTTTCCGCAGAGAATCAGCTTCTTGTTGCATCGGCATCGAGATTCATGATGTAGGTATCTTCAAGTTGGGGACAAAAGCATTAATTAGACTATCAGAGCATCAGAAATCTTTCTGAAATCCCGCTGTATGCTGTAGCTCTACAGAAACTTGAGGCTAAAATTTCCCCTAAAGGCAATAATCCTATGTGGAGAGATTTATATCTATTGTTGGAAATGAATGATTCTCACATATATAGCGACAGGGTCCTAATAAGTAACAGAATAGTATATTTCATATGGTCAACTAGAAACTATTCACATGGTCAACTAGAAACTATCTTGTAAAGAACTTTTATTCTATGTTCTCCAATCTAAAATAGTGAAAGAATTAATCTTTCTCGTCACTGTAATGCGTCATGTCATCTGCTTAATATGAGCCGTTAGATGCAATATAAATTCAGTCCCTGCCGTAGGATCTACTGTGTAAAAGAGGCTCAATAAAAAAGAGCAAACGGTCAAGAATATTCCGAAGACGTCGGAAAGAAGCGAACGAGAGAAAAAGAACCCGACGAATCGATGCCTGATTCCCTCGCGTGAAACGCGCTGCCCGCCTCCTCTGGACTTTTGAAGATGGCATAATCTCCGCCATCGCCTCCCCTCCCACTTCCACATCGCCACTGCCTCCCTTCCTTTCCTCGTCGTTCCTAGCGCCGTCGCCTCTGCCTCCCCATATCCATATGCCATATGGCTTCCCTGATAGCGGCGCCTCTTCCTTCTCGATTTGCCTGCAGATCAGTTCTCCAGGCGTCGCGCCGACGACTCGATTGTCGCCCCAATCCTCATCCCCCGCACACATACTCCGTGGCCAGAACTCGTCTTTGCATCGGCTACTGCTGGTAGCCGCCAGCCAGGACCAGATCAACGCCCTACACTCCAGCTCCCTCCGTCCTGCACTGGACGTCGCCGCTAGCCACCAATACCACCAAAGCCTTTTTCTCCCCGCCCGTCCGCTCCCGATGTTTAATCGAACATCACCCAGATGCTGTGCTTGCCAATTCTTCTACGCCAGCTCATCAAAAACATAGGAACTCAATAGGCACTTCAGTAGTATTCTTGCATACCGTACGAGTTACCTGATTTGTTTCTGATGGTTGTATGTATTCTTTCAGGATAAAGGATAATGTTCAGATTTGGATATTGTTTAACAACAGAAATGTAATAAATAACCCTTCAGTCATCACCTAGATAATAGAAAATTACTACCCAAATGCTTTTCAATTGGTATGGATAGTAGGGAAAAAGCACATTATTAATACTATACTGCAAGGCATAGTCTGCATACACCATGCAGAATTTGATTTATTCTTTACCAGCCAATCAGCAAATAAAAAACTCGTAGTCCCTAGCAGGTTAGAATTTAGCTGATGGCTTAAGAATTCCCTTATATATGCTCAATTCCTGCATGTCATTTCCAAAAGGTGAACAAAGAAACTGATATCCTCTCTACCAGAAATTGTTTATTCATTCAAATAAATTTGTTCACTCATTTTAATTTTGAGTTTTGGTTACAAATTTCAGCTGGAAGTCCTCGTCTGAAGTTTGGAGTGGAGGGGGAGTACAATATCATGGTCATTGATCTTCTTGGTCCAAGTCTAGATGACTTAATCAACTACTGCAACAGAAAGTTCTGTCTTAAAACAGTAGTTATGCTTGCTGATCAAATGGTGCCTTTTTCTTACTAAATTCTATTATTTTGGCTGTTAATTTTAGTTTGTAACAATTCGACTTGGTTGAAAGAACATAAAGCACTGGTGATTCCCTCCACTGTGCCCGTTTTCGATCCTGCTGCTACATGCGAAGGCAACATCTCTCTTCAGTTCTGTAATTGCCACAGCAAGAGGTCAATCTTGAATATAACATTTGAACCTTTAGCTGGAAATACAGGTTTGTTTAGATTTAACTATTCTTTTATCAGGTCATACAATTTTGCAAAGATTCAAATTTAAAGCATACAATCTCATGATTATCATAATTACGACACATATATATACATTGCTTTTATACAGGAATTCAAAGTCGTGCAACGCACGACTAAGGCTGTGTTCATTTGTTACCTTTCCCAAAACATACAGTGCGCACGGAAAACAGAAAACAGAACGGTACATTAGCACGTGATTAATTAAGTATTAGCTTTTTTTTTGAAAAATGGATTAATTTGATTTTTTTAAACAACTTTTGTATAGAAACTTTTTGCAAAAAACACACCGTTTAGCAGTTTGAAAAGCGTGCGCGTGGAAAATGAGTGGAGTGAGTTGGAAACTCAAGGGAACGAACTCAGCCTAAGTGGCTAGTATGAAATTGAACTACTGTGAAGAACTAGATATCTGTATCAGAATTACACATCACAAACACTCATCTACTTTATCATCAGGTCATTGACCAAAGAAACATCTTCATTAATCAATATGTTTCTTACGATAGAGGCATGAACTAATGAAATCACCATAGTTGATAACACCAGCTTAACCCGCAATACAACGCAAAGGAACAGAAATGGCTTGTAACAAGAAAAGAAGCAAGCAAAAGTTAGGTTTCAAGCCAATTAAAACTCCTACATAGATAAAGCCTCACCTGATAGTTCTTTCATGCTTGTTCATGTGAAGTGAAGTCATGTAACAATGTATCTCACGTTCCTGACAAGATTAGTTCATGAGTGCAACAGATAAGCAAGAATAATTGAATTGCAGGCGTTTATACTAAGCTGGTCCTTCACCCCCATCAAGCAGCAACATGCACACAAAATATGGGGGAATAATATATCAGATCTTCTGTGTTATGCCGTTATCAAATCACCAATAAAATCTGTGAGAAGAACAAAGCAGTTTTTTTTACCAGTTTGAATTAATGCATCAAATACAACTCTAATTTTGAAATTAAAGTATATTTACCAGTTTAAACATGAAAGAACTTACTTAAAATATCACGTGACGTTTTGTTGTTTTATTGCATCCCACAGTGTCACATAGAGTGAAATATGCTATCTTCACCATTTGTTCATCTCTGCAAAGAAACTATACAAATTTTATACGAAGCCATAAAGTTGTAGGTTAGACATTGTAGAAAAGGACATGATAGAACAATCATTCCCATATGAGCTGGCCAATCAACTGTGATCAACTAACCTCGGAGGAAACAACAAACTTCAATCGCAGTACCTAATGTGAGCAACGAACACTATGGTAATATCACCATTGCTTCTCACTGGTGTAGGCAAATCTGACAGTAAGTAAAGCAAATACTACTTCAGAACCTCCTGTGTGCTTTGTTGTTTAACAAATTTTCCTCTCCGTGGTCCTCTTTTATATCTCTTTTCTATGGCAAGACCCTGCTTTTTCATTTTCTCCAGTTTTTCTTTCCTTCCTTTTATATCAGCTTTAATAACTTCATCCCTGCTTTCTTCTGACAACAGAGCTAGTCTGGAAAACTTCTTTGGCCATACTTCTCCAAGTCGCTTGTGTATATCTTTAAATACAGGTACAAGACCGGCTCTCATGAAATATCCTTCAGTAAGCTTCATTGAGTTCGTTTTAGGAAGAGCAGGAGCATCTTTCAACTCAAGGTCCAGGCAGAAAGGAGAGTCTTTCAGCCACATCTTAAGAGAATAAGCCTTCACCACAAAGCGACCTGACCGACTTCTGCATGGTAGGAAAGGGGAGCCCATTTCCATAAGGTAAGCCCTGATAGTTTTACGCAAGGATACCATATTATATTCCCCCTCCCCTGTGACCAATACAATAGATTTGGGGGATTCTGGTGCACCCTGCAGTGAAGCATCCTACATTACAAGCAGAGTATATTAGATGGAATGTTTAAAAAGGGAGAGTTCAGGAATCAACAAAACAAAATCCCATTCACACAAAATATTAGCTATAAAGGCAAACCAGATACGTTTTAAATTCTATCGCAATACAGCCATTCAAGTTTTTTAGGGGAATATTCAGGTTGCTGCCATTGGTGGATTCAACAATATTCGTGTCCTCTATGGACCAAAATTAATTTGTGCATCAAGCTGATAGACTAGCAAAAAAGGAAGACAATGCTTCAACATGTTACTTTTATAAAACCTATGATGTTTCTCTACAAGAAAATTGCATACAATGTCAAACAAAGGTAGAAATACATTATACACTATGACTGAGATAAATAGCCTATATTCCACACATTTTCTTCTTAATTTACAGTTCATTTGACCGAAAAGTGTGTGCTGTACTGTCCATAGTCATGACAATGGCAAAACAACAACAACACTATAAGTAAAATTGGGGAACAAATTTTACTATTTCTCCACTCAAAACAAGTTTTTAATCATTGGTTTGGTGCCTTTCAATCAACTAATGCTAAATGATATAAAAACAATATTGTTTTTAAGACCTACTTGCATCTGATCAAGCCACAATGTTAGAGCAACAAGAGCAGCCCCAGCAGACAACTTCCGTAAGTCAGCTCCCCAATCTTTTTCTTCCACTCTGAGCCATTCACCACGAAAATGATTAATCGATACAGTAGAAACAATGGTTCCACTTCGGATTTACCATACTCATAATCATAAGGAAATTAAACATAGCCATCCAGAATTGTGTAAGCAATTTCAACTCATAAACAAAAGCATGTGAAGAAATGGAAAGTCTCCTAAAAGATCAAGGTAAGGGAAGTATCATAAAAAAATCATCAGATACAAATAAAACGAAGCAAAAAATTAGACCAGACCATATTATTCAAACGATTCAGCTATCCTAGCGTGAAGAACACACCAATGTAAGAAATACTACAGCAGATTGACTCTTTGAGATAACACCTAGTCTCATATTGCTAGCCAGTTGCCTGTCTAGGCCAGCTGAGGACCAAACATGTTATGAGCTAACAGCTTGTTTTGTAGATATTTTAAATTAGCTCTCGAATGTCCAGATAAAAAAAAATAAAACATCATTATATTTTTTGGCTGGATTTTCTGGCTCGATTTTTTTGCAATTAATGTTATTCACGAAGTCACTGTCTGTAATTTATCAGCTTCTTGTGTGCACCCCACGTGAACCAAAACTGTCACTCTGCTAGCGGGTAATTTACCTATTATGGTCAAGTAAACTGTAAATGCTGCATATGACATGCTGAATATGAAAATAGAGCACAGCCTCAAATGAAAATCTTCGGAGTTAGAGATTGTTGTAAATACCGAAAGATATTATGATGGTATATGCTTCTGTTTACAGCCAATTGGAAAATCCATGAAGCAGTTGCTCGACGTTCAAATGCCCATAACAGATCTTCTAGTGCATTTACAAAGTTCAACGAAGCAGAATCTTCTAGCGCCCCAAGTTTTTCTAGAAAGCTGTCAACCTCGGTAAACAGACACGGAGTCCTCTCAGTAAGGAGCCTGCAGAAGATGCAAGAGTTGATCATTGATGAAGACAAAAATACAAAACATTATGGACATAATCGAGTACAGTATCAACCTAATGGGAAGGTCAAATCCACAATCCTGCAAAGACTTTAGAAGAAGAATGGCATCGTCAGTCTGCTCGCACAAACTAGCAGCTCTTACGAAACTTGTCCAGACTTGGTGATCTGGTTCTACACCATCTCTTTTCATTTCTAAAAGCTTTGTGATTCCAAGACTGTAGTCACGATTTCTCAAGTAAGCATCAAGAACAGTACTGTATGGTAAAGTGCTAATTTGCAAATTAGAAGATTTCAAGCTGTTCAGGACTTTCTCAGCTTCGTCTGGGTGCCCAGCAGTCCCATATGAAGTCATGAGGATATGCATAGTAGCAACGGTTGGTTCAATCCCATCCTCTTTCATTGCTGATAGTAAGTGCTCGGCTTTGGAATGGTTGCGGGCATTCCTATATATTTTCATCATCATGTGGTAGATAGATCTATTTAACCGATATCCCTTTGTTCTCATTTCTTCAAAAAGCAGGTCAGCTTGCTCCCAGAGTTTTGCTTTTCCAGATGCAGCAAGCAAGATTTTGTAGGATTCTAACTTGGGTGTCAAACCCCGTTTACCCATTTCATTCAAGAGAGTAAAACCTTCTTCAGGCCTAAAGTTTCTACTGTACATGACTATAAGAGTATTATATGTATCCTCATCAGGCTCTAGGCCAGCTTCCAGAATACTATGATATACTTCTATTGTCCTGTCAAAGTTTCCTGTCCCAGTATACATTAAAAGAAGGGTATTAAGTACGACGAGATCTGGTTTGAATCCTGCTCCCTCCATCTCTGCAACCATCAATTCAACATCCCTGAATCGTTTATTATGGCAGAGCAAGGAGATCATAATTCTGTAGATGTGCATATTTGGCAAGTATCCAGCTGCCTTCATCCCATTATATATTTTCATCACCTCGAACACATCCCCAGCTTTTGCAAAAGCTTCAAGCATAAGGAGGACTGTGCTTTTGCTGATCTTGATGTCTAAATCTTGAAGCTCCTGAACAACCACATACAACTCATCCAGCCTGCCATCAACAATCAAGGCTCTCATCATTCCATTAACTGATTCAACAGTTGGTAGAGGACCTTTTTTAATCATAACGTCAAAGATTGCCCTTTCATGCTCATAAAGGCCACTCTCAGCATATGCATGTATTAAAGCATTCCAAATCCTTCTATCAACACCAGACTCCTGCTTCAATCCTTTCACAAAATTTTCTGCCTGCTGCCAGAGTTTTAGCTTACCATACGCTTCAATCATTGCTACTCTACATGAAAGAATGTTCAAGGAAATATCTGATCGCACAGCATCATCCATCAATTGATAAGCTGTTTCTGGGAAACCCAATCTGCAGTATGTGTAAATTATACTCTGGTATATCTTTTGGGAAGGAACTATGCCAAGAAACTGCATATCGCAGAACACTTGACAAGCTTCGGGAAATAACTCAGCCTCCTCAAGGTAAGTAATCAAGTACTCATACAAGTTGCAGTCTTGACCAAAGGATCCACGTTTTAACATTTGTATTCTACTGTACTCCTGAATGGCATCAACAATCTTCTTATTTTTGCACAGAAGCATGATCGAACATTCAGATATTAAGTTGCGAGAGTTGGGAACATGCTGCCGGATGCATTCAAGCAAAGAGCGACCTTCTTCACGCTTACCCATTTTTTCATATGCATCTAAAATGGACAGTAGGCTCTTACCATCAGGCTCATATCCTTGGAGGCATGCCCTCTTTAACAGACTAGCACCCTGAGAAATGCATTCAGCCTTGATGAGTATACTGGATATTACTAGTGGATTCATTTCAAAAACAGCCTCCATGTCTTGGATAACTCCTTCAATCTCATCGTGTTCATTTCCCTTTGCGAGTGTAGCAAGCAAGACCTGATATAAACCATCATCTGGCTTATATCCATCCTTGATCATTGCCCGGTACAGAACCATCAGCTTTCTAGTCTCATCAGACCTTGCAAAAACGTCCAACATAACCAAATAGGCCAAACGATCAGGTTTGACACCTGACTCAACCATATGATTAAATGTCCGCTCCGCATCATCCTGCCTCCCACTTTTGGCGTATGCACATATCAAAGCACTAAAAGTTACCAAAGTTGGCTTTAATCCTGCATCAGCCATCTCCTCAAGCACCTTCCCTGCCTCAGAAATCCTATCCATCTTCCCTAAAGAATCAACCAAAACAGTATAGGTCACAGCATCTGGAGTGCAGCCTATAGCCCTCATCTCATCATACAACCCGAGCGCCAAGTCAAGCCTGCCCATCTTTCCATACATATGAATCATGGTATTATAAGTAATCTCATCCTTCTTGAAACCAGCCTTGACCAATTCCTCACACACACGCTCCACCCTCTCCACATCACCTTCCTTCGCGAAAGCATAAAGGAGCGAGTTGTATGTGACTGCATCAGGCTGAAAACCCTTCTCAACCAGCTCCTTAAACATCAGCTCAGCCTCCTGTGCCTTCCCGCACCGGCCGTGCACGGAGACCATAGCATTGTACGTCCACAAATCTGGCCGACATTCTGAAGCTATCATCTCCTCAAACACCGCCACTGCATCGTCCAAATTAGAACCTTGTGAACAAGCACTGATGAGGGTGTTGTAAGTGATAGCATCCGGTCTCAACCCAGCTTGCCGGACTTCGTTTAGGAGCTCAAGAGCGACACCGGCGGCCAAACACCCAGACTTGGCCCTGGCATTGATAAGGGTATTGAAGCTAACGAGATCAGGCTCGATGTCCTGGTCACGCATTGCGTCAAGCAGCTGGCGTACGTCGTCGAAACGGCCGGAACGGGCGTAGACGCCCATCATGGCGTTGAACACCTGCACGGTGGCACCCTCGCGGGCGAACCGGAGGAAGACCTCCTCCGCAAGCGTGTCCTGGCGGGCGCGCCCGAGGACGCCGAGAACGACCGCGACGACGCGGGGGCCAGGGGCACGCCCGCCGCCGCTAGCGACGAGCCACTCGAAAGCGTCGAGGGCTCGCCGCCAGGACGTCACGCCCACCGCGCGCACGACGAACGCGAGCTCGTCCGGCGCGGGGCGCGCGTCGTCGAGCACGTCCCCGACGGGCGCGCCGGGGGCCAGCGCCAGGACGCGGTCCGCGAGGCCCGCGACGCGCGCGCGCCAGTCCCGCGCCCGCCGCAGCGCGAGCTTGCTGAGCTTCTTCACCCTCCCGCGGTGCGCCCGCGCGTCGAGCGGCTCGAGGGCGGCGGCGGCGGCCGACGAGGGCCCCGCCGCCGCCTCCTCCTCCTCTCCCTCCGAGGGCCTCGCCACGGGCGCGGCGGTGCCCGCGGGGAAGCGAGGCGCGGGGAGGTGGGGGAAGCGGAGGTGTGGCCAGCGGATGGAGGGGTCGGCGAGGGGATAGTCGAAATCATCCGGTGAGGAGGACGCCGCGGCCGTGGCGACGGTGGCGCGGCGGATGTGGCGCGTGGAGGTGGAGGTGGAGGAGAGGAAGGGTTGGGAGGTGACGGCCATGAGAGGCATCGCGTTGGGCGGCGGATCAGTCGAGCATAGAGGTGGAGGTGGAGGTGGGAGAGTGGAGATGATAACGTTGGGGAGTTTGAGCGGGTGATCGAGCGCAAGATATTTCCTCGCGCGTCTCCCTGCTCCTGAAAAATCTGTCTCAAATTTTGTAGCTGCAGTTTCAGAAGCGACGAAGAGCACACCAGACAGGCCGACATAATTTCAATTTTTCAACATGTTTAGTTTGAATTTAAGCGTTTGGGGCATATTTAGATAGCTGAAACTTCTGTAGCATACTGATCAGTTTCAGTTCCAGCGCCAACCGCAGTAACCAGGAGAATTTTCAGAAAAAAAAAAAAAAAACCAAACATGGCCTAACTGGCAGCTGAGTAGCAGAACAAATCATTCATATTCTTCTCGTTCTATTAGAAATGTTCAGCATCAATCATCAGCAAGTCATGGCAAATACTAAATCGCATGCATCCCAACCCGCCTTGGAGTACCTCAAAAGAAAACGTTAAGAACATGCAAGAACAATCGGATGGGAATGGAATGTGAATTGAACGAAGCTATGTATAATTTTACACTGTATTCTGTTGTCAGGCTATTCTCCTGCTGCCTCTTTTAATATACAACTACAAGAAAATTACAGTGCTGCAACAGCGGCCGTTTTTTTAGGTTTTTCTTTTCCCTACATCTCTTTCTCCTTTTTTTTGTTTTGCTTCTTTTTTCTTCGTGCTGCTGACCTAAGAGATGTTAGAACACCACAACGCGGAGCAGACCAGGTTGAGCCTGCGTGTAGTGGAGGCCTTCCTCCAGAAGAAACTGCTCGACGGCGATGGGCAGCCTAGCGGTGCGAGAACCCTTGGTGTGGTGGCCTGTCCCGACGCATATCATGACTTGCATCCTCTCACCTGTAGCCCTCGCGGTGCTCTTCAGAGCACCGAGCTCGACCTTAAGTATATGGATTGCTTCGTTCACATGGAGACCATGTAGATCAATCAGACGGTCGCTCCCGCGTTGCGAAGATGGGTTCCTGAGGAACATTGCAACAGAACATATGATATATTAAGTGTACTTGTAAATATTAGGAAACAGTACAAGGTGCAGCTGTCAGTCAGGTGGATAAAGTATAAATTGGCATGAAAAGGATTCCATCCTTCCAGCGCAGAAAGAACAAGGAACCAGTTAGGTGACCTCTGTCGATAAATAGCTTCTCTTGCTTTCTCATGAGACGCTTTCATTTGTGTGTTATATGTCTGTCCCTTCATACTCAATTCCTTGGCTAGAGCTTTGTTGCCAATCAGGTAAGCCTGTCTAGCCTGTCAAGTAGATCTTTATGTAAATACTTCAGCAGCTAAAAGATGCCAAACCTAAAAAATAGGTTTGACATATTATATAATCATTTCAATTCACTCACAAGCAAAAGATATAGCAAATGAGGACAGCTAAATGAAAGTCAGTGATGTGGTGGACATGATAATAGGCACAGACCAATTTTCTTACTCAAAATATAAGTAATAAAAGGAATTGAATAGGTTATATAGGACTAAGAGTAGCATGTAAACATCAATATTTGATGATACAACTACTGTGTAAAAAAATATTAATTAACGAAATGCCAGGGACTAAATTTTAATAGTGGATGAAATGCATATTACATGTTGCTGTTGAGTTGAGTTCATGGCGATAGTACACACAAACAAAATGATACAGGATGATAAATGGCAAAATTTATAGGGTCCAAATGGAACTAGATATTTTATCAAGAAACAATCTTTATGATACACAAGGCTACTGGCGCAGGTAAGTTGTATACGCATGTGGCACATTTTACTCGTACACCCATGGACGCAAATACATATGAGATGCAACTGAGGCCACAATTGAGGATGCTTACCTGCTCAAAACATGCATTTCGGATGCGGGCAAAATCACGGGCTTCTTCCCTTGATTCTGAGTACATATTTGCTATTGATTTGCATATAAACATAAAGCGATAAGTCTATAATTGTGGAACAGAATAAATCATCAAACATACAGGAGGGAAACATGCAATCCACACAAAGGACTTAGAATATCAAGATGAGTATTACCTACTGCATCTCCAGTTTCGAGCCATGGAGCAGCTCGTGCACTGCTAACACTTTGAAACTTGTTTCCAGAAGATGTTTTGGTGGTAGAACTGTACTGCTTGGGTACAGAAACAGTTGAAACACCATTACCATATTCAGGACCTTTCTTATACTTCCAATGGCCAGAATTTTGTGATGCAAGTTTGCGAACAGCTGAAACAAAATCACCGGTACCAGTAGATACAGAGGGCGAGCTGCGTCCATTGAAGATGCTTAGAATATCTGCATTGCTTTTGGAAAAACCATTTTGGTCTTCAACTGTTGGCAGTGCAGGGAAGTCCCCTGTGCTAAAGTTTGGTGTCCTGGGGGTCAGAGTTTGATTGGAGGTAGCATCAACTTGCATCTGAAAAACAAAAATGATGTCACTGGACAGCCAATGTAAAAACTGCTAAACATGCTAGTGCCTGCAGAAGATCAAGATGGTCAGCATGACAGTGGGATGCAAGTGCAAGTGCAACTGCAACCAGTCATTGCTGCGTTCCTAATGAGCTCTACCAAAAAAAAATACAATATGACTAGCAATTTTGAGCAATATTTTGGGTGGATATGAAGTAAAGAAGTAGCATTGATTTATGTGCCAGTTTCACTGACAGAAGGGATTACCTCTAGCTCGGTGAGGATTTCAATGGTATGGTTGAAGTCACATCCATTAGCATAGTAGAGCTCTGCAAGGCTCTCTGCTGAAAAATCAGGAAACTGTGATGCTAAATACGCTAGGGGGTCAAGAACACCGTCTGTTGCCGCAGCATACTCGCTAGCAAAACTGTCAGAAAAGCCTGCAGCACTTTCAGAATCATAATGAAGGGCCTGATTTCCATTTGTAAAATGGAGATCCCCTACAAAATTTTGCTCCCAATTGCTTGAACCCATAGTTGGAAACGACGCTTGTGAATTATCTTCATAAAGTAAACTGGTATGCCCCAGTTCCAGGCTCTTGTTAGCTTGAGAAGATAAATCATGTTCTCTTGAAAAGCGGCTAGCTGTTGTTCCATAGAAAGGGGGTGCATTCAAGGATAATCCAGCAAGAGACAATTCTTCAGGTTCTTGTTCAATTTTCTCAAAACTGAAGTCTGGAATAATGTCATCAGGAAGCTGCTTACGCCAAAACTGATGTGCCTCATCATCCGAGTTATTTGACTTCGATGACTCGGACCTATCTAAGATAGTTTTCCCAGAAGCCCTAAGATCTGCCTTACTTACATCTGAGACAGCGCTACTCTCAAAAGATGGTCTAATACATGAAGGTATAAATTCTGCTGCGTTGGGATTTAATGCTGTGACTTTATTTGGCAACACTGACCTTGTATCTCCATTCGAAACAACTTTATTGAGTGAAGTCATCTTTAATAGAAATTACATGTGATGTTACATGTACAAGGGGAAATTTGCAATAAGATTTTATCCAAGCCCTGCAAAGATATCAACAAGGATTAGAATGGACATGGCTGAGCGCTTGATATACCACAATCACGTCAAACTTTGTCAAAAGATTATATATGAACAAATAGGTGTAATTAAACAGAGAATATAACTTCCATAATATTAAGAAACTAGTATTTGTCAACTCAAAAAAAGAAATTAGTATTTTTGTTAATAAGCAAGACAATATGCTAACCTACAGGTAAGGCTCACTAGAGCTAGTAATCTTTGTCAGAATCAATAAAATTGATAGTGTTGTGGGAAATTCCATTTCAACCCTATCATAAAATACCAAAAACAAATAAACCAACTACAAGAACAGCAGCTATTAGCGCAATATTTATATTTAGAATAAAACAATTTAATTACTTCATAATATGTCCATAAATTAAAGCCAGAAAGCCGCTGCATCATACAAAGATTGAAGATTGCACAACAGGATATATAAGGCTGGACAAATGGACAAGGATTCAGTTATACAAGTTCTTAAAAGTAAAAATCTACAAGCAGTTTACTTTCTGTTAGGATTCATCGTATAAAAAAATTGTTTGTTTTTGTCACTGCCAGGGAGAGATACTACAATCAATGTGACTGATACTGATAATAGAAATTTCCACATTCATAGAAGACCCAAAATCAGTAGCTCTGTCAACCAAAAAAAGAAGAGAATTTCTAATGTTCTGCTCCCAGTTTCCACAAAAATGGCGCCGACTCTTCTTAATAACTCATATAGCTGCCATCGCAAAAGAAGCAAGTTTTCTGACACATAATCAGTCTGCACCTCCAAAAATTCATCGATTAAATAGGCTCAATATCTCCTCCTTCGTTCTCACATACTGACACACTGCTTCTCTCACCCAAACTTATATAGAAACCATCAAATCAGCACGGCAAAACAAAAGAAAGGAACCATAACAGAAGCTTATGGATGTTTTTCTTTTTGGAAAGGAAAGAGAAGATACCCTCAAAAGTCTACGCAACTCCGGCTAACACAAAAAAGGGAAGATTGTGCAATCGAAAGAGGCAAAAGAGCAACGGAAAGACGAGCAAACAGTACCCCCCTTGCTTTCCTCTCCGTCCAGCACACGCTACACCACACCTCCTCCCCGTCTCCCCGGCCGGTGAAGAGATGTATCAAAAAAATAAAATTCACGCCTTCTCCGGGTCTTCCCTATCCCCGCACGTCCGCGACCGGCGACGAGACGCAAAATCAACGGAACAAAAATCCTACGCCGCCGCGAGATCTACCCCAGATCTACCCGGAACCCGGTGAGCCAGCGCCAGATCTGGAGACGAGAAAAGCCGGTACCTTTCCGCCGGTCGATGAGCTGATAGTGGTATATCGCTGGCGACCGGCCCATGGGGCGGCGTCCCCCCACGCCGACGGAAGATAAAAGGACGCCGCCGCAGGGGATTCGGATTTCGCCGCCAATCGCAACGGAGTTCGGCCCGCTCGCTCCGGGAAGGGGAGGGGGGAATCGGAGACGGAAAAGGGTTCGCCTTTTTGGGCGGGAGGGCGGATACGGTGGCGAGGCGAGGGGAGGGGAGGCGTCTCGGCCGTGGAAAGGAGAGGCGACGAGGGGGAGGGGGGAGGGGGAGGAGGAGGAGGAGAGGTTGGTGCGGATGGGATGGGGGTGGTGGTGGTGGATAGGTGAGGGATGGTGGAGTTTGACCCGTCGCGGCGGGGGGGAGGGGCCCACCGTAGCGTGGAGGAGAAGCGGGTGGGGGTGGTGGTGGTGGTGGCGGCCGCCTCGGGATCGGGGGCCCCCGGCCGCGGCGCCGCTGCGAGGCTGAGGCTGAGGTGGCTGACAGGCTGGCTGCTTTGCGCCACGCCGCGCCGCGGGGCGGCTGCGGGTACGGGGGAATATGCGGGCGGGTGACGCACTGATACCGAGCGAGCCAGGAAATCTCTCGAACTATGGGTGGCTCCAGTCCCTGACTGGCTGAGCTGGCTCGCCTGCTCCGGCTTTGCTTCCGGCACTGGACCAACCAGCTGATGATAGCTGGGTGCGTTGGACGATTTTTAGCATGGACGCTTTCTAAATTATGTGCGTATTGTTTCGTTGTGCGTGTAGGGTTTGTTCGTTTGGAAGCGTTGGGAAGATATTTTCTTCGCACGGAAAATGAAACTACTCATTAGTACATAATTAATTAAGTATTCACTAATTTTTTTAAAAAATGAATTAATATGATTTTTAAAGCAACTTCGTATAGAAATTTTTTAAAAAAACACATCGTTTAGCAGTTCGAAAAACGTGCGCGCGAAAAAATAGAGACGTGAGCTGAAAAAGTTGGGTGAAGAACTCACCTTTAATGTATCGTTTCGTTGAACGTTGTGCGTTCGATGATACATTAATTAACATTAATGTATAGTTTCGTTGTGCGTATTGAAAGGTGAAGTTTCTAACCTCTATCTCCGAAAACGCAGCCTAAGCTAGCTTGGTTCTCTTTGCTACTCGTATGTCCTGTTCTTTTATTTCTGATTAAGACATAGATTTTATCTTGGTTTTCGTTAGTATGTTTTTTAACCTGTTCATCGTTTCGTGTGGAAGCTTTCTATAAGTTGCTCTAAAATATTAAATAAATTCTTTTTTAAAATTTATAATAATTTAAGCACAATTAATCAGTGTTAACTTTTTTCTTTTACATGTCTTTACTTAATCTTTATCCGTCACAATTTGAACGGGCCTCTACTGCTGCATTTAACAAAACAGCAAAAAAGTGTTAGTACTGTTTTTATGGGACGCGGCTTGCTTGCCTTCTCGTTGTGCTCCCATCCATTATACTCCTGTATACATGACAGCATCTGCATTCGTTGCTACTTTTTTCCCGTTGGCCCACACCTAGAGTCCGATTCAGGAAATCCCGTGAGTCCCGTTCCACCAAATGGTAAGAAAACAGACATCTCCTCCTCCTCCCAGCTACAATAAAAAAGGGTGCATCCAGATTCCTTTATCCCCTCGTCGTTCCTCATTGAGCTCTACCTATGCCCATCTGCTGCAAAGAAGAGAAATTCAATCGTCGCCAGCGCGGGGCGGCCGCGAGGGGCATCCAGCAGCGGACGAGCAGCAGGGAGCCTCGTCGGGGCGGACGGCGTGGTGTGTGGTGGCGAGCTGATCGGGGCGGACGCAGGGGAAGGCAAGCTGGGCCACGTCGAGGCACCGGCCAGAGACAACATTGTTGCTTGCTAGTGCTGGTAGGCCTGGAAGGGAGTAGCAGTCTAGCATGGATGTGCAAGGTTGCAAGAACCTACCGAACAACAATTCACTGCTCTGTAAAATATAAGGTATCATCTAGTATATGTCTTGTATATTGGTGTCTTGATAGTGTATGATCAAGTGATGAAGAAATTTGTTTGGAATGGTGCTTCCGTTGAAAAATAGTCCAGCGAGTAATGTTGGTGCGAAGTGTACATCTTTTCCCTCTAAAACGCAAGCATATGAAGCTAATTACGTGGTTAGTTATGTAACGAGTGATAACCCACGGATAATGACGGAATTTCCTGAATCGTACTCTAGGTGTGAGCTAACGGGAAAAAAAAGATAGCAACGATACAGATGCTACCATGTATACGGGAGTATGGATGGGAGCACAATGAGGAAGCAGGCAAGCCACGTCCGTTTTTATGCTGGTTTGATAATCTGATGACTTGCCCCTCCGCAATTGGGAGAAAAAAAATGTCATCTGGAGTTGGAGTATGGATTGAAAAGGTAAACAAACAAGAGGTTGCCAAATCAAATAAAGTTGTTCAAAGAGGGGAAAAGAATATTGGATGCCTACACCAATGCCTTATCTGGACTTGTCCAACAACCAATCCATCTTATCCTTTATTAGACATTTTACTCAACTGTTGTAATATATACTCCCTGATATATTGGCTTTTTTTCTCCATGGTATTTATCATAACAGTTGCTTCTGATTTTTGCGTCCCTGATATAATATATTGCCTTTTTTTTTCTCTCAATAACCTATGTTTTTGTTTATATGAATAAATTGTTGGGATACGCATAGGCTACGATAGTATAAATCAAAATTTTTCTATTGCGTAAACCAGGAACCATGTAAATATAAGATCATAAATTATTACCACTCGACGCGTTGTGCAGCGGAAGTAGGTGCTAAGAAGCCGAATGAACGTTGGCGACGTATACTCCCTGATATATTGGCTTTTTTTCTCCATGGTATTTATCATAACAGTTGCTTCTGATTTTTGCGTCCCTGATATAATATATTGCCTTTTTTTTCTCTCAATAACCTATGTTTTTGTTTATATGAATAAATTGTTGGGATACGCATAGGCTACGATAGTATAAATCAAAATTTTTCTATTGCGTAAACCAGGAACCATGTAAATATAAGATCATAAATTATTACCACTCGACGCGTTGTGCAGCGGAAGTAGATGCTAAGAAGCCGAATGAACGTTGGCGACGTAGCGCGCGTCAATGTAGAGGAAGTAGTAAATCGCAGCAACCCGATCTTCTCCTCCTCGTGCATGAGTTCCGCCATGCTCTCACGTCGATCAGCACCGCAGACCAGCGACGTCTCTACCGGTATCCACACGTCTAGGGATGAAACACATCGCACGGTCATGCTAGCGCTCGTGTGCGTCTAGGGTTTTGCTCGGGAGAGGAGTGACGGCTAGGGTTTCTTTATCTCGATCAGCCTCATCACCTGAAGGATATATATAGGATCCACAACTGGCCTCCTAGGCCCATAAAAGTCCTACTTGGATCTCTATCCAAATTGAACAAATATTGAATCTCCATCCAATCCCTTTATTCCGGCCCATTAAGTGTGCGACCCTGTGGGTTCATGTACACTCAGCTGCAACCCGAAAACTCCCTTTCGGTCCATGTGTCAACAGCGGCTCCTAACAGAATATGTTGACCTACCGGGCATACATAAAGATCATATTGGCTGAACCTCTGGTGTATATTTGTATGAACCCCTTTGCCTCACGATATCGATTAAGCTCAAGACTAGATATGTGTCATCCTTTAATAACTCAATCATTCACTCGATCCTATAATAGATTATTTAACCTGCAATTGACTACTCAATCACTTTTAGCATGGCAATACACTTCCATAATCTATAACATCGAGAGGCCTAGAGATATCTCTCCAAGGAAGAGGCAAATTTTATCTTGATTATTCATATCCCACTACATGTTTTACAGCATGCCCGAAGATTACTTTTATAACTATCCAATTACGGAGTAGTGTTTGGCAGCCCCTAAGTAAACTACTACACATATTGGGAACCATGATAATCTCAGATCCAAAGATTCTACACTAACACTAATATGAGACCACTGATGACACATCACATATAGCTCTTGCAGTGTCTCATATTGGGTGTATCCAACAACATGTTCTTCAACATGTGTCCACATTATTAATTTGATATCTTCATACCATGATTCATAAGACATGATCATCAATCAATGAATGTGCTGATCATTGAACCATATTTGTTCCATATATGATATTTGATCAGGGATCCTTTAGAAATAGTACCATACAACATAAATAGTCTCATGAACGAATCACATATTCATTGATCAATAATAAGTTATCTATTTCAAAGAACAACGTATAATAAAAATGTAAACATAATATATGATACAATTATCTCTATGATTACCTCTAGACATATCACCAACATAAATGTGAGGTTTTGTTACACATGAATGATTTGCTTACTTATTACATATCTCTATTTTTTCTCACGGTTGTGTATACTTGTATGCAACATTTGGGAAATAATTAAAGAGTTTGTTCTTAATGCTAATCATATTAAGGTTGTTCGCTGGCAATAACAACGATGGCTATATAGCCAACCAGCAGGAAGGCAGCAGCCAACCATGAATTACATAATCACACTCCATGGCGGTTGCAGTCGAAGTGTCAAACGGCTGGGCTTAATTTGTAACTCCAGCCCAAAATACTGCAGCTAGCGGTACTGAAGGGCCCCATTTAGGAGTTATTAATTTGTACTCAAACGGCAACAAGTATAATTGTACTACCTTTGTCCCAAAATACTTATCATTTTAGATTGTTTAGCATGTATTAAAGTAAAAAAAACTATAATACCTCTTATTAAATAATGTATAGTTGTATGTGAAATAATGATTGAAGATAGAATGAAGAGAAATTTGAATTGTAGTATGATTTTTTTAAGGGATTATTATTTGACCCGTATGAGAATCCAATTTAGTTGAAGAACATTAATTTGTGAGTTTTTTAAAGTACAATTATAATAGTAACTGAATTTGAACGAGATTGTTCGTGTTTTTTTAATAAAACGACCGGAGCTCTGCCTAAAATAAATTAAGAAGGGAGCGAAAGATACAAGGTGTACAGCAAAGAGAAAAAAAAAAGGCAAAAACGACTAGAGATTACAAGAGCAGAGCCGCTAAAGCTCTAAATATCGTCGTAGTAAGTAGCCAACTCGAGCAGGCGGAGATTATGTGAAACCAGGAAAAGAAATACGAGTCTCATCCTGATGATTTTGCTGCAGGTAAATCCTCCTATTACGCTTCTGCAAGATGTTCCACCACGCCGTTAAAGTCATTGCAATCACTTCTCTTATAATGAACAACAAAGTTACCTACGATGAGTATAGTTCAGAGGAAGAATTATAGCACAAGCGAAGAGTACATAAACATGGATTTTTGAATTAAATAACATTACAAACCCCATGGACAAACATGATACAACGAAACTTACAGCTCTAATACAATGTTTTTACTACTAATTTACAAGGTGACTACAATATCCAAATGAAGCGCTCACTAATGGAACAGTGTCCAAAACAACTGGACACAGTTGCGGCTACACTCTGCTACACACACAACTTCATGCTCGATCACACGGAGCTTTAATCATGCTCCTCTCTCGAGCAATCATTAATCAGATCACATATTATTATTCTTTGAGAGCCAATCTACACATGCTCCCAAGTTTATTCTTAATTTATTATTAATTGATTCAATAAGAGATCGCCATTAACGAGGTCAACATCCCAATCATTGTGGCAACAGCAACCAGAGCAGCAGCTGCTTGTAGAAAAGCTTCGCCGCCGGCCGGGCAAGCAAGCAATGAATCAGTCGTCGTCTCCGCCGCCGGGGCATCCGGACCCCGCGGCGACCTTCCTCCCCTGCGGCGGTGGCGCGGCCGGGGACGCCGGCGGCGAGTCGAGGCAGCGGCGGAGCAGCCTCGCGACGGCGGCGACGAGGTCGTCCTCCGCTGTGCCCCTCGCGGGCGCCCGCGGCGCGGCGCGCGCGAACGCCACGTGCCGGTCGAGCGCCTCCGCCGTGGTGATGATCTCCCCGGCGCCGGCGCGGCGGATCTCGTCGCCCACGGCCTCCGCGCAGAGGCCGCAGACCCACCGCCCCATGTACTCCTCCCGCACCGCCGCGATGTACTGCGGCGTGCACTCCTCCGTGAAGCCGCAGCACTCGCACCTGGCTGCCTCCACCTCCATGACGACGACGGCGGCTACTCCTTCTTCCAGCCTCTTCTTACCGCTCCTTCTCCCAGACGGCGTAGGCGGGGACGGTGGCGGCGCTCGGCGCCGTGTGGTGCTCCTCGCTCTCGCTCCGGACGGTAGCTGCGGCTGCGGCGGCGATGACGGTGTCGGCAGCGGGTGAGGCCGGTGTCATCGCAGGCGACGTCTCGCTCTCCTCTCTTGCACCGCCGCTAATCTTCACTGCATCCTCTCCACCGAAACATGTGGTCTCCATGTGGTATTTATCCGCAAAACGGCGTGGAGCGGGTGGGCCCACCTCGAAACGGTCGGGGCTTCTCCCCTTACACACAGACACGTGGGGTCATTCCTTGGAGCACCCACATGTCAGTGAGTATGGGTGGACTAGGTGGCAGTGAAGTTGGAGGGTGGAAGAAGGACGGGGACGTGAAAGGGGAGGCCCACGTCAGGGGGCCGCTGAGCTGGAAGGGTCCCCACCCTTTTCAATGTGTGGACCTTGACAGCTGGAGATGGCACCTAGGAAGAGGAGAGGGGAGTGGCGGCGGTCGCGCCACCACAACTCGACTAGTCGACTTACTCTTCCTCCGAGCTCCCACTAGGTAGAATTAGTGCAGGTTCAGATACCGTGTCATTGTCATCGGGCCCTCTCATCATTTTCGTGTGCGTTATTTCATGGTTTCAATTGAAAAAATGATTTGTCGTCACTACTCTTTTTTGTTTTATATAGCCGCTTACAACCATAAGAATCATAATGAAACGCATCTCAACCAAACAAGGAAAAAGGTTTTGTGCCCATCCTAGAAAATGAATGACGTAGGAGCATCAAAGCAACCTACACTACTATCTTGCCACCAAACATAAGCGATCGACTGGTTATATGCCTTAAATGTTTACAAAGTTGATCTCAACAACCCACAGGGATCAGATCAAATTCAATGAGGTTATTCGGTAATTTTGTTCTGGGCTACGTGGGATAGCACAGTCGTTCGGCTGCGGGTCTGGACTACATCCCAGCCATTCGTCTGTTGTAGCTATTGTTGTAGCCGCTGGAGCTGCAGCTAGCTCTTCCGAATAGAGCCAACGTGAAGTCCAATCTATATATAAAGGCAAAAAAGATTATAAATAAAAACAAGTCCCATCTCTATACATGACATGCATTAATCCTTCTCACTTACTACAGGAACAAAGTGGCCTAGGTCATGCGCATGCAGGACGGTGGCACGGTGCTACTCATGCATGGTGCAGAGATCCTGTGAGCAAATGTACATGAAACATGGCACGTACTCACCGAAAGAACAGAAAAGAATGGCGTCCATGGGAAAAGAAAGAGAGCATCCTGTGATAGGATCAAAGAAAGAAAAAAAAGAAAAACAATCGTCACATACCCCTGGTGAGTGGTGACAAAAAAAAACAGAGGGACAACCACCAGATGAGAGTCCGTGCATGGAGGTACGCCCCAGGCCCTAGCCATGTGACACGGACAGATTGGTCATCCATCATATGGTACACGGTAACACGTAGTGTACTAACCATGTGATCGAGCAATGCACGTACATTGCACATATATGCGCTAGAAGCTTGATTAGGGAAGAATAAAACGTTCACGAAATATGTTGAATGATAGACCAGTAGATATACGGCACAGTAATTCAGGTCAGGTGATATCGTATATAGTTTCGTACTAGCTTGTGTGGTGAGATTGTGACATTTGTTCTCATTTTTGCAAGGAATTTGATGGGTAAATGGCATTATATGTATGATTTCAAGGACTAACGGAAATGTTTCCCGAGCTACCAATTAAACTACTTCCTCCGTTTCATATTACAGTCATTTGACTATTTTTAGTCAAACTTTTTTAAATTTGATTAAATTTATAATAAAATATAATAACATTTTCAATACAAAACAAACATTATATCAAAATATATTTAATATTAAATTCAATGAAACTAATTTAATGTGATGGATATTGCTAATTTTTTTATAAACTTAATCAAACCTTAAAAAAAACTTTGATTAAAAGACAAACAATTTATAATATGAAACGGAGGGAGTAGAAATGTATGGACCGTATGTGGGGAGTATGTGGGGCGTACGTACATCCTTGTACTGTTGCACGTACTTCACAAATTCTTAAAAAATGGTTTCTTGCAATCGCGCGGACGCGTCGAATCGACCGAGCGATCGATCGACTCTACGTAGGACTGAGCGCGTTTTTCGCTGCGCGTTTGGAAGGTTTCGCATGCAAGAGGACAGGTCGGGATCACATGACGATGACGACGATCCGGTTGGGATCCGATCGATTGACGTATGCTAAAGGTTGGTGGAGATCGACCAAGTGATCTACTACGTACCTAATACTTGTACGTACTTACGTTCGCATCGTGCAACTACGTGTACGTTTACCTAGCTATGTAATGCATGCATGTACCGTAGGATAGCGTCACTGTGTCCGTGCCCAAGCTAGCCCTAGGCTGAGTTCGGTATGTGGAGGTATGAACCCTGTCTCCAAATATATAAAAATGGAACGAAACGATTTATTAGCGTAAGGTTAATTAAATATTAATTATTTTTTAAAAAATAATCATTATGTTTTTTAAAGCAACTTTCGTATATTTTTTTTAAAAAACACACATTTAACAATTTGAAAAACGTGCACACGAAAAAAAATGAGTTGAGAAAGCTAACAAACAAACTCAGCCCTTAGGATGGTTCTTACAGTTTGTGACTTTATTCTGACTTTTATTGAGGCTAAATTGATTTTATGTAAAAGAAAACCCTAAAAAGATTCTATGAAATTCTTGCCTTATATTAGAAAAGATATATCAAATGAACCAAACGTTTTTGCCCGCTAGCGAAGCCAGCCTGTCTCACCTGTGCGTGGTAACAATGGTGGATCTAAGACTAGACAAATGTAAACAAGATTTTCGATGTTAAACAATATAGAAATATTAGCTATCCTAATGGTGTGATCCGCTGGCAATTAAGCCTAGGTGTTGATGCAAAAAACACACACTGGCCTGGGAGATCTGCTTAGCTCCAGTGCAGGTCCAAATCTTGGTGAGATGCGAGCGTGTCAGTCAGTTTGATCCTGCAACTGACAAGATATACAAACGACAAATCAAAGAACCGATCGACCAACATAGCCGATGTAGTAATTCCAGCCGATCCTGATAACAGCCGATAGCGATAGGGTTTTGAGCTATCGGCTATGTGTTCAATGTAGATTCTGACACTTGATGTAAATAATGACAAAGAGACAATAATATGATCCAGTAGAAACCAATCGGCTGATGTAACATGCAATAGATCGGTAATGACTCGATAAAGTGAAACGAAAGTTAGATGTACTCGATCGGCTGTAGATATCAATGATACATAATCTAAATCTCAAAATATATTTAAACTAAGTGATTGGGATAGATCGGACAGGGCGCCGAGACAGTATAAATCACTTATGTCTAAAAACACCTCAAGAGAGAGATTATATATATTCATAGCATAGCCAATGAAGTGAATCTAACATAGATCCAATGCCATAAAATCCACAAGATTAGATTAAATAGTGAAACCTTTATTGTCATCGGCTAAATTCAACTTATATGCAATCCTTATAAGCCGATGCAACGTCCAGATAACTCATCGGCTGAAACCCCGATGAAACCCTTATCGGCAATCAAAAAGCGGGGTAGAGATTCATGGTTCTAAGCACGACTTAGTATGTCAAACTCAACTGATGCAGCACTAAGTATGTAAAGAAACACGGTATCTAGATGATCAAGCCCTTGACTGATTTTCAGGGTGGTAGATGTCTAGGCTAATCTAATCTAGCAAGACGATTTAGTCGATACCGGCAGAAACCCTAAAATGAGAAGCAGCCGATAAAACTAAATCGAGATGCTAATACTAGATTAACAGAAGACATATGATAAATAGCCAAGCAAATATATCATCCAAACCAGAGCAATCCAAGAGGTCGAATGTACTGATGCAGCCTTGAACGACGCCGACGTAGATGATACAATTGCCTGAACCGACGGAACATTGGACTTATCCCTTCGCCGGAGATCGATAGCCGATGCAGCCCTGCGTCAGGTGCCAAATTCCGTTGGTTGATAAATAAACCGTAACAGAGTAAAAGGTGGCGATGCGCCGAATTGTATTGATCGAGAGTTGATTCTTTACAATAACCCCGGGTGTACATATTTATACCTATGGGAAGATACTAGTCCTTGTAGGACAAGAAAGAAACTTTCGTAAAGATAAAAGAAAAATATAAAGTTCTTAAAGGACACTAAACACACTTTCCTAAAGATAAAAGGAAACTAACAAATATTCTAATTAATAGATACAATTGCTTTCTTCGGACTCAATCTGCACGTGGCAATCCTCATGAAGCACACCAACCGAACCCGACAATGATCCTGCCATCTCCTTATCGGAATCGGCTACATCGGCTATCCTTGTCCGATTCTGTCTCAGCCGATGCACACCGTAGCCGATTTGGCTTGCAGCCGATTCATACTCCGTTTTCTGTAATCGCTTATCTCCTCCAATCGGCTTCGGCTTTAACTCTGAATCCAATGCATGATTTACCAAATTTCGTCGTTAACACTAGGCGGCTGCCCGGGGTCACCGAGTATTGGATCGGCCTTTATGTGGTAAGATCAACATTGTGGAAAAATGAAATACGGTTGTCGAATGGAGGGGATACCGTTCGACAGTTAAGCGCTGCCGATTAATCGGAACTATGCAAAAATTTGGTGTTTGTAAATATATATCTTTGGAGATTTAAATTGTAGTACTATATAAATCAAATATATTCGTACCGCTTTTTAATTGAACAAATATAGCTTGACATTAACCTAAAACATAAAACATATAGCTCTAATACTCACAATTGTACTGCAAATAGACATACCCTGGTTCATATCAGATAAATAAAAACATAAAAGGAGTAACAAAACAAAAATAATGTGTCAGTGTTATGGATAAGGCAGACCTAATGATCTTAGGTTGGACTCGGTGGGACCCACCATATACCAAGTCTTATACGAAATCATGTTTCATATACGGAAAGAGTTCCGGATAAAGAAGAAGCAAAGTTTAAATTGGAAACTACAAGTACTATTTGGATCATATTCATATTTGCCTCCCTAGTTTTACTTGGATCTCTAGTTCTACTTGGACAAGGAGACATCTGTGGGTATAAATACAAGACCCGATAAGAGGGGACACACCAATATACGCCAATAAACATCAACATGAGGGACAAGAGGAGGACTACCCCGCCGTCGGCTACATGTTGGAGATCCATGCCGCCAAGTCAACGACGACTAGATTAGGTTACCCCAAATATTGTATTCGAGTGATATTGATATATAAGAGCAACACCGGCTTCGGCCAACAGGAGTAAGGCTATTACCTGTCAGTTAAGGGGCTCGAATTTGTATAAAAATCTGTCTCCTATCCTTTTTACCTCGGTCTCGCGTATATCTTGGTTCCAACGATCCCCATACTCTGCAAATACCGTAGTCGCGATCTACTCCATCGACAGTGACGCGCCAGGTAGGGGGATTTTGGTGCTAAAAGGTTTCGATGAGAAGGGTTTCAAGAGACATATTCTCCGACGACAAACTACTTGGCGACTTTGGCTTTAGGGAGATACGACCCAACCGAAGTGTGTTCTCCGACAGATCGAGACCCTCGTCATCTCAAGCTTCGTCAAGTCATCGCTGCTGTGAAATTTTCGACGAAGGATACTTCAACGATTTTGTTCTCGGGAGATCTGACCCGATCAGAATACGTTCCCCGACCAGATTGGAATCATCGTCACCAACAATTCCATATATCGAGATCGTCCAAGCTTCAAAGACATCGCCGTGGCGGAAAACAACAGTTCAATATCATCAACCACGAGGCTTCAATCCGGGTCGATTACTTTCGAGTTGGTTAGCATCGCTAATCAAGGTAATTAGTACATTGATTTTTTAAATCAATCTACTGATTTCGTAGATACATCCGGCATGTATCTACAAAGGTACGCAATATTTCATATAATTTGCTGTACCTATTTCCAGATCCATAATTTATTATGTTTACCAAGAGCATTGTTTTTTATACAATATCTATTGTGCGAACGTCTTCTATATTAGGCCACTACGGTCTAATACTGAAGGCTCGCTCTGTTTTTTTATAGAAATCATGCTTGTTTACGGTTTACATAATACTCGATATTTAGTCTGAATCTGCTCATTATATACAGATAATACTAGAAGATTTATATAGTTTTTTGAGTACACGCTCGGTATTCTCTGCTATATATCTTGTCTTCTAGAAAATATTTTTCAGAAATAATCGAGAACTCGAGTAGGCAACGGTCGAGTACACCCCATTGTCGAGAACAAATGTGGAGTTGTCGGACCAAACCTACCAACAAAGACCGATGACCTATCTCACATCTAGCACCGGTCATGTCCAAACTATTTGAGAAAAGGCTGTTGTGGATAATCTCTTCGCGAACGTTATCGGCTTGATCACCCGACATGATTGCGAACGGACTCTCGATATGCTATAAGTTGGGTATGTGAGTCATGCTGACCACATGAGATGCACATGTAATAACCAACTCTAACGCCCTTAAAAGTGGTGAGAGATGACTACGCCTGGTCCTCGACCAGCGTTGTGGCGATCTCTCACCACCTATCAAAGTTGCCTTCGGGTGGTCGAGAGATGACTACGTCTGGTTCTCGACTAGCGTTGTAGCGATCTCTCACCACCTATTAGAGTTGCCTTCGAGTGGTCAAGAGATGACTACGCCTGGTCCTCGACCAACGTTGTAGCGATCTCTCACCACCTATCAGAGTTGTCATCGGGTTGTCGAGAGATGACTATGCCTGGTCCTCGACCAGCGTTGTAGCGATCTTCCACCACCTATCAGAGTGGCCTTCGGGTGGTCAAGAGATGATTACGCCTGGTTTTCGACCAACGTTGTAGCGATCTCTCACCACGTATCAGAGTTGTCTTCAGGTGATTGAGATGACCACGCCTGGTCCTCGCGTTGTAGTAATCTCTCACTACCTATCAGTTGCCTTAGGGTGGTCGAGGGATGACTACACCTGGTCATCGACTAGCATTGTAATAGTCTCTCACCATCATTAGGGTTGCTTTCGGATGGTCGAGGGATGACCACACCTGGTCCTTGACCAACGGTTGTAGTGATTTTCTCCCCACCTCCCCAAGTTGCCTTCGAGTGGTCGAGGGATAATTACACCTGGTCCTCGGGCAACGGTGGTAGTCATCCTCTTACCATCCCCTCCGAGTTCCCTTCGAGTGGCCAAAGTATGTGTACAGTTGGTCCTCGATCAGTGGATGTAGTGATCCTCCCACCACATCTATAGGTGGTCGAGGTATGTCTATGCCTGGTCCTCGACCAACAGTTGTAGCGATTCTCCCACCACCTTTACGAGTGGTTGAGAACGTCTACATACCTAGTCCTCAGCCAGCGGTCATAGCGATCCTCTCACCACATCTACAAGTGGTCGAGTACGTCTACATACCTAGTCCTCAGCCAGCGGTCATAGCAATCCTCCCACCACATCTACAAGTGGTCGAGGTATGTCTACACATGGTCCTCGACCAGCGGTTGTAGCGATTCTTTCACCACCTCTGCGATTTGTTTAGTACGACTACACAATTGGTTTTCTACCAGCGTGGTAGCGGCCTCATCATCCGGGGCATCAATCTCTGTAAGTGTTTATACATATAAAATGTTTGTCCGCTGATCCCCTTTTCTTATATCGCTATGTCGGTGACACGGGCCCGGGGGTATCGAGACCAAAGGGAAAGGCGGCCACAGGGATCCACGTGGCCCGTTCCCCCGGAGGGGTCGGGCCCGAGGGTGACGTGGCGGCTGCCCTCCCGGTTTCCCCCGGGGTCGGGCCGCTCCCATTTCTCCCCCAAGACCTGGGGCGCCCCGACCCCCTGCGGCTTGGATGCCACGTGCGCGGGTTAGGTGAGCGCGACAGAACTCACCTAACCGCATTTATAGCGGTTCAGACAGGCGCACTACGTCGCATTAAATGCGGCGTGGCGCATGCATATCCGGTCCGTGACCGGTCGCGGTGAGTGACCGGTCGCAGACCGGTCAGATCGCGGGTTAGGTGGTGCCAGGATGCCTGTGCACCGCACGCGCGCCAGGCGGCCTGCTGCACGCCTCGCCCCGTCCCATCAGAATGATGAGACCCTTCTGTCTCTCGTCTCTCAACCGGAGTTGGTACCCCAGCTCCGGTCAGATGTTTCCCGTTCCCAATGTGAGCGGGACACGGAAGTCATCCGCCATTTAATGAAGGCTGAAATGGGCGTCCCCCGGATGGGTCGGCTGACCGAGCAAAGGCGTGCTGCGGCGTCTGTCAGAGGCTGCTTCCGACGGTAGGATAGCCCTAAATGTAAAAGAATGTCTTCTTTCTTAGGCAGCTCGTGGCCCATGTGGTAGCCCCTTGCCATATAAAAGGAGTCCCAGGCCTAGGAGATAAGGGGGACTCTCTCTGGATTCCATCATACTCTCAGATCTACCAGAACACAGGAGTAGGGTATTACGCTCCTTAGCGGCCTGAACCTGTCTAAATCACCTGCATCCACGCGTTTTTCTCGCTGGGATCCCACAGATCAGGGGCGAAGAATTTCACCTTGCGCCCCCGGCCGAACCGGCAAAGGGGTACCTGCGCGGTCTCCCGGTGAGGAGCTTCACGCTCCGTCATCTGGCGCGCCAGGTAGGGGAAGCTTGAGAACGAGAGCGTGTGGCGAGAGGAAGGCGAGAGAAACGAGAGAGCTAGGGCACGGATGGCAGAGGCAAGGAAAAAGTGGTGAGAGAAAGGAAACGAATCTCTTCCTCGGCGCCTTTTATACCCTTGCCTCCGCCGCGCTCGGCTCCTCGTTTCCTGCGCCCATCTTCTTGCCCCCTCGTTTCTCGCGCCCACGCCTCCACTAACCCCACTCGCCCACTTCCGGTGCACGCGTCAGTCGTGCGACTGTAGCGATCGAGGAGGGGCAGATCGTGTGCGCGTTAATCACGCTCGGTTACCGTGAAAAGCGCCATCATTATGTCCCCAGGCGAAACGGACCGACGTGTCCCGATCCACGCGCCGCCTCGAGTAATGTTGCGGTTACAAGGAGACCGCTCATTAATGCCGAGTGGACCTCAATCTGCCCTACAACGCAATCCTGGGAAGGCCTGCGTTGGTGAAGTTCATGGTGGCCACCCACTATGCCTACCTCTAGATGAAGATGCCGGGCCCAAGTGGCCCCATCACCGTCCACGGCGACCTCAAAGTCGCGCTTGCTTGTATGGAACAGCGCGCGGACCGCCTCGCCGCGGTGTCCAAGCCCGCGGGCGACGACGAGAGGCCCGGCGCCTCCACCTCGCCCGTCCCGAGGCAGCGGATGGCCTCAGGCGACGAGGTCCCGGTGAAGGAGGTCGCCTTGGGCGACGACCCGTCCAAGACCACCCAAATTGGTGGTCTCTTGGACGACAAATAGGAAGACGCGCTCGTCTCCTTCCTGTGGGCAAATGCCGACGTCTTCGCGTAGAGACCGACGGACATGCCCGGGGTCCCCAGGGAAGTGATCGAGCACCGTCTCGCCGTGCGGTCGGACACAAGGCCCGTCCGGCAGAAGGGGCGCGGCAGGCCCCGGAGCGCCAAGCCTTCATTCGCGAGGAGGTGGCGCGGCTTTTGGAGGCCAGATTCATCCGTGAGGTCATCCATCCGGAGTGGCTCACGAACCTGGTCGTTGTCCCCAAGGCGAATGGGAAGCTCCGGATGTGCATCGACTACACCGACCTCAACAAGGCATGTCCTAAGGACCCTTATCCCCTGCCACGCATAGATCAAATTGTCGACTCCACCGCGGGGTGCGACCTTTTATGTTTTCTAGATGCATACTCAGGATATGATCAGATTCGCATGGCTAGGGAGGATGAGGAAAAAACTGCATTCATTACTCCTGTAGGAACTTATTGTTATACAACCATGCCTTTCGGGTTAAAGAATGCGGGTCCTACTTTTCAGCGTACTACTCGTATTTCTTTGGGTAGTCAGATAGGGTGCAATGTTGAGGCCTACATCGATGACTTGGTTGTAAAAACGCGCAACCAAGAGACCTTGCTCTCAGATTTAGCGGAGATTTTTGAAAGTCTCCGCTCCGCGCGCATAAAACTGAACCCCGAAAAGTGTTTGTTCGGTGTGCCTACGGGCAAGCTTCTCGGGTTCTTGATCTCTGCTCGAGGCATTGAGGCCAACCCCGAGAAGATACGAGCTATTGAGCGGATGCGCCCCCCCAGCAAGCTTAAGGACGTGCAATGCGTCACCGGATGCATGGCTGCCTTTAGCTGATTCATATCGAGGCTGGGAGAGAAGGCGCTGCCCCTATTTAAGCTCCTTAAGCGCTCTGGGCCGTTTACCTGGACGGAGGAGGCTGAGCGGGCCCTCACCCAGTTGAAGGCATACCTCAGCTCCCCCCCGATCCTGGTCGTCCCGGAGTCCGATGAGCCGCTGCTACTCTACTTGGCGACAACCCCGCAAGTAGTTAGTGCGGCGTTGGTTGTGGAGTGCGACGAGGACAGCCCTCGGCCCGCGCGCTCCCACCCTGTGTCGACCCGACCCGGGACAGAGAAGGGAGGAGAGGCCCCCGAGCCGGATGGCGGCCTAAGGCCCCTGATGACCGGATGTGGCCCTTTGCCCGCTCGTCCGACGGCGCCGGATGCCCCCGACCCCCAGGAAGGCCCCGGGGCCACTGCGGGAAGGTGCGGCCCGACACCCTCCGACCCCGAGGTCGTCGGCACAGAAGCTGAGTGGGCCCGGCAAGGCCCCTCGTACGACGAGCGCCCCGGGAACGGTGCCCTCAACGGAAAGGACAGGCCCCACCGGAAGGTGCAGCGGCCCGTCTACTTCGTTAGTGAGGCGCTGCGGGACGCCAAGACCCGATACCCTCAGGCCCAGAAGATGCTCTACGTGATTCTGATGGCCTCGAGGAAGCTGCGCCATTATTTCCAGGCGCATCAGGTCACTGTGGTCAGGTCCTACCCCCTCGGCCAAATCCTACGCAACCGAGAGGGTACTGGACGAGTGGTAAAATGGGCAATCGAACTCTCCGAATTCGACTTGCGCTTTGAACCATGCCACGCGATTAAGAGCCAAGCCCTCGCCGACTTCGTGGCGGAATGGACCCTGGCTCCTGAGCCCGATCTCGCACTCTCCGCCCCAGGGCCAACATAAGCCCCTTGCAGCTGCCTCACGCCACCTACTGGGTGATGCAGTTCGACGGCTCCCTGGCCCTTCAGGGTGCCAACGCGGGGGTCACCTTGACCTTGCCGAGCGGAGACATCGTTAGATATTTGGTTCGCTTAGATTTCCAGGCAACTAACAATATGGCGGAATACGAGGGACTCCTTGCGGGACTCAGAGTGGCGGCCGGAATGGGGATCCGCCGCCTCCTGGTTCTAGGCGACTCCCAGTTGGTCGTTAACCAGGTCTCCAAGGAGTACCGGTGCTCCGACCCGCAGATGGACACCTACGTATGGAGCGCCATTTCGACGGGTTAGAACTTCGACACGTGTCCAGACGGGATAACGTGATCGCCGACGAACTCTCGAGGCTCGCTTCATCGCGAGCCCCGACCCCACCGGGCGCCTTTGAAGAAAGGCTGGCCCAGCCGTCGGCGCGGCCCGACCCCCTAGGGAAGACGGACGCGCCTGCACAGCCTCCGAGGCCCGTCGGAGTCCAGGCCTCGGGACCCAGGGAGGCCGAGCCCGGCCCCCCAAGATTGGTCGCCTGGATAGCCGAGATCCAGGCGTTCCTCAAAGACCAGACTCTACCCGAGGACCGCAAAGGGAGTGAACGCGTCAATCGCATCTCCAAGCGCTACGTGCTGGTGGAAGGGGCCCTCTACCGGCGCGGGGCCAACGGAGTCCTCCTAAAGTGCATTCCTCGGGAGCAGGCGTCGAGCTTCTTGTCGATGTCCATGAAGGCGAGTGCGGAGCCCACTCCGCCTCGCGCGCCTTGGTCGGCAAGGCCTTTCGCCAGAGTTTCTATTGGCCGACGGCGCTCCACGACGTAGCTGACCTGGTCCGACGATGCAGGGCGTGCCAGTTTCACGCCAAGCAAACGCATCAGCCGGCTCAGGCCCTGTAGACCATACCTCTTTCATGGCCATTTGCCGTCTGGGGGCTGGATATCCTGGGTCCCTTCAGGAAGGCCCCGGGCGGGTTCGAGTATCTATATGTCGCAATCGACAAGTTCACTAAGTGGCCCGAGGCTTATCCGGTAATCAAGATCGACAAGCACTCGGCGCTAAAATTCATAAAGGGCATCACTGCTCGATTCAGGGTGCCTAACCGTATCATTACGGATAACGACACCCAGTTCACCAGTGAGTTTTTCGGCAACTACTGCGAAGACATGGGCATCAAGCTCTGTTTCGCCTCACCCGCCCACCCCAGAAGCAACGGCCAGGTGGAGTGCGCCAACGCGGAAATCCTCAAGGGCCTCAAGACCAAGACCTTCAACATCCTCAAGAAGCATGGCGATTCGTGGATCGAGGAGCTGCCAGCGGTACTCTGGGCGAACCGAACCACCCCATCGTCTACGGCGCGGAGGCGGTCCTCCCATCCGAGCTCACCCTGAGGTCCCCTCGGGCCACCATGTATTACGAGGCTGATCAAGATCAGCTTCGCCGAGACGACCTCGACTACCTGGAAAAGCGAAGGCGACACGCGGCCCTTCGAGCCACGCGCTACCAGCAAAGCCTGCGACGCTACCATCAGCGCCATGTCCGGGCCCGATCACTATGCGTCGACGATCTCGTCTTACGCCGCGTCCAAACGCGTGCTGGACTGAGCAAACTCTCACCAATGTGGGAGGGTCCGTACAGAGTGATCGGCGTGCCCCGGCCGGGCTCGGTTCGATTGGCCACGGGCGACGGCATAGAACTGCCTAACCCGTGGAACATCGAGCATCTTCGCCGCTTCTACCCCTGAGGAGGTCGGGTGTCGTACCTCGGGCTCGGGCCAACCCCGCGTCCCCCTCAGGCACGCAGGGTTGGCCGGGGGCTCCCACATGCACATACTTGTTTAATTTTTTCCTAGCATTTCAATAACAAGCATTTTCAATTTCCTAAGGACTGCGCCTGTGTTATCGTTTCCTTTTGAAAAATCATGACTTGAGTCAGTCTGCTTGTGCTCGTCCTTGTCCTCGGCAGCCCAGGTCGTCTAAACCGCCAAACGGGGCCCAGAACCGAGTCGTGCCCCGGGGCGCGGTGAACTCCATGGGGGAATCGGCAATGGCCCACAATCGGGTCCCCATAACCCTCGGTCACCGCGCTCCCGGCCTGGCCAGTCTCGACATGCGGATCTCCCCAAGGCACTAGCTCCGACCCGCGCCGCTTGAGACTGGGGCCCGAGCACGAGCCCTCGCTCAAGCCAAAGATGCAAAGGGATCGCGACACAGACCATCCTTATCACGCGCATATAGCAAGCATTACTAACATAGAAGTTAAAATTTTGTTTGATTGCAGATAAAATGAAGTCAGTTTGTACAAGCGTTGGCCCAAAGGCCTCAGAAGATGAAGGAACCAAAAACTAAGATACGCGAGGGCCCGGGGGCTCACTCCCACGCACCCGGGTCGCCGGCCTCGCCGTCGCTGTCGTCGTCAGCACCATCGTCACCGTCCTCCTCCTCATCGGAGTCAAGAGCGAAGACGAGCCGAGGGGCCATCCCCTCGAAGCCGTGGACGATTTGACCGGCGGCTCCCCGGACTTGGGCGCGCGCGTTGGCCTCGGTTCCGGGGGGGAATTCTTCAAGCGCCGTCCACGGGGAGAAGTCGGGGTCTCGGGCTTGGTAGCTCGCCAGCACGAGCTCCACCGCCCCCCAGGCGAGGTCCCTTGAGGAAGACTTAACCGTCTCCTCGATCTCCTCGGGGAGCCTTTCAAGGTCCCCGGCCATCTCCGAGAGGCGCTGGGCGAGGCCCCCCCGGTTGGCGGCGTACTTTGGGTGCCGCCCATGCCAGATGCCCGCCTGACGCCCGGCGTGGTCGAGGCGGGAGACGGCGTCCCGGAGCATGCCGGGCCCCACCTCGTTCGACAGCCGGAGGGCCTCAACCTCCCGGCGGACGAGTCCAGGGCGCCCTGCAGCTCGGCGATGGTACCCTCGGCGGCTGTGAGGCGGGCGGCCAGATCGCCGTGGCCTGTTGCCGCCCCGCCGCTGCGCGCCTGTGCGTCTAGCTCCCTTGCCCGCGCCTCGAGTTCGGAGGCCCGCTGGATCAGCGCGTCCCTCTCGGCGCGGGCGCCTTCCAGATTACAGCGCGCCTGCTCCTCCCGCGCCGCCTCACGGAGGAGCAGGTTGTCCGCCAGCCGTTGCGCCGCGGCCTCAGCCTCCTCGAGGGCTCGCCCCCACTCGGCGAGCGCGTCTTCATGGAGGCGGAGTGCGGACTCCTGTTCGGCGGAGGCGGCCTTGTGCGTCGCCAGTGTCGCCTCCCGTGTAGCGGCGGCGGTCTCGCGTGCCGCCAGCGCCGCCTCCTTCGTGTCCAGGGCGCGGGCGTGCTCCTCCAGCGCCTCCAGCTCCCGGGCGCGGTGGTCAAGGGCCTCGGCCCGCAGGCGTACGGCGGCCTCTTGCACGGGCAGGCGCGAGGCCCGCCCCCCGAGTGTGGCGGTGCGCTCCTCCAGCGCCATGGTCCGGGCCTCTAGGGCCTCCTCGCGCTGGCGGGTCGCCGCCTCGATCTCCGACCGCCCGCCGCTCCCGGCAGCGGCGGCGTCGAGAACTCTGCGGGCGGTGTCGAGCTTCTCCTCCAGCTCCGCCATCCTGAGCTACCCATAGGTGGCCTGTGGCTTCCTGCAGGTCGAGCCTCCCGCCTCTGTGCCTCTGCGGTCGCCGCCTCCCCGCCTCGTTGCCCGCGGGCCGGCCGGCCTTGGAGTGACGCGTGGGGCGGGACTGGGTCTCGCTGAGGCAGACGAAGAATATGGAACAGAAAGCGGTAAACAAAAATAAGCCCTGGGGGTTTGGAAATGAGAGTGTGGCCGCTGTGGGAGAGAGGTCGAACCTGCGGGGTGGCCGGCTGAACGACCACTTTGGGGGCGTGATGAGGCTCCCCCTGCACGACTCGGTCTCCCCCAACTTGCGGAGCCGCTTCTTCTTCCGCTCCCCCTCGGGCTGGGCTGTCGGTGCGGCGTCCTCCGGGCGCCTGCCACTGACGTGCACCGCCCCGCCCCCTCGGGGAGGAGATGGAGGAGGGGTCGCCTCCTGCTTCCTCTTCCCCTTGGCGTCGGCAGGGCGGCTGCCCCCCGAACCCCCATCGCGGGGCCTCGAAGCGTGGCCCCCTCCGGGGGTAGATTGGTCCCCTCCGCGGCTGCCGCCCGCGCCATCATGGCCTCGGGGGTCCCGATCCCCCGACGCCCCGACCATCTGCATGATGGCCAGAATGTTGGCGCGCTCCGGGTCGCTGCAGAGGGGGAGGATCCCCCGAGGGATGAGGGATGACTCCACAGAGCTAAGGTTTAGCACCCGTTGGACCACCATCCTGAAGTCCTCGGGGTCCCAATCCCACTTACGCCCCTGGTGGGTCCTCAGGGGGTCCTCGGTCCCGACGTACTCCTAGGCGCCCCGGGCGCATCGCTGGAGCGGCGCGATCCGGCGGCGGAGGTAATTGCCGAACACCATGGCCCCCGTGAGCCCCTGGGTTCGCAGGCCCGCCAGGCGGTCCAGGACGGCGTCGTAGCCGTCCCCCAGATCCACCGTCGCCCGCCAGCTTGGCGCCTGCGCTGGGGGTTGGCTCGGGAGTCGGAGGCGCACTTCATCGGGGAGGGGGGTGTAGAACCAGTCGCTCTTCCAGTCGTCCCACTTCTTGCGAAGGACGCACGGGATGTAGCGGTTCAACACCTGCCCCCGCGGCTGGAAGTAGCAGCCACCGACCACCGTCGGCGGCGATACCGGCTGCACGGTGAAGAACCACCGAAACAGTCGAAGGGATGGGCGCACCCCAATGAACATCTCGCACAGGTGTGCGAAGATGGCCAGCGTCATCACCGCGTTGGGGGTGAGGTGCGTCATCTGGAGGCCGTAGAACTCCAGAACGACCATGAAGAATGTGGAGAACAGCGGAATCAAGCCCGCCATGGCGAAGGAGAGGAAAAAGATGGACCGCTCTGGGTAGTGCGGCGTCGGGCGTCCCTCACCCAGCGCGACCACCTCCCGGGTGGTAGATTCCGGCATGAACCGGCGCGGTAGCCCGGCCTGCCTCTCGCTGGTGATGCGGGAAGGCGGCAGCACACTGCCGATAAGCGGCACGAAGCTCCGCGTCATGGCGCCGGCGGAGGGGGAGCTTGAGAACGAGAGCGTGTGGCCAGAGGAAGGCGAGAGAAACGAGAGAGCTAGGGCACGGATGGCAGAGGCAAGGAAAAAGTGGCGAGAGGAAGAAAACGAATCCCTTCCTCGGCGCCCTTTATACCCTTGCCTCCGCCGCGCTCGGCTCCTCGTTTCCCGCGCCCACGCCTCCACTAACCCCACTCGCGCGCTTTCGGCGCACGCGTCAGTCGTACGACTGTAGCGATCGAGGAGGGGCAGATCGTGTGTGTGTTAATTGTGCTTGGTTACCGCGAAAAGCGCCATCATTACGTCCCCAGGCGAAACGGACCGACGTGTCCCGATCCGCGCGCCGCCTCGAGTAATGTTGCGGTTACAAGGAGACCGCTGATTAATGTCGACTGGCGTTTTTCTCTGTTGTGCGCGACTCACTACCATTGGAGTCCTGCTCGCCCTTGGGGGGCCGGTCCCACTTGTCACCAGGCCCGAGGGGTGGCGTCAAGCCTGGGTGCCCCCCCCCGAGTGTGGCCACCCGGGCGTAACGCCGGGGGCTACTGTCGGTGACACGTGCCTGGAGGTATCGAGACCAAAGGGAAGGGCAGCCACAGGGATCCACGTGGCCCGTTCCCTCGAAGGGGTCGGGCCCGAGGGTGACGTGGCGGCTGCCCTCCTGGTTTCCCCCGGGGTCGGGCCGCTCCCGTTTCTCCCCCGAGACCTGGGGCGCCCCGACCCCCTGCGGCTTGGATGCCACGTGCGCGGGTTAGGTGAGCACGGCAGAACTCACCTAACCGCATTTATAGCGGTTCAGACGGGCGCACTACGTCGCATTTAATGCGGCATGGCGCATGCATATCCGGTCCGTGACCGGTCGCGGGGAGTGACCGGTCGCAGACCAGTCATATCGCGGGTTAGGTGGTGCCAGGATGCCTGTGCACCGCACGTGCGCCAGGCGGCCTGTTGCACATCTCGCCCCGTCCCATCAGAATGATGAGAGCCTTCTGTCTCTCGTCTCTCAACCGGAGTTGGTATCCTAGCTCCGGTCAGATGTTTCCCGTTCCCAATGTGAGCGGGACACAGAAGTCATCCGCCATTTAATGAAGGCTGAAATGGGCGTCCCCCGGATGGGTCGGCTGACCGAGCGAAGGCGTGCTGCGGCGTCTGTCAGAGGCTGCTTCTGACGGTAGGATAGCCCTAAATGTACAAGAATGTCTTCTTTCTTAGGCAGCTCGTGGCCCATGTGGTAACCCCTTGTCATATAAAAGAAGGCCCAGGCCTAGGAGATAAGGGGGACTCTCTCTGGATTTCATCATACTCTCAGATCTACCAGAACACAGGAGTAGGGTATTACGCTCCTTAGCGGCCCGAACCTGTCTAAATCGCCTGCGTCCACGCGTTTTTCTCGCTGGGATCCCACAGATCAGGGGCGAAGAATTTCACCTTGCGCCCCCGGCCGAACCGGCAAAGGGGGACCTGCGCGGTCTCCCGGTGAGGAGCTTCACGCTCCGTCACGCTACATCTCAAAGTCGATCCTATTGTCCTATTACGTTAGTCTGACAAGCTTCGGGTCTCATGGACCTCGGCTGTGGACGCTTGGTACTTTGAAAGTTTGTCGGGCCATGCAGGGTCAAATGACCATGTTAGATCTAGTCATGTTAGAGTACTCACTTGAACATATTAATCAAGCCATGTAATCGGTAATTGGTTTTTTCAACTTTACGACTGGGGGCTAGAATTCGCTGCTTCAGCATAGTTTGTTATAAGATTTAAGCTGCCTTTGTGAAAAATGACTTTTCTATAAAGACGACTGGGGGCTAGAAAGGGTGCCATACTCCGATTGCTGAGGACAACTCTAATGAGAGTACTCTTTTATTGTCATATATAGATTCAATTTATTTTCAATTTTTCAATTCATATTATATCATGTTACTTCCAAGCATTTGCTCGAAGACTTTTTCTATCTAACAATTTGTTCTGAGTAATTGATTTCAAGAGAGTTAGATATTAGAGCAGTTAAATAAAATATCAGGACTTTGTCGCATACTCTGCACTTAATCGGTTGCCCGAGAATGGTTGGTTGGATTCGACAAGGGTTTCTGGTTAAATCGATGGTGTACCCATCGAGATGGAAGCTTTTGACTTCAATTCAAATTCTCAAACAAAAGGCTGGACAGGAAACTTAGTTGTATACTTCACACCTTCTTGGTCATTCGAGAACGGTTAAGTGAGTTCGACAACTATTGTTTCAAGGTCTTCGGTCAAGAATATCAACTTGCTCATTTGCATTGAAGTTGAGGGCTACTACCAGTGTTATGGATAAGACATACCCAATGATCTTGGGTTGGGTCGGCGGGGCCTACCATATACCAAGTCTTATACGAAATCATGCCTCATCTATGGAAGATGTTCCGGATAAGAAAATAGAAGCAGAGTTCAAGTTGGAAACTACAAGTACTACTCGGATTGTATCCATATTTGTCTCTCTAGTTCTACTTGGACAAAGGGACATCTGTGGGTATAAATACAAGACCCCTGGGAGAAGAGAGGACACAGTAATATACGCCAACAAACACCAACATGAGGGACAAGCCTAGATAGACCCAATCTGAAGCCACAAAGGCTGACATGAGGGACCTAGTGCTACATCCGATCTCGCTGAGTTCATATTCGAGGAGGAAGACTACCCCGCCGTCGGCTACGTATTGGAGATCCATGCCACCAAGTCAACGACGACTAGATTAGGTTACCCCAAATATTGTACTCGAGTGATATTGATATATAAGAGCAACACCGGTTTCGGCCAACAGGAGTAGTGCTATTACCTATCAATTATAGGGCCCGAACTTGTATAAAAATCTCTATCTCCTGTCTCTTTTACCTCAGTATTGCGTATACCTTGGTTCCAACGATCCCCATACTCTGCAAATACCGTAGTCGCGATCTACTCCGTCGACAAGTGCTAAACAAGATCCTAAAAGATAAACTTGTACAATATTCAGACGATTAAATAAAAAAGGTCGATTAATTATTAAAAACAGAGTCTTGTGTTCATAAATGAATGATAATTTTCTTTTTGAGAAACACAATACGAACGTAGGCACTCACACTCACCCATATGAATATACACACACATCCTACTCCTATGAGTATCTTCGAAAGATTAAGCCATCATATCTTGAGATTGACGAAGTCACCACGGACGCTTCACTGTCGACGGGTACGTCACTTTCCACTGAAGAAATTAACCTTAATGCAACTTAAAAACCTGGGTGCATGTTGGTTTCGTCAAAAAAAATAACCACCTAAGCTATGCTCATTTCATAAAAGGTGAAAAATGCCACGTAGTCACTATTAAGCGGTACCGTCCACTAGTACAGAACCGATCTTTGCTCGATCGGCAAAACCAATAAATATCTCGGATGTTTAACGAACCAGTGCTATAGATACTTTAGTACCGGTTCTAAAAGTCCAAGTCCCTAGAAACATTTTTAGTCCCGATTGATAACAACAACCGGGACTAAAATGCATCTTTAGTCCCGGTTGGTAACACCAACCGAGACTAAACATTGAGGATCTTTAGTCCGGGTTGATGTTACTAACCAGGATTAAAATTGTCTTCAGGGTTAGTTCAAAAAGAAAGCATCTTTATCCAAGTTAGATGTGTGTGATAGGTGAAATGGTAATGCGCGTGAGGGCTAAGGTAAAAGATCTTGAGTTTGAATCCCATATCACACATATTTTTTTCATCTTTAGGACCGGTACTAAAGATCAAGATCGAGATCTTTAGTCCCGATTTGATAATCTCGGTTCTATAACCGGTGCTAAAAAGGTTACGAACCGTTGTTAAAAATCGGTTGTTCAATAGTGGTTGTATCGATGATATGTTATGATGGTTTTTTTTCTCCAAAATACTGATGGTTTGTTATAGTGGGTTTCCCATAGAAAATATTTTTGGATCACCAATGCTTTGCCCCTGCTCGTACATTCGTTATGTCTGACTACCGTGCATTCCAACTTGCAAGGACCATGAGAGGTCGTAAGAACCGAGAACGACGTGACGATGATATGCAAATACGATCTGCCTTTTCAAAATCGTGATCTCCCAATCGGCCCACCTTAGATTATACAGTAATTAACCGTGACCCGTCGTGATCAGATCGAAAGCAATTGCTGCTGCGACTACTACCTATGTCACGCCGATTCAGATACGTGTATCGGTATCAGATACGGATACGCCGAGACGATACGGCATTTTCAAATTAATCTGATACGGCGATACGTTTAGAATTTAAATTTAATACATAAAATAAGTCTCAAATAAATCATAAAACATGTTTCAAATAGACGAATTTAAAATATAAAACAAGTCTTAAATAGATGAATTGAGCGTCCTAGTAAATAAGCAACCACCACAGCAGCCGCTCATGCTGATACAGCTGCTCGCCGTCGTCCTCCTCTCCTTCTTCCAAGGTCAGTTCCATTGCTGGGTTACTACTGGAGCTCGCGCTTTGGATGTGAAGATGTGAAGCTTGATTGTTTTTGGGTTTGGGTTTCGGGGATTCCTCTTCCTCCGCGCGCAGGCTCGGTGGGCGTCGGCGCAATCACCTTCACCTTCACCAACCGGTGCACGGACACGGTGTGGCCGGGGGTGTTGTCGGGCTCCGGCACGCCGCCGCTGGAGACCACCGGCTTCTCGCTGTCTCCGGGGGAGTCGCGCTCGCTGTACGCGCCGTCGGGGTGGTTGGGACGCTTCTGGGCACGCTCCAGCTGCGACTTCGATGCCTCCAGCAAGAGCTCCTGCGCCACGGGGGACTGCGGCTCCGGCCAGGTGGAGTGCCGCGGCGCCGGCGCATCCCCGCCCGCCACGCTCGTCGAGTTCACCCTCAATGGCGCAGACGGCAAAGACGTCCGCATGCCGTACCGGTGCCGTTTCACGTATCGAAGACATCCGCGATACACGAAACGAAACGGCACCTGACTGACGTATCGGCGTGGCGTAAACTACTACTAATCAAGTACTGCTAGCAACGGTGCCTATAGTAGAGTACTAGTATAGTACGTCGAGTACAGGAGACCAGGGTACCTCATGCACGACTAGTCTGTCTGCTAATTCTGCTGCTATCGACTTCGTTAATTACAGGCAGGCTCTGCCTACTCCCCGTTGTTATCTGTATATCGCCACCGATTAATTGCTTGATGTCTACATGATGCATGGTGCAGCATTGCGATCACATGCATGGATGACGGCAGGGGACAAGCCAACACACCTTAGCTCGCCCTGATGCTGAATTCGTTCATACGTACTGTGCTCTTTGTCAAGCATGGGCACCCGCGATCGATTCAGTTGAAAAGCATCTTTTTATATTATGATGGACAGGTTGTGCACGGATTATTTATTTTATTAGCTGAATGTTCGTGCTTTTTCTGTCGAAACTAGAAAAGAGAATTCCACCATACGCTCTAAAGCCCAAAACTCACGATAAAAATATTGCCTTGTGATCAATATTTTGTATTATTTTTTACATATATGACAAGCGATGTACTGGTTGTCTTTAAATATGTATTTGTACTTCTATCTGGTATGTCTATAGAAGGATCTATCTATCCATTATTTAGAGGCTCTACATGCCAATAGTGATGGATGGTATCAAACTCACCATTCACCATCATCATCGAAGTCTTATAAAAGTATATAGATGTTTTTAAAACTATGATTTATTCAAAAGCTTTTTTTTCTAAACACAACATAGATGAAGACGTCCATATAAACACATGCAAACTCATTCCTATGAACACACAAACACACACTCTAAAAATATGCACCTTCAAAGATTGGTCTGATATATCTTGAGATTCAGAAAGTCATCACATGCGTCTCACTAACGATGTTGTATAGGATTTGAACCTGGGTAGTCAAGTTCTACCATCAGAAACTTAATTGAGCTATGCGCTATTTAAAAACTTTTTTACATCAGCACTATTTAGACATTAGCTTTATAATATATAATGTTTAATTCGTCTTTATAAGCAATTATCTATAATCCATCTAACCATCCATTTCAAATACACCCATAAATCCACTTGGCCCAGCTGATTTTAAATTTTAGACTTGGTTTTAGAAGTAATTAAGAGACATCTTCATCATTTTCTTTGCCCACTCTTTTTTCATGGTCACTAAGAAAGAAAATTAAAGAAAATATACCTGTAATTATTCTAAAAACTTTAAAAGTCAAAACATTTTGAATTATAATCTGCAGCAAAGTCAAGTTCAGCCAAATTGTGTAGATTTATCAACTATACTAACCTTCAACTGATAACACTCACAAAATTTTCTTTGTGGATTGCGCTTTAGAATACTCGAAGATATCATTTTTTTTAATTACGATGAAGTTGACACTCAGACGCTTCACCCTGCTATGGATTCTACAATTCAAATTGCTCTTGAGTTCTTGCAAGGTCCCCTTCATTTTTGTGTGGTCAGAGAGCTGAAACCAACGGGGAATTACGGTGTGAGCTTCTTAGACCTTGCCTATACTTGTCTTAATCAAATCATCGTCAATGAAATAAATTAGTAAAACACATGTGTAGTGAAACAAATAAAGTCGTTTTAGCTGCGTGAGACAGAGAAATGGTGATTTGACACCTTTATTCAATCCCAACATAATCGCAGAAAAGTTGTAACCGGCCATCTTTATTAGTTTGAGGCCATGAAAGCGCCAACGCAGTGCGCTTTCACGATCTTAAAGATGACAAGTGTAGGGGAAATTTAAGGTTTTTCTTGTTATAATTTCAAGTTATTTAGGCTGGAAGAACGTAGACCAGTTCAGGACCAAAAAGATGTCCCATGCAGTTCAACTTCAACACTACTGTGTTACTATTTCAACATACACCATGACCAACCATATGCAGTTCAACTTCAAGTTCAGTCATGCTGATTGATAAATATATGTATGGCATTTTTTGTGTTACTCCTCTCGTTGAGCTTTATCGTCCATACCATATAGGCACAATTATCCAAAAAGAGTCGGTGTTGAACAGTCATAGTCTTCCCAATTGATCGGTGAACCATTCCTCACCATATCCTTTTGGGGTGCAGATGATGACTGAACTTGAAACGCCACCTTCACCCTGCTTGTTGCAATCCCCTACCAAATTCTTATCTGAACTTGGCATTATCTTCTTGCTTAGTCACCATTTTCTTTTTGTATTGACAGGGCTTGCCTGCCACATGTCATTTTCAGTTTGTTCCTGCACCAGCTTGAAGTGTTCCATGCGACAAATCACCACTCATCAACGAGAGGGAAACGTAGATCAAAACAAAGGATTCAGGTAAGCCGTCATGTCCAAGCTTAGCGGCTGCGTATCCAAGCAGGAAAGTGCAGCATTGCACACCAGACAAGTTCACCTTCCAATGTACGCATGCTGCACAAAAAAAAAGGGAAAAAAAAGGAAGATAGAACAACCTGCTACATTTTGATTCCATCACGAGTCTTTGCAAACGTTTGCAGAAAAAATTAGTGCTACAACATGAGCATATCCATCAGCAGCTTAGCATTATGTCACAAGAAATTAGGAAAAGCAACATTAAAGTGCTGGGACGACAGCCTTCTCCAATCTCCATGTCCTACCATATCACTAATAGTAGTACAACAACTGGCCAATAAAGGTGCTATGTTGGCCGACATAGACATCACTTCTCAACATATCATTTTGTGACAATCTGCTTAACAAGAAATACTCTTGACCTTTCCTTACATCCAGATGTGAGCTGCAGAGAAAACTAGGTCCAGAGTTTAGACTTGAACAGAGTAGTTGCCGCATCAGCTAGATGGGAGGTTTCTGCCGACAGGAATCACAAGTGAACTATTTGTATTAAGTGGCTGTCTCTTGCAAGCAAGCCTGACGGTGGTATCGATCACAGAAGGCTCAGCCATTGCACCATTACCATAATCACCACAAACCAGCCTTTTGGTAATGGGAGGGACCAAAGATATACCTAGCAGGTTGATTGTCTCAAGATGACGACTGGTGAACGGGTTGTTCCACATGAAGGTGTTCATAGCTGGGGCAACAAAGAGTGGTCTGCTGTAGTCCCATGCTCTCACTATGCATGTCAAGATGTTGTCACATAAACCATCAGCAATCTGAAAAAAACTAATCCAGTGTCACTTTTTTGTAGGTAGCGAAAACAAGTTGATGCTGTCAAACATATCCAGGATTCAACATCAAAACATATGGTTCACACCAGAAAAAGAAAAGAAAACACATACCTTAGCCAGGGTATTAGCTGAAAATGGCGCAATCACCATGATATCTGCCCATTTTCGCAGTTCAACGTGCAAAACTTCATCTCCTATCTTTTTCCAGGTAGACCATTCATCATCATCAGTGTAAAGAATAATATCACTAGGCAGAGATGTTCTATCAATAAAATGTAATGAAGCCTTGGTGGCGACGGCTCTGACTTGTGCCCATTCCGAGAAGCTACGGCAAAGGCTCTCAAATTTTATAGCAGCAACGCTTCCAGAGGCAGCAAGGAGGACCCGAGGTTTGCTAGGATGAGGGAAATCCAATCCCAAGGTTTCTTGTACTGACTCTGATGTAGTCATCACCTCAGTGCTTCACCTGTACCACTCCACTACATTAGAATTGCATGATTTCAAAAGATCTTTATGCAGCATTGCATGAATTCAAAAGATCTTTATGCAGCTATATGAAAACTCTATTCACAGTGAATTTCTGGAATGAAATGAACGTGAAACAGAAAGGGCAAATATCATTTCATGGATTCCATATCTAAGCTTAGTTCAAAAACAAAGGTAATTGTACTATGGTAAATACATTAGCAAACTGGTCATTAATTAAGAACCACAAAATAGATAACGTAGTTTCTGTTCCTACCTTGCAAGCTTAGATTGATCTAACAGTCTAACTACAACTAAACTCAGATTGGAGGTGGAATTAACCACACCTAGTACAAATTAATAGTATCATTGTGCTAATATGGCCAGAAACTAACGCCGGCCATGGTTCTCAGCTGAGCCCCCAATTCCTTTAGGAAACAAACACTACCATTCGAACCAAGATGGAGGAATGCCGCATCACCCCTGGCTCCAACCCTGCTCCCCGGCCGTGCAAGCAAGGATCCCGCACAGGGGAGAAGGCTACGTTGGGGTGGTACAACGATAGGAGGCCGGCCGCACACCGCGCCTCTGGGTGTTTGCCGCGGCTGTGCGTGTGAGGATGCGGGGCGCGGGGGAGCAAGGAGGAAGACGGAAGAGGCGGAGACTCACCGAGAGCTTCTGGGGAGGAACGGGGGACTCATCGGCGGTGAAGATCCGGGGGGAGGAGGGGGACACGGCCACGGCGGAGGGGGTGGCCGGCGACGTACTCCGGTGGAGATCCGACGGCGGAGGATGGCGCCGTGCCGGGGCCTCGAGAGCTTAGTAGTTTTGGAGCGGTCGAGTGGGAGATAGAGAAGAATGGCTGCTTTGGACTTTGGTTACTTGCTAGAAGATTTGGGCCTTGGGCCCAGTGATCCATTGGGCTGTGAGGCTTGCACAGTTAGGGGCTTTTGTACATTCCGCCCATATTACAAAATCAAACTTGTTTTTACGATTTTGTAAAGGAATAAGTTCACTTTAAATCTCTTAATTTGTCGTCTAGTCTGATTTTCGTTCTTGAACCCAAAGACCAGATATAACCTGTCCCCCAACTTACAAAACCAGTGCAGATGAGGTCCCTTGGCAGTATTGTCCCCGGTTTTGGTTGACGTGGCATCTACATGGCTAATTTGACTAGGTCTTCGTCCCACGTGGCATTGACGTGGTGTTACGTGACAATTTGATCTGAAAAATAATAAAAATTATGGGTTCACATGTCAGTTACATAAAAAAAGTAATTAAAAAATGGCCCCACATGTCATTCTCAATCCCTCCTCTGTCTCCCGGACGGTTTCTTCGTCCTCTTTCTCCCCATCTTCCCTCTCTTCATCTCTCTCCCCTCTTCTCTCCTCTCTCTCCTCTCCTCTCCTCTCTTCCCAATCCTCCCTAGGCGCGACGACCGACGAGTGGCGAGGAGAAGGGGCGGCGCACGACTGCCATTGGGAGAGGAGCTAGCGGGGAGAAGGGCGACGCCCGGCGGAGATAAGGGCGGCATGGAGAGGCATGACCTCCTCCACTCCCCTGCTCCGCCCCTCCCCTCGTCGTCCATCGTGCTTGCCTTCGCCTCCGTTAGCGGTAGGCGGCAAGAGAGGAGTTGGGCGGCGGTGAGTAGTGGGAGAGAAGCTGGGTGGCGGCGGTGGCCAGCGGTGGAGGGCGGTGGCGGTAACCAATGGGAGAGGGTGGCTTGCGGCAAGAAATGCGACGATGGCCAACGGTGGAGGGCGATGGCGGCGACCAGCGAGAGGGTGGCTTGCGGCAAGAGAGGAGCTAGGTGGCAGTGAGCAAAGGAGGTGCTCAAGCGGAGGTGGCCGGAGAAGGAGCTCAAGCGGCCACTGGCGAGCGCGGCAGCTGTGGCGGGTACGGTAGCGGTTGACGATGACGAGGTCATCCGCCTCCTCCTCTCCTCCAACCCTTTCTCCACTTCCCCTACCACCCATGGCTCTCCGCCCGGAGCCCTCCACCTCCTTCGACTCCGACGATGAGGATGCGCAGGTGTGGAGTAGGAGGTGAAGAGGGCGAGGAGCTCGGCCGCCGCCGCCCGCTCCGCTCTGTCCGCCGCCCGCTCCGCTTTGCTTGCCTGCTTCACTCGTCGTCGCTCCACTCCGCCCGTCGCCCGCCTTGCTCTGCCGGCTGGCCGTTCCGCCTCGCCCGTCGCTCGCTCCAACCTTCTCTGCAGGGGAGAGAGAGGATAGAGAAAAGAGAGAATTAATGAGGATGACATGTGGGGCCACATGGGCCTCACCATTTTTATTATTTTGTGTGTGTAACTAACATGTGGGTCCATGGGTTTTGTTTTTTTTTGCATATCGAATTGTCACGTAAGCATCACGTCAATGCCACGTGGGACGAAGACCTAATCAAAAGGATCCATGTAGGGTCACATCAGTCAAAACCGGGGTCAATACTGCCGAGAGATCTTGTTTGCATGGTTTTGTTAGTTGGGGGATGTGTTGTATCCGGTTTTTCGAACTAAGGATAAAAATCAGATTGGACGGCAAATTGAGATGATTTTGTAATGTGGGTCTAATGCATACACATATTTTGCATAGCATAAACACAGTTTTGGTCAGTATTCACACTTAAATATGCCTTGTTTTTTATCTTACAAAAAAGAATCTCCTGTTCTTATTGCAAGTAAGAGCCTTGGCTTATTTTAAAAAAAACTATAGAGAAAATCATCCTGCATAATTGCAATTTGCAATGATCAAACCATCAACTGCTAATTTGCGACACGACAGACACAACACATCGCAAATTGCAAGTGACAACCGTGTGCTTTACGGAATAAACCGTGAAATGTGCAAGACAGACATTAAGCTGTACAAAATACGACCCAACACAGAGAATCCACAGAAAAGACGCCTTCATTTCCAAGTGGTTAGCAGATGCTATGCACGCACACAAACACAGGGCACAGGCTCACTGCTCATATGCTCACACTGACACGGTGTGCGGCTGCGCGCCACGTACGGGCGGCGGTCACCGGCGGATGGCCGCGCGTCATCTCGTCTCAGAACCCGACGGTGGCGGCGGGGCCGAACGCGGCGGCGTGGGAGTACTCAATGCCGACGGGTGCACGCAGGGCGCCGGCGAGCGCGGCGCCGTCGATGAGGTCGCGGATGGCGTTGGCGTAGCACACCCGCAGCCGCCGCAACGCGCGCCGGTACATCGCCGCAAGCCACCGCACCCGCAGCCGCCGCAGCGCCCCAAACAACCTCCTCTTCGTCCCTCCTCCGCCTCCGCCGCCGCCGACGAGCCTCACCACCGCCACCTTCTTCCTCCTCCGCCCGGCCGTCGCCGTCGCCGTCGCCGCCGACGCCGACGCCGAAGCCGCCCTCCTCCTCCTCGGCATCCGGAACAGCATGGCTCGCCTGGCAACCTCCACCACGTCGTCCACCATTTTCTTGGCTTTCTCCTATATACCTCACTGGCTCAGCTCGAACTCTGATCCCTCTTGCTTTTCTTCTTACCAAGAGAAGAAGCTAGCTACTACTGCAAGCTGCTTTCAGCTTGCTTGCAGGGAGTTCTAATTATACTACTTTTATGTGACCTTTTCTGGGTGTCAAGCTAATTAATCACTGGTCACTGGATAATTAACTTAACTAATCTTCACTAAGTCCAAACGATTGATCGGTGACGATGATGTAGTAGCAGTTAAGTATCAGGTCATCTGAAGAATGGTCTTTTCTTTTTCTGGAAGGGTACTGGTACATGTTGATGTGTTGTCTTATGGAGGCCGGAAAAGTTAGCCGGTGTGCTACGTTGGCCTCAACGACGAGCAGGTAGATCTCGATGAAAAATTAAATGTGATGTATTGGTGTGTTGGTTAGTTACTACTATCTAGGGTTTAGGGTGTCGTTGATTTTTTTCTAAATCAAATTTTTAGATTTAACTAAATTCATAAAAAATATAGTTATATTTTTTTAAAAAAATCAAAATATGTTTAATGTTAGGTGTAATGAAAGTACTATAAATGTTACTATATTTTTTTTATAAATTTGACTAAACTTTTAAAAAAATTGATTTTTAAAAGATCAAAACAATTTATAATATGAAACGAAGGAGTACATGCACTATATAATTGATTTCTGTGAAGAAACAAAGAGTATATTCCAAAACAATTAAAGCAAAGTGTATATAATCAGCAAGGATAATGATTAATTCGATGCAGGAATGTAGCATAAGGTGCGATCGAAGGGCCGTTTGACTTAATCGAATTATTTTTTTTGATGCATTAAACTGGATAATGCATCAGAGCTAAAAATAATTTTCTTGCTGTACCTGGTAGCCCACAAATTTAATTTACTAAGCCATAAGGTTATGGCTCACATGGATGGATATAAATTTGAACCTCTGTGTGTGTGTGTATATATATATATATGTACATAATTAGGTGAAGTCTGTTTGTTAATTGTTATCACGCATATTCATCCCTTAATCGTTATGTAGTCAACCCTAATATTTTACTCCTTGGGTCTGTTTACACCCAAATTTGACACCTAAAATCGAAATAGGAAAATATGACCGAATTTGAAAAGGATCCGGTTTTCTTCGCAGAGGCCGGTCAGACCGCCGTGTATAGGCCGGTCAGACCGGACAGTGGGGCCGGTCTGACTGGCGGCATGTGGCCGGTCAGACCGACAGAGTCCGAGACTGAGACGAATTTTGTCAGGTCTCGAGTTTCCTTACTCGGGAAGGTAATTTTAGAGTTTCCATTGGTTACTACCCCGAGTTGAACATGGAGGAGGACCTGTAGGAGGCAAGACCAACCCCTTTATAAGGGTCAAGGCCGGTTCGATTTTAGCCTCCGCACAATTTCAATCTATACAATCGAATCGTTCTTTTACTTTTATTTTCAGCCATGTTTTCTACTTTATTCTAGTTTCGTTCATCTTTGTCGGTTTGCGCCGTAAATCGTCCGCCGTCGCTGCGAGAGTGCGATTTCCCTTTGTAGGTTTGTCCCGTAAACCTTCCGTTTGCCCACGAGACGGGTAGTTATCCTTGTATCAATCTAAATCGGTCTAGAGGCTGATTTTGATCTCTAAATCGGCTTCGCTAGCTGGTTTAGTCGTTTTCTACAAAACCCATCTTGATTTGGCTTTTTGCTAGATCAAGGTGGTTGGCGACTCCATACACCGCAAGACGTTTAGGTGTCAGTAGTGTTAGCGGCGACCGAAAAAATTGCCAACAGGGTCAACCTAAAAATAATTACTACTCTATACCGTCGAGAAGGAGCGGCGTAGTGAAGGAAATCGCGACTTTGATTGACCACTTCTATAATAATTCAAGAAAACAAAATCATGATATTTTGAAACTAACCCACTTTATAGAGAAGTATATAATATACTATTTACGGAGGGGAGTATACTTTTTTTTTGTAGTTTTAGGAGCATAAAGTAATATACATGCATCTATAAAAAAGAAATCAATAGAGCACCCACGTTCTAAAAAAAATCTTACAAAAACAATCTCAACATTTTGATTTAACTAGATAGAAATAATAGAAAATCTAGATGCACTCTCAGCATGACACATTAGTGTCAGTAGAAGTTTAGTAAGAAAAAAGCCTTTTCCAAATCAATAATCTTATACGAGTTCATCCATGGATGGGCCTACGGCTTATCCACAAAAGGCCCAAAAAGCATTACGTCTGGGAATAAGTTCAATTGAGGTCCCTTAACTTGATACCGAATTTGATTTTCGTTCCTAACCAAAAAGCCAGATATAATGGGTCCTCCAACTTACAAAACCAGTACAAACGAGGTCTCTCGACAATATTGTCCCTGGTTTTGGCTGATGTGACGCCTACGTGGCTCCTTCGACTACGTCTTTGTCTCGTGTGACACTGATGTGATACTTACGTGGCAGTTTGATCAAAAAATAAAAGAGCAAAATTGAAAACTAAAATATTAAAATAAAATATGCGGGATCCATATGTCAGTCAAAAAAAAATAATGAGACCCCTATGTCAGTGGGTCTCACTTCATCCACCTCACCCCTCTCTACCTCTATCTCCTCCCTCCACCGGCGAGCCATAGCCAGCCGAGCGCACGCGGAGAGGAAGGAGGCGGGGAGGCCACGAGCAGGAGGGGAGCTCAGCAAGGAGGGTGGGGAGAACTGCCCCGTGACCGCCACCTCCAGTCATCGATCTCGGCGAGCAGGCGTAACAGCCACCCTTCTCAACCCTCCTCCCCGGCCGTTCGCCGACGCTGTTCTTGTTGTGGTCTCGAGGTGATTATTGTCTTCCCCCTCTCCTCCGCTGCCACAGATCCTGGATAGGCTCGCGTTTTTTAATTTGATGGCTGATGGATTTGGTTTGTGGATTGTGTAGGTAGGGGAGGAGATTTATCGGTTTGGCCATGCTGGACAACAACAACCTGGAGGATCTACTGCTGCAGGTGGCAGGGCGGACGATGGGAGCGGGAAAGGGTGGCGGGACATGGGGATTGTCGTCGGGCCAATGGTGGTTGTTGCAATAGCAGGAGAGGCGGGGCTCGTAGTACTCCGGCGAGAGTGGCTCGGACAACGACGACGACGACAGCGGCAACGGGAGTGACTCCGACGACTCCGACACGCGCTGACCCTCTTGAGGAAGAGGCCGCCTTCGGGGTCGTAGGTGCCACTCAAGAAGCGGCACTAGCCATAGAAGGACGGTGGCAGCCGCGTTGGTGGTGATGGGTGGTAGGAGGGCGGCGACGATGACAACCCTTCCTTAGCTAGCGTCGTCCGTGGGCCCATCATGTTGGTGGCTGGCTACTCCAGCCTCTCCATGCCACCCGCTACGCGTCGCCCTAAAGATGGGAAGAGAGAGGAAAAGAGGTGTTGATGGCGCTCTTCAGCCCCATGCTGGTGCTGGCTGCCGTCACGGCGTCGCTGCTAGCAGCCGGGTTCGCGTCCTCCGTCGCGGCGTGCCGGTGTGGATGTACCACTCGCTGGCCTCTCGGCCTCCCTGCAACCATCGACGGCCTCCCCGCCTCCTCCCTCTCCGCGCGCGCTCGGCTGGCTTCGGTTCGTCGGCGGAGAGAGGAGATAGAGATAGAGAGGGGTGAGGTCAATGAAGTGGGACTCACTGATATGTAGGTCCCGCTATTTTTATCTTTTTTTGACTGACATTTGAGTCACGCATGTTTTTTTTTAATTTTTTAGTTTTCAATTTTTCTCTTTTATTTTCTTTTTTTCTTTGGATTAAACTGTTATGTAAGCGTCACATCATTACATGCGGGACGAAGACTTAGTCAAAGGAGCCACGTAGTCGCCACGTCAGCCAAACCGAGGACAATACTATTGAGGAACTTTGTTTGGACTGGTTTTGTAAGTTGAGAACCTGTTGTATCTGGTTTTTCGGTTTAATGACAAAAATGGGATTCGGTTTAAGGGACCTAAACTTATTCCTTACGTCTGTATGCTGTCTCGGCCCATGAGACTAACCACACCGGCAAGCCCAAGTAAACCACAGCCTTCGCTACGAAGGCAATCGGGTCCCAAACCCAAACCCAACCCAACGACCAAACCACCGACCGGCCGTTCCACTGCGCCATTCCTTCCCTCCACCTCCTCCTCCTCCTCCTCGCCGCGGAGATCGCTCGCCGGCGACGGCGATGGCCCCGGCCGTGGCGGCATCGGCGGCGGCTGCGGCGGTGAGCCAGGTGCTGAGGGACCGCGACGTCCTCGACGCCGTGGGCACCTCCGCCGCCGCGCTCTCGCTCGCGGGCTCCTCCTTCATCGTGCTCTGCTACCTCCTCTTCCGCGAGCTCCGCAAGTTCTCCTTCAAGCTCGTCTACTTCCTCGCGGTCTCGGTGAGCGGCTCAGATCTGGAACTACTTTGTTGTGGGGGTTCTGGGTTTGGGAGGCTAGTCCCATGATCTGCGTAACTGCGTTGGTTGCGATTTAGAATTAGGGAGCGCAAAGTGGGGATCTGAGGGCAGTGTGGCGTTCATTTCGCCTCCGATTGAGAAATATTGGGGGTTCACGCCGTCAGTTTAACCAATGGATGATCTATTTTTGCTCCTTATGCGTTTCGAGCTGAAGTAGTTCTCGGCAATTTGGTCTAGGGAGTAAGAATTGGGATCTTCTTTTTAGTGTCCGGAATTTTCAACTGTCATGGTTATTTCTGGCAGTTGACACCATAAACTTTCCCTGTCTCACCTTTTACCCGGTAATTTTGTATCTGGCTAGTTGAAGTAGCCCGTGGCTGAGTTGCACATGTTTTGTACTTTGATGTGGTTTGAAACATTTTGACGTTGTTTTTTGTAAGGTGTTTGCTATCTGATCGGCACTTGAAGTAGCATAGGGCATGCTCCGATTTAGTGAACCCAAGTTTATGTCATAGACCCTTACTTCAATATGGTAAGTGATGTCCCTATAGGTATCCATGTAGGCAATTGGCTGGGAGATCACATTCCGTGTTACTGTCTGGTTGAAAGTTAACTAATGGGCATGAAGAGTATCTAATTATCATGTTGGTTTGTTAATCTTATTAATTGCTGCAAGACAAGCTGATGTCTCTAATCTTAATTTCTGCAAGACAATTGGAAATTTGCATTAGAGAAATGATATCACATTTCCATTCAAGGTGTTTTTCTGACAGCTTCTCTCTAAATTGCAGGATATGTTTTGCAGCTTATTCACTATTATGGGGTATACTTCTGACTGTGTTATTCAAATTGTACTTGATAATGCATGTAGTTACCTCCTTACTTTAAATAACTGCAACTAATGTAGGAGAAAGTGTATTACTGTGAAGGAAAAAACATATTGTTCTTTATTTTGTTATTTTTGGAACTGTTACTCGTGATTACACGCTTTTTGCTGACTTTCTATTATGCGCTAGTGAAATGTTTCTTAAACACGTGCTTTTCATGTTGCAGGGGCCCATCAAATGCATTCTACTGTTTTGCTCATGACTACAGTGCACACTTCTTCTGTGTGGCTTCTTTTCTATGGACAACCACTATAGCATTCACTCTTCATCGCACTGTTGTCAAACACAAAACTGATGTTGAGGAGTTTGGATCAATTTTCCACCTGTATGTGTGGGGTATGCAATTCTTTTGACCACTTCTCTGCCTTTCTTGGAGCTTGTGTGTGACAAATTAGCTGGTGCAATATTATTAAGCAGTTAGAAATGCTTGTTGGTTTGGTATAGTGCTTCTTTTTCATTTGAAGTATTGACAATTTTATAGCTGTTTCATCTATTTGAAGCCTATGTGATTGATAAGAGGGAAGAAGGGGGGGCATTTTGATTTCTTATATCTAAACATTATGTAGATTTGATGCACATACTTTTGTTTCTCCTTTTCTGTTATTGTTGTCTGCATTGTTTGTCATCTAAGAGCCAAGTATGCAAGTTCCGGTTTCTCATGCATTTTTCATTCCAGTCTGCTAATGTATATACTGAATGGTAGACAACTTAAGACATTTGTTGACTTGACGTAATTGCAAACATGTCTTGTAACTCATCCTATTGATCTTGTTGCCCTGCTTGAATTTACAGTTCTTGTGTCAATAATTTTCTTTTTATATGTTTCTCAGGAACTTCACTAGCTACAACTGTATTACGTTCAATTGGAAGCGATTATGGAAGGCCAGGCACCTGGTGTTGGATCCAACAAGGAAGCATGGGAAAGGCATGTGACCTTTGTGCTTTGTCATGAATCAGTTAACTTAGTTCTAACACTGCTATTGTTAACCTATCTACAGCTTACATTTGAACCTTATCCATGGTAGTCAGAGTGGCCCAAATTGGTGCTAATGATATACCTATATGCTTTTGCTTTCATTTAGTATTTGAGCTGTTATCAAATGATCCAAAACAAACTCCACTCAACAGAATAAGTACTACCTCCGTCTCAAAAAGACTTCATTTCTAGCTATGAACCTAGGCAAGTGTTGTCTATATTCATAGTCAGAAATGAAGTTTTTGTGGGACGGAGGTAGTAACATTTATTTATATGGAATTGCTTACATACCTTGCACAAGACAGATGGCATCATAAAGTTTAGTGAGTCTCTGAGAGTATACGTATGCTTTCTCTTAGTTTGTATGTTTGACTTTTGTGCATTGTCGTCTTTCTTTTCCATATCTTTACTGCAATTTACGTCTTCTGTTAATTTGCCATCTTGATCCCAGCTAGACCATTTGTTCAAAATAAAAATGTTGTCACTTTGTCAGAGTTTTAGCAATTGTTCATTATAATGTCTTTTATATGCAGGTCTTGCACTTGGTAACATTTTATCTTCCATTGTGGGGTGCCATTCTCTACAATGGGTATACATACTTTCAGGTTAATCGCATGATAAACAACGCGACAAGGGTATGCATACAGTTTTCTATTTTATATTGATGGTAAATAAGGCTTGTATTGAATCCTTGTGAATTCTGCTCTTTTTGCTTGTATGTTCTGATTTTCATAAGATAATGGATGAATTTGTAGATGGCTGTTGGCATAAGTGATCGATCAATTCAATCTGACGTGAGGGCAGACAAGAAGGTATAAATTTCCTACACATCTCTTCTCATTATATCTACTGAAATATTTTCCTCTATTGTGCTACTGTATTCTTCCTACTATCATGAATTCAGAGAGTAACTCATTTGATCCTATTCCCTCCGTCTCATATTATAAGTCGTTTGACTTTTTTTTAGTTAAAGTTTTTTAGATTTGACCAAGTTTATAGAAAAAAAATAGCAACATCTACAACTCCACTAGTTTTATTAAATTTAACATTGAATATATTTTGATACAATGTTTGTTTTGTATTGAAAATGTTACTATATTTTGCTACAAATTTGGTCAAACTTAAAAGAAGTTTAACTAAGAAAAAAGTCAAACGACTTATAATATGAAACGGAGGGAGTATTATTTTTTTATACCTCCTGTCTTGGAGATGAACTGGAGTATAATGCCTTATGTTATCATGTTTGGAGCAAAAATAATGTGTAAATTCTAGGAGTACTTATATTATCATGTTACCTGGATGTCTGGATCAGCCTTGCACCACTGTTTACTGGCTGGTAGCAGAGAGGAATGTTTATTTGAGCAGATACAACTTATTGACTTGTTTTCTTTTGCAGGCGTTTAATCGGTGGGGTTATTACCCTCTCATTCTAATAGGTTCATGGGCCTTCGCAACAATCAATCGTGTGCATGACTTTGCTAATCCAGGCCACAAGATATTTTGGCTCTCTATTCTTGACGTTGGATTTGCCGGACTTATGGTGAGTATTTTTATCCTAGATGCTAGTTACCCAGTTCTGAAGTCCTATGTTTCAAACTTGAGGGGAAGTTTTCGTAACATATTGAATCACCAATCCTATAAGTTTGGGGCTAGAGAAAGAGGCTGAGGACTCCACGTATCTTGTTGTCAGTCCTGTTGGTAATTAGCCATAAATGGGAGCGCTGGAGTTCCAACCCTACTCTTTCTTGAAACAGGCCTATGAAATTGGTTGTATTTCATACTTAGCCTTCATTATCCAAAGAATTGGCTCTATATAATGCATGGATGAGTCATGGAGTCTTCTTGAAGTTCTGTTTGTAGAAGTGTACTGTTGTTTGGTTTCCTTGTGAGGCTATTATATAGGAAAATCAGCTTGAGCTTACCTTACAAAACTTCTCTGGTGTTACATCATCTGTGAACACATTTTCCATGGATTCTAATGCTTCATGGTATCTTTAGGGGCTTTTTAATTCCATTGCTTATGGGCTCAACTCGTCAGTGCGCAGAGCGATTGCTGAAAGACTTGACATGTGAGTTATTTTCTAGACTTTACAGTCATTTGTTCCTCCAGTATCGCCTCATTTCCTTTTATCATGTACTATATTGGTTTCTGTACTATAAAACATTTTGTTTCCTGAATTGTCCAGGTATCTACCTGACAGATTTAAAAGGAGCCTCCCTACTCTGACACGATTTAAAAGTCAGCAAGAAAATGAACTTACTTCTCTTATTGTCGATGCGAGTAACACATAGGAATTTTTCTAGCATACTAAAGTTTGTTCATATCTTGTGGGTTCTTCAATTCCAGAAAGGGTGTATGACATTACTGTAGAGCCAGATGTTTAGCATTAACCATTTGTTAGCATGTGGAATAGTTCCCCTGCGGTCCTTTGTTGACTGCCTTGAACACGAGCAGTGTAATGTATTGAAGTTGCATTGTCCGGAGTACATAAGAGGTTAGGAGATGGCCAGAGTTGTAGATACTATGATGTTGATCTGTATCGTTTTTCTTTTTTATGTATCAGTGTACCCCTCTCCATGTTTTGCTTTCATATGTTTGTTTCAATTCTCAAAATACTGGCTACGGACTGTACAACTTACTAATGTTTCAGTTCTCCTGACTCCTGACAGTTGACAAATTAGCCAGTCATCAATATCTAGAGCTGTAGGTTTGGCTCATCACACAAACTATTTTTTTTCTTTATAACTAGATGATACCCGCATGTTGTTGTGGGGCTTTATAATACGATGTAAAATATGCAAATCAACTTGAAAATTAAATATAGTTGAGACAAAACAAATCCTACGAACAAAAATTAAATATCTATGTTAACAAATTAGATAAACAACTGAAACAATTCCTTTTACCTAACTATGGTGCCTGGAGAGAAGAAATTAGGCAAAGACAGAACAGGATGCGTGGCTGGAAGAAATTGAGTGGCAGACTGGCAGCTATACTCAGGATAATCTATTGCGAGAAGAAAAAAACATGGATTACTTGGGACAATGGCTAGAGGTAAAATAGTTGTTTGAACAATGGCTAGAGGTGAAATAGTTGTTTGAACAATGGCCAGAGGCCAATAGTTTCTTTTGGCGACTGGTGCTTGCCAGTGCTGGGCAAGAAAATGAACTTATATATTGATGGAGGGAGTCTAGGCGAGTGAAATCAGCAAGCTATTAGTATTCTCAACAGTTTCTTCTTGCATGCAGTACTGCCAGTCTGCCACCATTAATCATCAGAAATTAAGTTAATTAAGTTAATGAGAATTGCATGTGAACAGCCAAGGTGAAACTATTCCAATTGATATAAGGATTTTAAGACATGATTTATGTTGGAGCTATGAGATGGTGGGTGTACTAACTGAGGACAATCGCTTATTGTATGATGACATGGCTAATTGAGGAGGGAGATAGAAAATCTTAATTGTACTTAGTTGGAGACAATTGGTCGAACAACCTCAGCCATCATACATTACTTAGTACTTACAAAGCCTTTCCGGCGACCGTACGTTACAAACAGTCTTCCAGTGAATCCATCCAACGGCTAATAACGTGGTTAGAAACTAATCTAGCGGCTTAGCATTCATCAATGACGTGGCCTAACTAAATCACAGGGAATGGTGATACTTATATAGGATTTATAGATATGTTTACTCTTTAGAGATATATTTTTTAGAACTACTCTTTAGAGATATATACATGTCCTTTTTTTAAGAGAATAATTATGTGACTTTTTTATTTTAAGAGAATAATTATGTGACTTACGATAGTGGGGCTCACAAATTTGTTCGATCTTCATCGCCAAAAGCTTGGAGCTCCCTTAATCGCTTGATGTGTTGAATTTCAAACAAATTCACCAAAATTCATGAGATCCATGGTCTCACTGGGCCTCACATTTGAGCCCAAAAAGAAAACAAAAACATTGATGCTAGAAAACAAATCTATACTATCTATGTAGTTGATGCCCACTAACTCCTAAAACTCAACATGCAAGTGTAACACATCATCATCCACTAACAATTATTATATAGAGTATTTTAAATATCATACAAACATGACATATCATTTATAATTTTGTTGTATTTTTAAAACTTAATATGCAAACAACATCGAATCATTATCTTCACATTATTGAAATATATTTATCTATCATTTTTATAATGTATAACGTACATTTGTCCACGTATTTCTCAGCAAAGCGCATTCATTCACATATTTTACAGCAAAACGCAGAGATATTATTAGTGTAAACTATTTTTGCTGCCTAAAAAGAAAGAAAACGTACCCCAACGGAGCTATCCAATTCCGCACACCGGCAGTGGTCAAGTCCGCCCACATGATTCCGGAACAAGTGTTTGTTTGGATACAACGGGTTTGGTTTCCCAGCGGGGGAAAATAATCCCGATGTTTGGCCATAAATAGCCCCCTCGGCCCTAGTCAGAAATGCCTTTCTCATCGAGGGCTCCTCTTCGATCTCAGTCTTCCTTTCTGCGTCGCGCACGCGCGAGCGGTTTCCTCCTCGCCCACCTCCCCCGCTCTAGCTACATCCCCGGAGAAATCTCGTGATCTTGCTGTTATTCCCTCCGGTTCTCGTGGAGAAATCTCTGTATCGCTCCGCGGAGCTGTCGATTTCCCCTTTTTGTTTTGTTCTCATTCGTGGTCTCGTCGTCGTCGACGACCTCGACTTCGATTCCAGATTGTCCCGTACCTGATCCAATCGATAGATCGATCTATGGAGCCCCTCGTCGATCTGGCCGTTTTTCTCGTCTGCGTCGCGGTCGGCTGCGCCGGCATGGTCGCCCCGATTACTGACGCTCTAGAGGAGGCCGCCGCCGCGGCGGCGGCGCTCCTCCGCCTCGCACTTCCGGCCGCTTATTTCGTCGGCATCATCCTTGTGTACCACCGCGTGATGAGCACCAGGCGCCGGCTTGAAGCGACTCGCTGGTGACCATGCCCTTGGCCTTGGCCTTGCTATCCGCGGCGAGCCGGCGATGCTTGCCGTTCCCCTCAATTCTTATGGCCCATGCCTCATGGCCTCCGCTGCTTTTCTTCGGGCGCGATTTGGACGGTGGGGCAGGATTTTTGTGCGAACTCTTTGAGATTCCGTTCAGTTTTGAACCGAATATCAAGGATATAGGATTTGAATCTCAACCCTCACTATCCAAATTCCAAAGAGGCCTAATTAAGAGAGGGAGAAAAACCAAGAAAAAAACATTGAGCACGGCCAAATTACAACCAAATTATTCGTACAATAAGTTCAAAGTTGTCACCAAGAATGAAAAGATCTTTAGCTTTTGAAGGTAAAGGTATAAATAAGTCGTCGGCACTATCCAGCAGAGATTCAGTCTGCTCTGCTCTACCATCACTGCCGAACTGATATGCTCTGCCAGTTACTAGGAATCTTAGGCACATGGAACATTGCTGTATTTGAAATCGACAAGCTACCTCCACAGGGGAAGTGCTAGTTATGGTTACATGGTTCAAACTTCAAACGCTTGATGGGCCTGGAGGAGGAAGAATCATGTACTGTAGAGAGTTTTCTGTAAATTTGCCGTCTTTTGCGCTCCTCCCACTGTTTGTACAGCAAGTTATATAAGTGAAATTTCACCGTTTGCGCCATTCAAGTGAAATTCATATTCACTCAGTTGGGTCATTGGTTTTCTTGGTATATGAATTTCTCGCAAATTTCAGTCCTGCAAAGCATATATTTAATTCCAAATAGTCATGCCTTTCCAAGTTCTGTTACAACACAGTTGGTGTATTCAGCGCAGAAGATCAATGAAATGATAAGAGACAAAATGATGAAATTTGTACTGTTGTGAAACGACTAATAGGAGTAGTTTTGTTTCTTCTTTTCTTTCTTCTCAGGAAAGCAAAGAATCTTAGACCTTGCAAGTCCAGAAGGACCACCATGACTTTTGCACAATGAGGAAATTGAACTTTTGAAAACAATGCATCCACTTCAACTTGGCAGTTTTCTTTTGGCCTTGTATGTTTCTTGACAAGTTCAGTCCCCATGAATCATGCATGAACTTGGTAGGAATCATACTACGAGAGAACTACAGCTGTTTCCTGTAATATTCCCAGTAGGTATCCGGTGAAAAAGGAACTGTTTCGTGTGGCATTCCTGGTAGGAGTACTCCTTTGAAAACCGTTTCCTGTGATATTCCTGGTAGCTTAGGTAGCAAGAATTGGAACTTCCTGTAATATTACTGCAGTATGGTGCCCAATCTCCTTGCCTGCATAATCACAAAAACTCCCTTCGGCACATCTTTCATGCAGCTGGTCATCAGTCCAGAATCTCCGATTCAAGCGCTTCTGTTAGGCGCCGTCCCGTCCATCTCGTAGTTCTGTCCAACGGCTGCCACTGAACTCCAACCAGCTCCCATCTTGAACCTGATTTCCCTCTTTGTAATCTAGCTACCAAAGGTCTCTTTGGAACAAAGGAATTGTATAGGATTTTCGAGGAATTGAACTGATTCCTTAAGAAGGTCATGTAAAATTCCTACGTTTCGAAGGAGTCCTTACCTAATGTGTGCGTGCACATCAGCAGATGTAACTCTGAGCTTTCATGCAGAAGCTAACTTCAGAAGAGATAAAAAAACTAGAACACAAAGGATCGGAGCTATCTACAGTGAGCAAGCTATCTACAACCATGGCTGAAGTTTTGGCAAGGACCATGCTTCCGGCCAGTGAACCTCCAATATATATGATCAAAAGCGATCGCGTGATTTATATATGGGCGCATGCGTGTGAACGCGAAGGCGATGCCTCCATTCGGGCGTGGCAGCTGTTGGTTGGGGGCTTGGTGAATGACAAATTGGCAATGGTGGCATCTAGAGCGAAATCGTTGAAAAAATGAGCACAAAAGGGAGGTTTCAAGGCTTGGAGGCTTCATACTTAGGGATTAAGATTCAACAGTCTGAAGTTTCGTGGAAAGCTCTTCCCGGTCCCACCGGCGAAGTTCCGTGGAAGCTCCGAACGAAGAATTTATACGTGAAGGCCGGCCGGCAAGATGTGCACATACAAACTTGAAGCCAATACGTGGTGGTGTCTCTGTTTTAGGCCTTTCAGCGGCCACACAAAACATATACACATTCATGTCTTGCCGTTCGATTATTATGTAGCAGTACTGTGTTTACAAACCCATCTCCTGTTAACCTGTTTGAACATAAGAATCGGCACTCACCGCTGGACAGATTAGGAGAACAGAAGGATGAAGAAAGGTTTACCATACAGTGAAATTGAGAAATTCACACACAGGGGTTACGCCATCTATGACGACACCCAGAACAAAATCACCAGCAACCAAATCCGTTCATCAATCATTCAAAACCATTGGGTTTGCCGCCGTCTTTGATAGTTCTTCGACCTCGACTCGATGAAGAGAGGACAAGTTATGAAAAAAAAATAAAGGACTCTCCCATGACTAGCATATTTGTTGCTGAATCTTAGGCAGCAAAGAACAGGTGTTCGGAAGTTCTAAACTTTCATGATAAAAGATAAAGATTATTATGGCACGTTTTTCAAACTGTTAAACGGTGCGTTTCGTGCAAAAATTTTCTATATGAAAGTTGTTCTAAAATATCAGATAAATCCATTTTTTAAGTTTGTAATAATTAAAACTTAATTAATCACATGTTAATGTCACCTCGTTTTATGTGAAATACTTTATCTTCATCTTTATCTTTATCTTCAGGAGTTTTAAACACCAAGTTGAAAGGAAAGTAGGGTTTACCTTATCGTTTGGAGGGTGGAGGGAGGGGTTATCGCCCCCTCTCCCCCGCGGCAACCGTCCAAAACCGTATGAATTTCGCCGTGAAAATTTTGAATTCAAATAATTGCGGTTTTGCAGTTTGCTCACAGGTACCACGTGGTTTTGCACGGTAGCCGTGATAAGTGTGTGATAACCGTAAAGTGTAGAACAGAGCAGAAAAACGCTTACAAAAATTGAAAAAAAACATAAATGTGTGTAGAAATTGAGGATTATTAGAAGAATATATAGATACTTGCAAACCTAACTTTTTAATATAAAATACAAAAATTCGGCATGATCTTTTTTATATTATGGACTTCGAAGCAATTCAACAATTCATAGCACAATAATTCAACAATCTCGTATTTGAAAGCATTATGATGTCCCTATGTAGCTGAAATAATAGAGTTCATAATATAATGTACACGACTACAAATATGATAGTTCATATGACAAGCAACACGAATATGAAGTTCTAGTTTGAAACGCAAGATATAAACAAGGACATACTGACATAATGCATAACTAGGTGTTTCACTGATTGTATGTCATGTTATACTTCTCTGTGGACATGAGCATCAAGCCGTGTGAGTGTAGCAACCCCGCTTTATATTGCTGCCAACTTTGACCTATCCATGATGTTGTTGATTGCCACTAAGCGTACAATTGAGCATATCACTCTGGCTCTTGCCACTCATACACTCACGTAGGAGCAGGATAATCAGAAGCTTGGGGACGGTTTTAGACATATGTTGGATATCCACATTCAATGCTAGAGGCACTGAATGAGCTGTAGCTATCCTGTGGTGTGTCAAACTATTGTTGTTGTTGACGGCCTCTCGGATGAACGGTAGTTCGTTGAGAGCTTGGAGCACCATGATCCTGGTCCTGAGTAGCGTGAGTGAAGTCAGCCTCACCTGCAAATCAAATTGAAGGAAGAAAATTAATTAGTCGTGACTTGCATGGTGAAGGTTAAAATACTAAGTAAATTATATCATACCAGTGAATTGAATCAGACTGTGGTAATCTGACCATATTGTGTGACCCCTAGAAGGCACTTTAGTGACCCCTTGGCCTCCTTGACCACCGTCGTCTCCGTCATCTGTATCAGTTATTGAGCTACTATCATCGAACTCTTGGTAGTCTAGGCTTCCTTGGGTTTCTTTATCGCTATCAACACTCCTCGACCGTGTTGCTGGACCTTTGTCCTTCACTTTTTTTAATGGAAGTGGCTTTGGCCGATGCTGAGTCTTTCTTTTTCCAATATGACTATCACCTATGTCCATATCAGCCCACTCAGCAATAGTAGAAGCTCCCGTGCTCTTTCGCAGGTCAGTCAAATCCACAAAATTGGCTACAAGTGGACTAGGCACGTGGGCGTCACTCTCAGTTGAGTCTTCATCTAGTTCAGGGCAAGCATTGGACCGAGCATTCTCCATCCAGTCTTTAATTTGATTGTTAGTGTCATAGAATAATAGGTCCACTAGTCTTTGAAGGGGATCGTCATCCTCCCTCCTAACTTGGGCATTTGCTTGCTGAATTTGAAGACGAAGGTTGTAGTTAACATAAACAAGCTTGTTGATCTTTTTGTGTATAAGTTTATTATGGACCTTCGTATGTATGAATGCGAATGTGCTCCAATTTCATTCACATCTACTTAAAGAGCAACACTGACCAATCAAACGTAACGCAAGCTTCTTCAAATTCGATGTGTCTGATGCAAACATAAACCACCATTGTACTGCAAATGACGAGTTACATGTCAGTTTATAATTCTAAATCCGTCGAAAGCATTAGGAGTTTTGATGGTTAGAATGCCAGAAACATACCATGGGAAGTTTTCCCATCAATCACCATCTTTCTGGCAAGCGGCCTCCCAAATTTGCCACTCTTACGCCGATACAACTTAACCTCAAGCAAAGTAGCAGCGGCCGTGTCGATGTCCGTCATCTACTCAAAGGCCTAACGAAGGTCTTGGAAGATAGTCGCACTTGCAGTGTACACGTAGTGCGTCCAAGGGTTCAATGCCGTAGCTACAAAAACATGAGACAAATTAGGTAAAGAGTCAAGTGCTATGAATTGAAGATTATGTAAAGAACATAAGCTCTTGATACTTAATGGCATTGATGAGTGTATCAGTTGTCAAGTCGTGCATCCTTCTGTCAACAATATCCATGTAAGATGCATATTTCTCCCTATCACGGGCGAACAAACTGTTGTACTTCATTTTCAACAACTGATATCTCAGAAGAACCTCACTCAAATTGGGGTTCTTGTCCTCGTCAGCAAAGCGAAAGAATGAGTACAAGGGTTGGACTAAATTCACCACTGCATCTAAGTTTTTCCACCAACCAAAGCTACATAGGCACGCGTAAGCATATTTGCCTTCAGCTGTGGCACTGAATTTGCTTTGCATGAAGCTTAAGAAAGCCATCCACTGCATAAACTGCTCTCACTTCCTAAGGAAACTTTGAACGAACATGTAGTTTGTGCCAAAGCACGTAGCATTCCACTTGACTTATTCACCACCTATAGCTGCTGTCATCATAGCATGTAGCTTGGAATGATTGTACAACCATCTGCAAACTTTCCTAGCACTCGCAATCAACATTTCATGGTCTGGCATTTTTTCAACCTCCTTAAGCATCAAGTTAATTGTGTGAGCCACGCAAGGTTGCCACATAATAGTTGGGTACTCTTGCCTCAGTAGTCTGCAAGCCTTCTTGTAGTTTGACCCATTGTCAGTGATAATCTGCACGACATGTTGAGGGCCTACTTCGCTGTCACACCCCGAAGTTCTCCCAAATCGTAAAAATCGAATTTAATAATTTATCTGAGAAATTGTTTAATTAATCTGGAGAAAAATACAATTAATTAATGCATTAAAGAAGTGAAAATTGCAAGGTAGAATATTTCTTGAGTTCCCCATGTCAAAATACATTAACAGGATTTTTAGTGGAATTTTTAGAGCCCTAGAAATAATTGTAAACCAATTAAAATCAAATTCGGATTTAAATTAATCCAAGGAAATTTCCTTTCTTTTTCTTTTTCTTTTTCCTCTTCTTCTTCCTTCTTGGGCCGTCGGCCCAGCCCAGCCGCGCGCGCGCCACGCGCCCCTTTCCCCTCTCCTGGGCGGCCCAGCCGGCCCCGCCCCCTTCCTCCTCGCGCCCCTCCCTCTCTTGGGCGGCCGCAAGCCGAGGCCCGCTAGGCCGCGCCCCAGCCGAGCCCGTTCGGCCTCTCTCCCAATCCGGACCACCGACAGGTGGGCCCCACCTGTCGGGGTCATCCCCTACCTCCAGCCGTCCCCGCCCGTAACGGCCGGCCGCCGCTTCCGCCCACCTCCCCGCGCCCCGCGTGCCCCGTGCACGTGCGTGCCCACGCCGCGCCCCTCCCGCGACCACTCCGCCTGCAACCGCCACACCGAGAGGAGCGGGATTCGAATTCGAATCCCGGCCATTCCCTCTCTCCTCTCCCCACTCCGGCGAGGAATTCGCACCCACTCGGCCATGATCTCTCCTCCCCGCGCCCATAAAAACCACCCCCGCGTCCTCCTCTCCCTTTTTCCCCATTTCGGCCACCGCTCCCGTGTCTCCCAGCGCCCGCGCCACCACCGACCCCGTGCGCCGCCGCCTCCGCCATCTCCGGCCGCCGCTCCCCACCGCTTGCGCCATTCCCGAGCCGCGCCGACGCGTTCGCCGCATACGCCCCATCCTCCTGCACCCCGTCCGCCTTTTTGCGCCGCCGGTCCGCGTCTTCCGCGCCGCCCGCCTCCGGCCGAGTCCGGTGAGAACCCTCTCTTTTCTCCCCTTCCCCTCTTTTCCCTCGGCCGCGCCGTTCCCTTCCCACGCGAGCGCCACCCTTGATCCGTCCCGCACGCCGTCGCACGGCGCCGGCGCCCCTGTGCCGCCGGCCACTGCGCTGGCCGGCCGCCGGCCGCCACCGCGCGCCATGGCTGGCCCAGTCGAGCTTGAGCCTCGGCCGCCCGGCCTTCCGCGCGCCTCAACCGTTAGATCAGCCACTTGGGCCGATCTCGGCCACTCCCCTCCGTCCCGCGTGGCCGCCCACGTGGCTGCCCCGTGGCTGCCGCGTCGGCGCCACGTGTGCGCCACGTGGTGCACCGCCGCCGCCATGGTCCCGTGGACCGAGTCCACGGTGGACCGGCCGCCGCTGCCGCTGACGTCAGCGATGACGTCAGCCCTAGCCGCTGACGCTAGCCCTGGGATTAATTGCGCAATAAATTAATTAAGGATTTTTCTGTTTTAGTAAAAACACAGATAACTTCAAAAATTCATAACTAATTCATCCGAGCTCCGTTTAAGTCCATTCAAATTTTATTAAATTCATAAAAATGCAGAGAATCCATTAAAAATACTTTTGTGTTTTGTTTCAGTAGACTTATAGCATGTATTGTTGTTTGCTTTGTTTGTCGCGTAGATTCCGATACCTCCGACGCGCCCGTTTATTTCGAGATCGTCACAGAGGTAGCTTCAGCTCAGGAGCAAGGCAAGTCATGCTTCACATTGATCATATTGTACCTATATTTACAAATGTCTTATTTTTCCGTAAACACTGCATTATTTCGCAATGTCATTTCATGTGGGTTATTACCTATTGTACTCAGCCAATTATATTGATTATCTTGTATCTTTGATAGCTTGGGTAATTAATTCCTTGTTCGCTGATTTTAGGAGTGCTTAGCCATGCTTAGCTAACCTAGCTCACTAAAGGGGATCACCTTGAATAATTAATTAATGTAGTCCCTATGGTGACACTTTGGTTTAGGAGCCACCATGGTAATAATATTTAACTAAAATATGCTAATAGTGGGCTGTGGGTGCATGGTTTTGATGGAAGCACCCATGGCAATTAAGGACCGGTTCGCGGGAAACCCTGAAAGAAATACCGTGCGTACCACAAGCCAGCGTGGACAACGGCTGGACTTGTAGTGTAGCTGTCTCTGGCTGACGTACCAGAATAGGGTGGGCGTGATGGAGTTGGGTCAGCAGGGGATTTACCCGTTGATCGGCTGCCGGATTCACCGTGGCACGAGAGGGGGATGCCTACCTTGGACATAAAGGTGGGGGCGAAACCTGTGGTGTGGTACGGCTGGTTAGAGGGGGTTATGCGAAGGGTCCTATCACAGTCTCTATTCGGGTACTTTCCAGTATCGCGACGCATGGTTGACATGATGTTGAGACTGTGTCTTGTGGGTACAGATGTACACCTCTGATCAGAGTAGAACTATTCGAATAGCCGTGCCCGCGGTCATGGGCGATCAACCAGATTCACCGTGATTAGTCTCACTTTCTTAATAACTGGAATTACTGGAACTGGTTTAGTTCAGGTGGATGGTTTGGGCCTGTCGCAACGTGGTGTAGCGTTGGACAGTGATGGTTAATATTGATCAATTAATTCAACGTTTTATTACTGTTTTCAACTACTGTTTTTAAATGCTTATTTTATGCAAATAAACCCCTGCCTTCCTTTGGAATATCTTGCATCATGCCTCCTTTTCCGGCATGACTTGTTGAGTACCGTGGGTAGTACTCAGCCTTGCTTAATTTTTCCCCACACCAGAAGAGGAGTATGCGTCCGATGGAGGTTTCTCAGAGGAGTAGGTTTCGTCCGCCGTCGAGGATGCCTGTGGAATGGTGCCAGCCCGCTGCAAGAGTCCCGTTCTAGTTTAGTTTGTCTTTTTGTCTTTCCGCTGCATTGCTGTAAGACTTTTACTGTGTTTGTAAGACGTGGATCTGTATGTCAACATTGTCGTCTGTGTACCCTGGCTGGTCCTGGACAGGGGTTTTAATACACATTCAGTTTCGAAAATTCTGGTACTGAATTTCCGGGCGTGACATTCGTGTACCACCTTCCTGATCTCCTACATTAGTAAATCACAAAAAAAAAGTAAGTCCATCAGCCTAAACTTCATGATTACATATGAGGTTAAGTTGTTGCATCAAGGTTGTCACTTCAGTACGAAGCTAGCATCCTGACTTTGGCCCGTCGCATCAATAGACTTGTGGAAAAACATTATTCCATTGCAATATATAAAAAAAATTATGACAGTCATACCTGTTGGTCCAGTCCAGGAATCACACATTATAGTAACACCATAATCATCCCAATCACGCTTGAACCTCTCAAATTGCTTCTTTATATCCTTCTATGTAGAATCAAGGTACTTGCCATCTATTTCCCTATCAGTTGGAGAAGATATGTTTTCACCTGCAATTAACATATCAAATAATTAGTCCATAATCATGGCACAAAATATAGAACCGTATTAATCGCATATGTCTCCCCACTTCTGTGTCTCTCTAACGGCGCTAACAAAGTATGAATTATCGGCATTTTTTGCAGGGATGCCGGAGGTAAAGAAGAATCTTGCCCAGGACTCACTAATTGCCTCCCTAGCTTGCTTTCCCTTCTTTCTAAAGAATCCCATGTCAATGCGTGTCTGCATAGGGGACTTGGCAGCTGGTAGATTGTAATCTCTCACAGCAGGTGACTCCCTCTGAGATGTAGCCCTTCGTAGCAAACTGGCAATTGGGTTACTTCTACCTTTCCATGTCTCAGGCTGAGCGGATCCACTACCACCACCATGCTTATATGTGCCACCTCGATCCTCCACATCCTTTCTAAAATTTTCCTCTTGCCGTGAGGATTCCATGCTGCCTCCATTTGTTCCTCCTCGTCGGCATCACCTGTTAGGTCATAATAGTTGACCCTTGCCGCTTCAACCCTTCTTGACTTATCACTCGTACGCCTGTCACCTGAATCTTTTATTCTATCCAACTCGCGCCTGAAGTATTCACGGATATCTGGAGGCACTAAGTTGCAATATGTTGTCCCCTTCCCTTTCACCGCCAAGTAAATTTTAAGTCGAGTTGCCCCACCACCGCTTCTTTTCTGATGACAATGCTTACAAAGAAATCCATGTGGTATGTTCTCCTCGTGCTTCCACACAAGGTCCCTACTATCTGCCATCTTCACCCTGAATCATATGGAAAAAATATGGCATTATGCATGAAATCACCAATGCGACTAACCCAACAAATAATATATCATATTAACTCCAACAAATAATATATCATACCAACTCTATGAACAAATACCATTTTTCACATCACTAGTTCACTAATTCACTACCAAACCATATTTGACCTATTTCACCACACTTCATATGTCAACAAACAACAATCTTTCCAAATAGAATTACTCTACAACTTACAAAACTATAACTTGCACAACATTCAACATTTCCTCAACATTCAACACCCTATTAGTGAACAAACCACAGTAAATCGGCAGTAACCGCGGTATGCATCACGGTTATCGCGCGGTAGCATGCGGTAATCGCTCAAGTCAATGGCTCCAAATGCATCTACTGGTGGCGGTTACCCCATGAAACCATGCGGTTATCTTGCAAAATCATGAGATTACCGCAGGTAGGGAGGGGGTTACCTTCGCGTAGCTCTCATGGGCGATAACTGCCACCCAACTGCGGTTACCGTGGCCAACTGTGCGATTTTCGCGGTCACCGACGTGTAGACGGCGGATTTGGCGTTGTCGTCGGCTCCCACCATCTCTCTCAGCCTCCATCAAGTTGAACCAACAGAGAGAAGAAGAGGACAGACCCAGGTGTTGACACAAAATCTGTCCCGTTAAGTGTGCCAAATCATGTGTTGACGTAGATTCCGTGTGTAGCATACGAAGGCCTGGAAGATCTGCTTAACTCTAGTGCAGGTTCTGGTTTGATGAGATGTGGGTGTGCCAGTCAGTTTGATCCTGCAATTGACAAGATATATAGATTGATGATCAAATAGTCGATCAGCAAATAAGCCAATGTAGCAATACTAGCCGATGTCGATAGGGTATTGAACAATCGGCTATATGTCCAATATAGATTCTGACACTTAGATAAATAGTGATATAAATACGATGGAAGAACTTGAGCAATCAATCCAATCGGCCGATGATAATATGATGAAGTAAATATCCAATGAACCTATCGACCGATATTGAAGTAGAATATTGAATTTAGGCTCGATGATTCAAATATACATCGGTTGAAAGTACGATGTAAAGATAAGTTATCTGCTAGAACTCCGATAAAACGTGGCACAAATCTATAAACTTAGCAGGACTTAAATTATCAGCAGTAATGTAGAAGATTGAACCCAATCGAGACAATTCTAGATTACGTATAATCAAATAAGCTAGATAAGCCGATAGATCTATGCTAACGTGATGGATATAACAAATCTATTTAAAACAACATTGTGATTGTACAGATATATCGGCTAAGACAGAAGATCAGACATAACCGAAAGAGTCCCAATTAAACCGATGTGTCTCTAAGTACAATGCAATTAAAGATAGAATTGAAATATTGGATCAGCAAAATATATCAACCAAACTAGAGCGATCCAAGAGGTCGAAGCGATGCAGCCTTGAACAACACCAATATAGCCGATACAATTGTTAGGGCCGACGGAACTTTAGGGCTTACCCCTTTGCTAGAGATCGAAACCGATGCAGTCCCGCGTCAGGTGCCAAGTTCTGCCAGTGATAAAAACTTTGGAAAAGAGGGTGGCAATACATCGAGACTAGTTGTATTGATCGAGAGATCAATTACAAGGACTTTGAGTGTACATATTTATACCCATAAGCTGATAAGAGTCCTAATTAGATACGACACAAACTTTCCTGAAGCTAAAAGAAAAAATATAAAGTCCTCATCAGACATGACATAAACTTTCCTGAATACAAAGCCTGGATAAACTTAAGCCGTCATGCAATAGTCTTCAAGATTCCTTCTTGAACTTGGTCTCTCATGGATAAATTTTCATTAGTTATTTGACCACTTTCCTTAACCAAATCTACTGAATAATCTTATCAAATTTTAGCGTTAACACCAGGAGATATTTTCTCCTTTCTTGGGTCTTAATAGGCTGGTTGTACAGTGAAGGAAGGCCCAATAAGTTTTTTCTTTTTTCCATTTTCCAATCTATTATCGGTTTTGCCCTGAAATTTGGTTTTATCTTACTTTTTTTCAAAACATTTTTTTACCATCTACCACTATAAATCAAGAGCTACATCCTTAAATTTTTTGGATTTTTTTAAAATTTAAATTTGGTTAAAATTCATCAAATCCTATCGCTGATAATCATTATCGTACCATCGCAGCAAATGCAGTCATGATAACCGCGTGATTACCGGTGGTAAGGGAACCTGACCAGGAGTGGGGCTTGCTAACACAAAGTCTGGATCGCATGTTCTACTTCTACGTGCAGTATCTGCATTGAAAATGGAAAAGAAAGACAGTGCCCACGCTGTTTGTGCCAAAGGACACACTTCCTAATCACACACGCTTATTTGTTTTTTTAGTATTACACAACTCAATCGGAGTACGTACTAGGAGTCCACTTGATATGTGCCATTGTCACTCCATCTAATATTGGCAAATTTTTTTTGCATTGGATATTCAGCGTTCGTCCTGTACTGCATAACTAAATAATGATATTGACATGTCCGGTTATTCGGAAGTTCTTGTCCTATCCAACTGCAACAATCAGATCACATCTAGGCCGTCCATTTCACTATAAAGCGACTAAAATCTCGCGTTTTCCCCTCACCACACCATTCCACCAAGAAGCAAGAATGGCTTCGTCCGTCGCCCAGATCCTCTTCATGGCCTAATCGGTCGCGTTTTCGGCCCTCCGATCGCTCGAATCCTTCCTCGCCGTGTCAAGCAAGGCCTCGCCGTCCACATCGCTGGGTCCCGGCGCCCAGCTCGTCGCAGGTGCTCTCCTCTTTGCCATCCTGATCACTTTCGAGCTCACTTGCCTGCTTCTGTTTGCGTACGTCCGCGGGCTCGGCGCCGGCGCCGGCGCCGGTGGAGCGGCACACGGTGGCTTCCTCGCGATCGCCACACGGCGGTTCGCCACCACAACTCTCGCCGCCGCCGCCGTAGCAGCTCTCCTCGCCGGAGCCGTCCTCCCTCGCGTCTCCGCTGGCGCGGGCGGACTCGAGTAGCTGAAGGCGAAGTAAGATCTCACTTCCACGCGCGCGCGTTGGACTTGCCCGTGTTGTACAGGAACAGTTTAAGCAGTTGTGCCGTGCTCGTGTTTGTATATATGTCACTTGAGCAGGTGTGTGTAAATAGTTTGCAAATAATTCAACTCGATTATGGCAATTTTTACTTGCATTTTTCATGCCTGTTGCTTGCCGGTTTCAATTGGCAGTCAGCTGCAGTGTTGAATCCGAGCTGATGAAGCTCATTTTTTCTGTTCGCAGAAAGCTATATATGGGCTTTTGTCGATCATTTTCTGCCAACCTTGTTTTCAATATTGTTTGAACATATTGTTTTTTGCTTTCTTTAGCGAGCATCTAGAAGACTAGAATAGTGCTACTACTTGTACTCATCAAACACAATTGCCAGAGCATGGGAGTGGGCTTTTCTTGTTTCTTTCCTCCCTTTTCTATTCAAAAGTTGATTTTTCGTACTGCAATAATATATGCTAAAAATATTTTCCCCCCTTCCTTTTCAACCACGTGGTCTTCTTTAAATAAATCATGTGGTGTAGTTCAGCGCATGTGTGACATAGATATCAGATATGGTCAAGTCCTTTGGAAGAACATGGATTAAAATTTCTCCCCTGCTACGCGCACTTGTTAATTTATTATCTTAAAGAAGGCACACTTGTTAACTTAAACTGTTGGAGAATTTTATGTGCTACTGACAATAGGTTCAGATTCTGTTTTTTCGTGCGATCAAAACATGTTTTTACGTGCGGAGGTATTGGCCGTTTGCACCCAGGGTTATGGGAAAATAAATATTTTCGCGTGCGGACGGCCCAACCGCACGGAAAAATACATCTTTCCGTGCGGTCCACTTAACTCGACCGCACGGGATAATTGTTATCCCGTGCGGTCCAGTTAGACCGACCGCACAGGAAGATTATTATTGCAGACGCCCTAGCACATACTAGCCGTTTGGATAGATCTCGTACGGACTTGTATTTTTTTTCGTTGTGTTTATGAATGGTACACTACCAAATCTAGTCACAATTATTCACGATCAATTACAAACATGATTGAATTTTATAATAAAAATATCACAAGTTAAACCATATGAAACATCGATATATATAATTAAATAGCATATACACATGAAAGTAGTGTAACAAATTAAATATTACAAGTTCTGTATCCATCACAAATAAATATTTTTTTACACTGCATGTTCTCTCTCCCATTCCCTTAGGCGTTTGAATTTGTCGTCACAAGCAAGTTCGCTCTGAGGGTCATAGAACTCCCCTAGATGGTTGCAGATGTCGCGACGAATGAACCGGCACAAGTCCGCGCACAAGTTGAGAAGCGTTTTTTTGTCGAATCGGTTTGCAGTGGACGGAATGCTCGGGAGCTATTGAAAATAGAAGAAAAATGATATGTGTTAAAATTAACTTAAACGAACTAGTTCGTATATATAAGGAGCACGATGACTTACATCTGTAAACTCAGTTCTATATCTCCCGCAGACTCTGAGCATCTCGCACACGTAATATCAGCATATGCTAGTACCGGGGGTTGCTTGTAACACTGCGTAAGAAAAGTACACCGCATATATGTTCACACTGTCAGTATTAAAAACTAACAATCGCACCATTAAGTTAGCGAATATATGATCACATACCGACCAACGTGCCTTTACGAGAAGCTTTGTTCTCTTTTTATCCTTTACGAACCCGCCATGCCTTCTGTAATAGTCGTGTCCTCTACAAAGATAAAATATTTGTTTGAGCCAACTTTACAATTACATCTAAGCAGTATGGTATGCAGGAGGTTTGATTGAAACTTACAAATTCAGCAAGACAAGGAACTCCATGAACTTCTGCTCTTCGTAGTGGGCCGGATCAAGAACTACGACCAAGTGATCCCTTGGATATACGAGGAATAGTATGTAGTGATCGCTGCAAACACGGTTTATGAATTACGTAAGGCATCTGGTAGATATATTGATGTGCTATGACATTATATGAACGGAACAAAGGGAATGTTGCTTACATTAGGAGGTATGGGACCATCAAGACTCTTTTGTCCGCGTGCGTGAGCATAGCTTGTCCCAAGTAAGTTGCCACCTCGACCCTCTTATTCTTGTGCAACTTGTCGACATATACTTGTCTTTTCTCCGGCGTCTTGTCCTTTAGTTGCGGACCATCCAGATTTAGCCTCACCGTGTGGGCCGTCATGCAAACCCTCGTCGGGTTGGCGTAGCCTACTGAGGCCCCCGTTCTTTGGGCGTCTACTCATTGTGACCTAAGAAATTATGCAAGTTAAATGACTTATAATTTGTTGGGACACATTCGCTAACAACAAACAAGAGCAAAAACTTACAGGCACCACGCGCCAACGAGATTGATATCCATTTTTTCCATCTTAAAGAAGGCGTGTAGGTCATTGAAAGTGATGATGAAGTTTTCATTGGGTCCCTTGACAAAAGCGTTATCCGGGACCTTGACACTAATCATCCCAAGACCCTTCGCACTTGCTCTTAGATACCAGTCATGCAGCAACCTCATTGGCCATGGGAGTTCGAGCATGACGTGGTATGGCAAGAACGGCTTGCCATATTCGTACACCTTTGGCACTTCTGTAGAATCCCAAGATTGCATTTTGTCTGCATGACCTAGTACGCTTTTCTGTGCTTCCGTTTGCGGTTCAGGTGAGCTTGGCTTTGGCAGACCCTGTCCCCTGAATGACTTGAAAACTATCCTCGCCTCATACTCTGCCATTTCCTTCGGTTTGTACGTAGAAACCATTTGTGGTATGAGCTTGCGGGCTTGCGAAGTAATTGGCTTCTGGATAGATGCATCTTCCCTTGAAGGTGGCACAGGTTGTACGAGAGCAAATTGTGGAGTAGGAGGCGACTGATGTGCAGGAGACAGGTGTCGATCGAGGTAGCGGATCTGGGGATTCTGCTGCCGCAGGCTCTGCAGGTGGAGAAGGTACTCTTTTTGGGGACGGAGATCTTGCTGGGATCGGAGATCTTAGTGGGATAGGAGATCCTGGTGGGGTTGGGGAATTCAGTGGGGATGGCGGCGCTGGAGGGGCAGCCGTCTATGGCACCGATGGAGCTGGGGTCGTCAATGTTGCCTGTCCCGTGAGGATGATGTCTCGACGATGCCAAAGGATAAACTGGTTTACCGCATCTCCGAGTAGTTCTATCCCCTCTGGTGTTGGAATGTCCAGCTCCAACGACATTTGATCGGCATTAACCCTTTCCACTTGCACCCTTGCATAGTCTTTCGGAATTGGGATATTATGGAACTGTCTCCCTGGTATCACTAGTCCGGACCCAACTTCCTTCGTTTTCCCGGCTCTGCCTATCGGAATGACAAGGCTGCACGGTGTTGGGCCGGTAATAAGATCGATCGGGTAGGGTGTTGTTTCTACGGACCTAACACTGCTCGGGATCTGCACCGTCTACTCAGCTTGGGGAACTAAGCCCGGGAGTGTTGATGCAAAAAACACACACTGGCCTGGGAGATCTGCTTAGCTCCAGTGCAGGTCCAAATCTTGGTGAGATGCAGGCGTGCCAGTCAGTTTGATCCTGCAACTGACAAGATATGCAAATAGCAGATCAAAGAACCGATCGGCCAACATAGCCGATGTAGTAATTCCAGCCGATCCTGATGACAGCATAAACAAACGACAGATAAAACAATCGATCGGCCAACATAGCCGATGTAATACTTCCAGCCGATCCTGATAATAGCTGATAGCGATAGGGTTTTGAGCTATCGGCTATGTGTTCAATGTAGATTCTGACACTTGATGTAAATAATGACAAAGAGACAATCGGCTGATGATAATATGCATTAGATCGGCAATGACTTGATAAAGTGAAACGAAAGTTAGATGTACTCGATCGACTGTAGATATCAATGATACATAATCTAAATCTCAAAATATATTTAAACTAAGTGATTGGGATAGATCGGACAGGACGCCGAGACAGTATAAATCACTTATGTCTAAAAACATCTCAAGAGAGAGATTATATATATTCATAGCATAGCCGATGAAGTGAATCTAACATAGATCCAATGCCATAAAATCCACAAGATTAGATTAAACAGTGAAACCTTTGTTGTTATCGGCTAAACTCAACTTATATGCAATCCTTATAAGCCGATGCAACGTCCAGATAACTCATCGGCTGAAACCCCGATGAAACCCTTATCGGCAATCAAAAAGCAGGCTAGAGATTCATGGTTCTAAGCACGACTTAGTAGGTCAAACTCAACTGATGCAGCACTAAGTATGTAAAGAAACACGGTATCTAGATGATCAAGCCCTTGACTGATCTTCAGGGTGGTAGATGCCTAGGCTAATCTAATCTAGCAAAACGATTTAGCCGATACCGGCAGAAACCCTAAAACGAGAAGTAGCCGATAAAACTAAATCGAGATGCTAATACTAGATTAACATAAGACATATGATAAATAGCCAGGCAAATATATTATCCAAACCAGAGCAATCCAAGAGGTCGAATGTACTGATGCAGCCTTGAACGACGCCGACGTAGATGATACAATTGCCTGAACCAACGGAACATTGGACTTACCCCTTCGCTGGAGATCGACAGCCGATGCAGCCCCGCGTCAGGTGCCAAATTCCGCCGGTTGATAAATAAACCGTAACAGAGTAAAAGGTGGCGATGCGCCGAATTGTATTGATCGAGAGTTGATAGATTACAATAACCCCGGGTGTACATATTTATACCCATGGGGAGATACTAGTCCTTGTAGGACAAGAAAGAAACTTTCCTAAAGATAAAAGAAAAACATAAAGTCCTTAAGGGACACTAAACACACTTTCCCAAAGATAAAAGGAAACTAACAAATATCCTAATTAATAGATACAATTGCCTTCTTCGAACTCAATCCGCACGTGGCAATCCTCATGAAGCACACCAATCGAACCCGACAATGATCCTGCCATCTCCTTATCGGAATCGGCTACATCGGCTATCTTTGTCCGATTCTGTTTCAGCCGATGCACACCGTAGCCGATTTGGCTTGCAGCCGATTCATACTCCGTCTTCTGTAATCGCTTATCTCCTCCAATCGGCTTCGGCTTTAACTCTGAATCCAATGCATGATTTACCAAATTTCGTCGTTAACAGGGAGGGCTTGGGGATGTTGTGCGGCTAGCCTGTAGAACTGTTGGGTGACTTATTGGGTTACTTGTTCGGTGACTTCTTCGCGCAACTTCGCCTTGTAGGCGTCCCGCTTCTTGTAACTTTTCATTTCCGTTGGAAACCCTACCTTCCAACTCGTCCTTGCAGATTTTCCTCTTATCCTCCCGGAGTGTTCGGCAGTCCCCAAAGCAGCGGTGAGTTCGTCATGCTCCCTTCTGGCGACGAACTCCCCTGACTTCTCCTTCTCGACGATCTGTTGGAGAGACGTGGTCACATGCTCGATGTCAGGAGACTCGAAAAGCATCTCACCCTCATCCGTCACTTGCCCCGTACTTCGTGCCTATACCCAGTTGCGACTGTGCGAATTTAGGGGCTGGACCAACAACGGCTTCCCTTGAGCTGCAAACTTTTCCTCAGTAGCTCACCATTGGTCCACGTGACCGTCGTATCCACTAGACACCAATCAGTGTGGATATTTTTTTTTCTTCGCTAGCTCCGACATCTTCTTCCTTCTTGCTAGAGCTTCAGGTGTTGTCATCTTGGCCACAAACTTGTCCCATTCAACTGGCGGGATATTACCATTTTCAAATGGAGACTTGTTCTTCTGAACATAATTAGTGTTCATATCAGACTTCCACTGGCGCCACCGATGGGCCATTGTACTCAACGCAAATCTGCTCCTAATGACCTCTGATCCAGGTGGATACACAAGGTACTTCTGCAGCTCTTCCCACATTAAATTTTTGATGTGCTAGTTAACGTCCTTCCACTCATCCACGTTCAGCGGCCCATGAAGTCTTGCCATTATCCCGCATGCGCTGCTAAACTTGGCCATCACGTGTTTCGGCTCGACGGGCTTCCCATCTTCGTTCAGAGCAGCAATGTAGTAGGTCTCCTTCGGCAGCTGGTTCCTGCTCCTCTCACCACATCGTTTCTTTGCACGTCCTCCTCCACTTGCTGATGTGTCCGTTGGATCTGGCCCTGATGTTGCTGTGTCGGCCTCTGCTTGAGCCCTGGTGGTAATCTAGTCGGCCTTCCATTTCGACCGACGCCGAGTAGCCATCTGCACAAGTAAGCCATTAGGCGACTATGATCGGGAACGTTAACAATAGTAGAACGGTTAGGACTCTGAACTTACTACGTGATTGATAGGAATATAATCAGGGTCATTCTCGGGTCGCTCAGTGGCCATTTGCACTACTTCTATTTTGAACGGGTCGCTCGGTGTGCGCCAAGATTCCTTCCTCGATGCCGCTTCATTTCCGACAGCAGCTTCATGTGTCTCTGAGCGTGGTTTGTTCGTGGGCAATGTGCCCGATGCAGCTACGGGTGTCGGGGAGGGCTGATTAACCGTTGGTTCTGTGCCCGATGTTGGTACGGGTGTCTCGGAGGGAACTTTGTTCTTTGACATTTTCTACTACGTGCGATCTTCGAAGGGGAAAAATGTGCATCTCAATATATATTACTAACTACATGCATATATAGAAATTATACATACTACATGCGAATATAGAAATTATACATACTAGAGGCGAATATTTTTTTTAGTTTTGTGCTAATTGATGTGATATTTGTTCTTATATTAATTACGTATATATTAAATACATTGAACATACTATAATTGAATATAGTAATTCTATATACTATATAGAAATTCGCATCTCAATATATAGTACTAAGAAATTATATATATATAGAGAAATTATATATACTATATATACTAAATTCACATATAATCATCCAAACTTCACATATATCCTAAATTCACATATATACAAAATTCACATATATACTAAATTCACATATATCCAAAATTCACATATATACTAAATTCACAAATATCCAAAATTCACATATATACTAAATTCACATATAATCATCCAAAATTCACATATATCCAAAATTCACATATATACTAAATTCACATATATACTAAATTCACATATAATCATCCAAAATTCACATATATCCAAAATACACATCTATACTAAATTCACCTATAATACATCATTAGGTCTTCGCATTATATGAAAAAAAAGTGACCTACTAGGCCGTGGAAGGGGCCGGCGGCGAGGGAGGAGGCCGTGCAAGAGGCCGGCTGCGTAGAAGAGGCCGGCGGTGAGGGAGGAGGCTGGGGAAGGGGCCGGCGGCAAGGGAGGCGGCCGTGCAGGGAGAGCGGCCGGAGGGAGGAAGCTAGGCGCGGCGGCGGCGTCGGCGGCGTGGAAGAGGCCGGCAGTGATGGAGGCGGCCGTGGACGACGAGGAGATGAGGCGGCGACGTATTTCGGCAGCCTAGCGGCGGGGAAGACGAAAATGGCTCCGGACTTAGAAATTTTCGGAGCGACTTCAGCCCATCTTTCGTCTTACTCGGGATGTCTAGTAAAGTGCCAATGGTGCTATCGAACACATTCTAAATACATTGAACATACTATAATTGAATATAGTAATTCTATATACTATATAGAAATTCGCATCTCAATATATAGTACTAAGAAATTATATATATATAGAGAAATTATATATACTATATATACTAAATTCACATATAATCATCCAAACTTCACATATATCCTAAATTCACATATATACAAAATTCACATATATACTAAATTCACATATATCCAAAATTCACATATATACTAAATTCACAAATATCCAAAATTCACATATATACTAAATTCACATATAATCATCCAAAATTCACATATATCCAAAATTCACATATATACTAAATTCACATATATACTAAATTCACATATAATCATCCAAAATTCACATATATCCAAAATACACATCTATACTAAATTCACCTATAATACATCATTAGGTCTTCGCATTATATGAAAAAAAAGTGACCTACTAGGCCGTGGAAGGGGCCGGCGGCGAGGGAGGAGGCCGTGCAAGAGGCCGGCTGCGTAGAAGAGGCCGGCGGTGAGGGAGGAGGCCGGGGAAGGGGCGGCGGCAAGGGAGGCGGCCGTGCAGGGAGAGCGGCCGGAGGGAGGAAGCTAGGCGCGGCGGCGGCGTCGGCGGCGTGGAAGAGGCCGGCAGTGATGGAGGCGGCCGTGGACGACGAGGAGATGAGGCGGCGACGTATTTCGGCAGCCTAGCGGCGGGGAAGACGAAAATGGCTCCGGACTTAGAAATTTTCGGAGCGACTTCAGCCCATCTTTCGTCTTACTCGGGATGTCTAGTAAAGTGCCAATGGTGCTATCGAACACATTCTTCTCAAGATGCATTACGTCAATGGCATGACGAATCTCCAGGTCTTTCCAGTAATCCAGGTACCTGAAAAACATTGAGTGCTTCTTGAAAGGTAACGTATTTTCCTGATCTGTTGCATCTGTTTTATCTTGATCCGTGCTTTCTTCCTCTTGCCTGCCTTCTTCTTTCCCTTCCCGAAAACGACCTTAATATTCTTTGTCATGTTGAAGACTTGTTTACCAGTTCGTGTTTCAGGAGAAAGATCGTTCTCTACTGTATTATCGAATAATCTGGCCATCGCACGCCACTTGTGCCTCTGTGGTAAGAACCGACGATGACGCATGTACACTACCTTGCTTGAGGCGGTAAGGTACTTGTACGACGTGTTGTCGATACATATAAGACATCCAAACTTCCCCTTAAACTGACCTGAGAGCGAAAAGTTCACCGGTAGGTCGTTGATGGTAACGAATATGATGGCACGCAGAGTAAAATGTTCCCTGCAGTATTCATCCCACACTTGTAACCCTTCTTTCCATATTTCTTGCATGTCCTCCATCAATGGTTCAAGAAACACATCTATGTCAATCCCAGGCTGTTTTGGCCCTTGTATAAGGATAGTCAACAAAATGTACTTTCGCTTCAGGCAAATCCATGTAGGCAAGTTATACATGGTGAGCAGCACTGGCCAAGTGCTATGTGAGCTGCTTAAGTCACTGAACGGGTTCATTCCGTCTGTGCTCAAGGCAAACCTTATATTTCTCGGTTCCTTTGCAAATTCTGGGTGTAGTGCATCAAAGTTTTTTCACTGTCGAGCATCGGCGGGGTGTTGAATCATACCATCTGTTTTCTGACCCTCTTGATGCCATCTCATCAACTCGGCATCGGTACGGTTTGAAAACAACTGCTTCAGGAGATCTTTCACTGGTAGGTACCACATCACCATAGCCGGAATCTTTTTCTTTGCTGGCACCGATGAATCGTGGTCGACCACCTCTCCGTCTAAGGTTTCGTTGCCCATCGTGTACCGACTCGTCCCACATGTTGGGCAACAGTCTAAATCCGCGTATTCCTTGCGATACAATATACAATGATTTACACATGCATGAATCTTTTGAACATCTAGAGATAATGGACATATTAGTTTCTTGGCTTGATATCTGTTGGTCGGCAACAAGTTCGGCTTCGGAAGCATAACTCTCAACAGATCGAACAAATCGTTGAAACTAGTGTCCGACCATCCATGTCTGGCCTTCAATCTGAGCAGTTCAAGTACAGAGCGTAACACCGTGTAGTCCTTGTCACATCCTTTCGATTTGTCGTAAAGAAGGTCCTTCGTTGCTTTTTCCAACGATTTTCAATTGTCCAACCCTTGTTTTGTCGAAGTTAGGACCTCTGGTTCAACGTGCCGCAACATATCCTCCAGATCAAAATCAATATCTGCATCATCTATCCCAGAGCCACCAAATTCTGGGATCGTTCCCTGGGACATGTCTTCGATTATAAAATTTTCTCCCGCATCAAAGCAAAAAACATTAGCCTCTTCATTACAAACGGCGACTTCCCCGTGACAAGTCCATATCTTATAGTCATCCTTAAATCCACGCTCTACAATGTGCCCCAAAATTATCTTTGGGTCTTGCAACATCTTTTTGTTCTTGCAATCAAAGCATGGACAAAAAATGTCCCTCCTGTTCTCTCTCAAAGCATGTGCCTTTGTCTGATCAACAAATTTGGATGCTTCCTTCAATAAGCCGGATAAGTTCTTTTTGTGTCGTACATCCTTGCCCGATCCATCTCTTAAAAAACATCTCCGATGGGTCGAATTGAACTTTATTAAATCGTATAGAAAACGATACGACTTAAACGAACATTATATTACTCTTTGTGCACTAGTGAGTCCAATAACATTAATTAAAAATAAAACATTATCTATAATTACTAGATTTGCAAAATAGTATATTAGTCGCATTCCACCGAACAAATTTGAAATAAATGAAGAAAACTAAACAAAGAGTAAATTAAAGTACTATGCACTACTAAATACTATTCAAATTTATTCATGCAAACAATATATCTAATCGATAAACAAATAGTCCATTTCCAAAAATAAAAAAATTCGTCGCTTTTAGCCGATAAAAATTGAAATAAATGGAGGCAAACATAACCAAGAATTAGACACTTTTTAACACATGCCATGCAAATAATATATGTTAACTAAAAATAAAAAGTGCCTACACTACTTCATTTATAAAGGTGTAAATTTCATCGCATTGCACCGATAAAAATTGAAATAAATGGAAGCAAATGAAGGAGGACAACAAACATGTCATCTTTTATATGGATCCCAAACAAAGATTTGAGATTGAAAACCTCCCCCCTAATTTGTGTCAAGTTTAGAAGAGAGAAAACGTCGGGTTTAAATGGGGCAAGCTCGGGCTGGGGCTATATATGGATATCATCATCGCGTGCGGTCGCATTAAACGGCCCGCACGGGATAATAGATTATCCTATGCAGGCGTGAGACCGGCCCCCGGTGGACCGGTTTTTCCAAGCGACGCCACTTACGGCCCGCCTGGAATTCACCGGGGGTCTCGTACAGAAAAATCTTTTCTGTAGTAGTGGTTTCAACATAACTTATTCTTACAATAGGCAAAGATATTCTTTTTTTGCGGGAAAGTTAATTTTATGCACACCATGTTGGTGGACTTGTTAAATAATTAACGTGGTTAACTTTGACCATGAAGTTTGATCGGTCATCTTATTCGAAAATTAATTTAGTATAATATAAAAAACATATAAGTCATGCTTCAAGCACCATTAAAAATAAAAACAAGTTATAACAAAATAGTAAATGGTAATCATTTAATTTTTAAAATCAAAATTAACCGTGTCAAATATTTATGGTAGTTGGAAATAGTAATTTCTGTATTATCTAATCGTCACTGTATTTATATTGTCATATGGCAATGATCGAATAACTTTTAAAATAGTATTGTCTTCTTATTATAATATAAGAGATTTTACTTATATAATTATATGAACAAAATATCTTTATATTATATGTGACGAAGGTAGTATTGTTATATGTGACGAAGGTAGTTTCAGAACAACGATTGCAAAATACGAGTACGATACTGTAGTGTTTATTGCCAAAAACCATCCGATGCTTGACCCGTTGACCCGACCATGTGGTGGGCTGGGGACAAGTGGTTGGACCCTCCTGACCATGAGGTTTGCCTGCATTTGGGGATGTCGCGCCCACAGAATCCAAACAATGGGCCACCACCAGGGCGGCGGGGACAGGCCAGAAGATAATTAACTAGGCCGCACTTCCGCGAGAGTTGCCATTATCTCGACCCCGACAACGACGTACGCGCGGCCGCACCGATGGCCCTTGTACGCCGTACGGTGGTACGCCAAATTCCTCGATCGGCGCGATAGCGTGCGCCGTGCACGCACGCACCGGTATGCGTATGCACGGTCGATTCTGCCACAACTTTAAAAAAATCGTTTTTTCATGGGATAAAAGTGATTTTTTAATACGGATAAATAACCCACTTGCACCAAAAGATATGTAAAAATCGGATTTTTTTATGCGGCCAGTGTAACTGCATGCGAAAATGAGCAGTCATATATACCAACCGCATGCGCAAATAAATTCGACAAAACTTTTTTTTCGAAAACTCTAGCCCGCCATCATCGTCGCCCGCCAGCCGCCGACGATCCCGCCGCTGCCCGCCCATCGCCGTCGCTCCCACCGTTGCTCCTGAGGTCAAGGACGACGGATCTGCCCGTCGACTGCCCGCTCCCGCCGCCACCGCCCACTGCCGCCGCTCCCGAGGTCGGNATCCGCGCGTTGGCTGCCGACCCTCGTCGTGCACGCATTGCCGCCAACCGCTCCCGCCCGCCACTCGGTGAGGAGGCGAAGAGAGAGAAAAAGAGAGAGAGGAGAGGAAAGAGAAGGAAAGGAAGAGAGAGGGTGGAGTTGAGAGGAGGTGAAAAAAATTTGAAGTGATGAGAGGAAAAAGAAAAAAGACAGGATAAAATATTTGTGAAGAAGAAGTGGTTATTTTCTCATTCGGTCCATTTAAGAGACTGGCATGAGAAAATATATTTTTACATGCGGTCCCGTAAAAGGACCGCATGAAAAAATATGCTCATTTTTACATGTGGCTTTTTAAGTGGCCCGTCTACGAATATAGATTTTTGCATGTAGGCGTATTAAGGAGCCATATGCGAAAATGAGGGTTCAATTTTTGCAGACGCGACTTGTTACTGTTTGCTTGTAATCTACAAGGGCTCTTGTATAGAAAAATCGTTTCATAGTAGTGCGCAACGCACGCCTCATTTCAAAATCGGACATCCGGCCGGTGAGATTTTAACCAAATTCGTGTGAGCGACTTATTGGCCAAGTAATAAATAACATATAGCGGGTTGGTAGCGAATTAGTGTTTGTGTTGCGGATTACGGATAGCGGGCGATATTACGGACACTAAGTTTAATTTAAAAAAATAACAATAAATTTAGATTACATATCAATATTAACATCAAATTTCACTTACAGCGGTAGCGGTAAAGGTTCGCTACCGTTAAGCGGCGTCGCGCTCGGCTCATGCACGGTTTGATATCGCAGCTTACCACATACGCGTTTGCGTACGTGCGGAGGCTACGTTCGGCAGGTCGTGTGAAACCTAGCACGCGCCTTTTCAACTTGTTACTACCGGTCACGCATGGTTTCATAAACGCAAAAAAATGTACTGCCTTCCCCAGCCGGCCGTCCCCTTCTAGAACTAACTAAAATTTAATTAATTATACTTTAATGGTTCTTTTTTCTTTCGTGTCCTAATAATTGCCAACAAAAACTGAAAGACATACTGTATTTTGCTCTTATTAAAAAAGAAACACGGAAAGACAAATATTCTCTTTCCAATTTCAGCTTATAAATCATAGGGCTTTGGAGTTTGGACGGATGATGTTGGTCGACGACTCGTGAGACAAACCCAATAGCATCCTTGCCGTCGAAACGCGTACGAAGCTAGCTTGAAACTGCCAAGAAACTTTTATTAAAGCTGTGTTGGAAGGTGAGATAGGAATCCTACCTCCTAAAAAACAATATTACCTAATTAATTAAATATTAATCTAAAAAACTTGAAAATGAATTAATATGATTTTTTAAAGTAAATTTTATATAGAAAATTTTTGCTAAAAAACATATCGTTTAGTAGTTTGAAAAATATACGACGGAAAACGAGCAAAATTAGTTGGAAAAGGAAGGCCGTGTTCTTTCCAACTCCCTTATCTCGTTTTTCACGCGTATACTTTTTAAATTGGTGTGTTTTTTACAAAATTTTTTTATATGAAAGTTGTTCTAAAAAATCATATTAATTTATTTTTTAAAAATAAATTAATATTTAATTAATCATATGCTAGTCGTTTCGTTTTACGTGCTGAAGATATTAATTTTTAACACTCACCTCCGAACACATCCTAAGACTTCTTATCCTAACAAAAGCAAAGGCCATTTTTTTTTCAAAGGTCAATGGGGGAGAGAGAGTGTTACCACCTGAAAATATTTCATTGAAACGAATGAAACAAACTTAAAAGCATGCATGTTATAAGCCGAGTTTGTATTAGTACGCATATAAACTAACATGGGGATATTTCACGAGTTACTACCTCGGTTTTAAATGCACAACGACGTTGATTTATGAATATAATGTTTGACCATTATATGCAAATATTATTTAGTTTATTGTGACATGTTTTGTCATTAAACGTGTTTCAAGCATGCCTTATGCTTTTATATCTACATTAATTTTCTTTAATAATACGAATTTTTAAAAATCATGTCTAAAAATCAATTATATCGTACATTTAATAACAAAGAAAATATAGGCTATAGTAAACACTTAGGTTGTGTTATTTTTCCATCTTCCCAACTCACCTTCCTCGTTTTTCACGCGTATATTTTTTAAATTGCTAAACGGTGTGTTTTTTGCAAAAAAAAATTTATATAAAAGTTGTTTAAAAAAATCATATTAATCCATTTTTTTAAAACATGAATTAATATTTAATTAATCACGCGTCAATGTGAGTTGTTCCATTTTGCATGCTGAAAAGACTGGTTCTCATCCCTAGAAACGAACGCAACCTTTTCTCCGGCACGCAAAACAATATATGCATTAACGCATGATTAATTAAATTTTAGCTAAAGTTTTTTTGAAAAATAGATTAATATGATTTTTAAAGCAACTTTCGTATAATTATTTTTTACAAAAAAACACGTTTAGTAGTTTGAAAAGCGTGCGCGCAAAAACGAGAAAGATAAGTTGAAAAAATGAACAAAAAGAACTTAGCCTTAGTCTTGATCTCACCCGAAAACTCATCCCCCAGACTGTGATTAAGATATAGGTAAAGTTAGAGCATGTAAAATACGAAAGTTATTAGCAAATGATTAATTAAATTTAATTATTATATACTTAAGAAATTAATTTATTAAAGTAATTTTTATATAGAAAATTTTGAAGCGAAACACACTATGTATGTAAGCAGTTTGAAAAACGTGTCAACGAAACCAAACATTTGTAAATTAAAAGCCTATTGTCAAATTGTCCCGTCGCAACATTATCTTATTATCTTGCTCATGTAATGTAGGTTCATGAAAACTGCAATATCCATGCAAATAATGTAGGTCGACCCGTGAGAAAAAAATTAAATGCCCTTTTTAAGATGACAAAGAAAATTGGTGGGGCATTCTTATCACTATCACGAACGTACTAAACTCATGATTAAGGAGCTCTTGCTCGGAGAACAAAATTCAACATAGCAGATCAACCCAAAGTTTCCATGATCCTGCTAAGAAATTCACGCCCTTTGACCATCGATGCCCAAAAAACCGAGCATTTGTAAAAAAATAAAGTAATTGTCAAGTTGTTACTATGTAGCAACACCATGCCTTCTTTAGATTTGGTAAAAACTAAAATTATTAACCAAAACAAAATATCATTTTTCCTTTTATATATATATATATATATATATATATATATATATATATATATATATATATATATATATATATATATATATATATATATAGTCCTTGAGAGGCCTTCTTTAGATTCGCTAATTAACCAAAACAAAATATCAATTTTTTTAAAAAAGATAAATTTTATAGTACTTGAGATATAATAAGAGGAACAAAATAATTTTTTGTATAAATATGATATCTTTTAAAATTACTTTAAAAAATCCTCAAAAGCGTCTATATAAGGCATGAAGGCCGTATCGAACGGTCTAGGAGCCCAGTACTAACTCCTCTCCTCATCTCCCTCTCTTCGTCTCCATCATGGGAAGGTGAGTGGAGCTAGCCATGGCGCCACGAGATCTCTGATACTCCACGATCGCCTTCCCACTCTGGATTAACCTTTTTTCCCGCTTTGTTGCCTCAACTCGCAGGTAATCCGGTGGAGCTCACCATGTTCGCGATCCTAGTTGCTGTTACCTTCGCCCCGATCCTCGAGATACTGACCGGCCGTTTCGCGCCGACCGCCGCCGCCGCCGCCGCCGCGGGGTACGACGACAACCACCACCCTGCTGTCCTGCGCATGGCCGTGTCCGTCCTGACCATAACCGTTCCGGCGACGTTCTACCTCGGCGTCATGCAGCTCTACGCCCGCGTCACGCCGGTGGCGTCGGCTCTGCGGCGCCGGCTCGCCGTTCTTGTGTGGTCCATGGCATGGACCACCGTCTTCGTTGGCCTGCCTCCCCTCGTCGTGCTGCTGCTCGAGCTTGACTTGACCGGCCACCACGCGTGACATGAAGAAAAGCAACGAGAAAGATCACGAACGGCAACCTCTCCGTCAACACGCTCTGCAGGTCAGCTGGTTTTTCGCTGCACCATACGCAGGAACACAAGAAAAACACAACCTATATATATGTTGTGTCCGGGTGATTTTTTTTTTCGCGGGGCCGGCGATGGCGATGAGTCTGGGTGAGTTACCAATGCTTCTACAATAACGGGACAGGGCGGCAGGCCATAGAACAAAGGTCCCTGACAGTAATGCTATTGCAACTGCAAGATTGAGTCCGAATGTCCGATTTACCATTTACTCCATTACTTGACCGGTGTCCTAACTCAGACGTGCAGAGACGAGTTGCTTCTGCCTGCTGAGTGTGCTCGTCATGGACGGTTTCAGCCTGTCTGTTGTAAGGATTTACAGCAATTGAAGTAGTGTGTAAATCATTTCTGTTATGTACCGTCAATAAAATCACATTTCCCCAAATGTACCCTTGTGAGCTGTGATCCTTGTTTTGGAATCCAGCTTTCTGAACGTTCAGGCATGAACAGCAACGGATTGTTCTTCTGTACGGGGGTATTTCTACGTGTACCCTGACAATCTTTTTTAAGAAACGGAAAAATTCTTGGATCATTGGTCATTTAATTCTGGTTCTCAGCGAGTCGGCGGATAAGCATCGCAAGATCTTCAAGTTCTTGTTTTTAAAAGAAAAATCTTCCAGTTTAATGCAGTAAACAGAGAAGTCCCCATGAAGTAAACAAAACTTTGGTCAATGAACGGATAAGCTTGTGCTCTGATGATGCAAAGTCAAGTAAACCATATTTTCGAACAGGCCTAAACGCGTCGAGAATTGTCATCGTGTTCTAGAACCTCTTGGAACAACTTTAGATTCTTGGTATCTTTTAACTAATGCTACTGCTATAAAGAAAAGAAAAATACAAAACAAGCACAAGGACAAACGCGGTAAGAATTTTCATGCTAATACATTACTTCTCCAAACTTTCTTCTTCAACTATGAACGATGTCTCTTTTAAGATGCCTCCGTGGGTTTAGGGCATGGGATGGCATGTAATTTGATAGCTTGGCCTATTAGAAAGAGGAATAATTTCTCTAGTAGTTTCTTATCTTTACGTTTGATATTTTAAAACGTAATATCAAAAATCATGAATCACTGAACTTTCAACTTATAAAATCGGGTTAAATTAAATCTAACGACTGGTTTCGCTGATTTGGTGTAACCGAAAGTGAGCCCCGCATGTCAGCCCTCACTCTCCTTCCTTTTCTCTCTCTCCACGGCTGGACCCGGCACCGCGCCGAATCGTTTGAGAAGATCGACAAGGTGCACACGCTCCCCTCCCTTCCCTCTCCTAAGCTCTCCGCGATCCATGCCACGGGAGCTCCCCGGCGTGAGAAAACTGCATCTACGCCGTTGCTTCGACAACCTGGAGCCCGACTGCCTGAGAGTGTGTGGGGTAGGCGTCGCGACGGCAACACGATGCCTCCTACATGGGGAAGCCGCGGGGATGGCGAGGCGAGCATGAGGCGCTACTCACCTTGCACATGGGCCCTAGTGCCCCGTTCGTCCGTCCGTCCTCCGCGCTCCACGACGAACGGCCTCGTCTCCGCATTCGGCCCGTCCCGGATGATATCGACTCCACCGGCTGGCCTGTTGACCCCGCCCGATTCGCTCTTTGACATGCCGTCGGTCACGACCAACCACATCCTCTCCACCGGCCCACCCCCTCGAGGATCTGAGGCCGCCGCCACCGCCTCGGGCTTCTTCTTCGGCTGACCGGCGACCGCTCGTCATAGCCGTCCTACAGAACCGGGAACCGCGCCGCCTCTGGCTCGTCTTTCGCTCGGGCTGACGCCCGCTCCACCTTGAGCCGCCAAGCCATCTTCTCCGTCGACCTCACTTGCATGGTTGAAAAAAAAAAAAAAAGAAAGAAGTGGACGCTGACACGAGAGCGTATATATATTTTTTTCTTGTCATTTATATGTGGCCTACATATTTTATTTACTTATTTTTGTTGATTAGAATGTCATGTTAGCAAAATCAACTATCCATACTGACATGGGATCTGAGTTAGATGGTTTTGTTAAAGTAAAGGGAAAAGATATGTATTACGGTTTAAGCATGTTAATTAAACTCGACACAAAAATAAGAAAATGATAAGTGATGTTGTTCCTTAGGAAGACTCCTATTAGTGGGCTATGGGCTTACTAGAGGTAATATGAGCCTTGTGAAGTTGGTAGGAACCAAAAGATAACTGGTAGTTGTTCGTTGGTTCGGTCTGCTTGGTTTCTCAGAATAAAAAACCGTATCAACTATTGAAGAGGAACTAAGAATAAGAATGGAGAGAAATAAAACCAGAGGAAAGAAAAACAAAGACCGATAAAACCTTTGTGCCCATCCGCAATGAAAAATTTTACAGCCTTAAAAAAACCCTTAAGGTACCTAAATTTTATATTAAAATTTTTTAATACTTTAAAATATCAAATTTTATAATAAAAAACATGATACGTTCAAGTATTTTATCAAAAATGATAAAATTATCTATCCGTGATATAAAAGAAAGATGAATAGTGGTTCATGTTGGTAGTCAGGCCAAGTATTGGGCGTGTTCGGACTGGCGTTGCTACGGCAGCGGCTGCGATGCAGCTGGTTTCAACTGCCGCAGCCATATTCGTTGCGGCAGCAAGCACATCCAATTAGGGCCATTATCGGCAAACCTTTTATCATCATATCTAAAAATAAGCAAATTGCTATGGGTTAAATATGTGAACGTAATTTGTTGCAATTATGGGCTTAAAGTTGTAACAGATGATAGGATAGAAATTGGGTTGGCTTGCACACACTATGCATCATTTAAATAAACATCATCTATTGTAACCACACGGCACACGATGATATATATGAGAGGGAGGGAGATAGTAGTGGTCAGATGGCCATGTTGGTAGTCAGACAAGCAAGGACTGCACTGGGCCCTAATACGCCATGTATTATGCTAGTAGTTCAAGGAGAAGCATTCGTTGGCAATGCTCTGATGACGTAGGCTTCAATTAAACTTCGTCGGTGCCTCTATGTTGCTCCTGTCAGTTGAAACTCTTATGATATTTTTCTGGTTTGGCAATGAACGTTGATCTTATTGCCAGCGTCAATGTGTCATAACAACGTTGTCCATGGGACTTTGTAATATTGTCTTCCTTCTTTAGTTTATCAGGAAACATGCATGAAAGGGTGGGTGGGCCTTAAAGTTTTTCTCCTGGTTACCTTAGGTTCTCTCTACAAATATCTTCAGATCAGTTCGTCAAGATTATTTGTGCAGATATGCCGGTTATACATACGCGTATGCACTGATAATTTTGCCAACGTCTAAAACACTGTATATTTACTAATATATGGAGTATCAATTTACGAAACAAAAGGCACTTATAGATATGACAAAAGTTTACCAATAACAGAAAGAAAATTTCTACAATAAGTTAGTACGTTACAAGCTATGTTCTTTCCTTGTGCCATCTCCGTTAGTGCTTTCAATTAAAGATTTACTTTTTTTTGGTAAGATATGCAAATGCTTGGGTAACGGCTCTATGTTGATCCTAAACAAGCATCAGGTTCATGAAACGGAGGATATCCATTTGTTACTTTTCCCAACTAACCTCCCTCGTTTTCTCGTTTTTCACGTGCACGTTTTTCAAACTGCTAAACGATGTATTTTTTGTAAAAATTTTCTATACGAAAGTTACTTAAAAAAATCATATTAATCCATTTGTCAAAAAAAAAATTAGCTAATACTTGATTAATCATGTGTTATGAGTCGCTCTATTTTACGTGAGTAGGAGATTAGTTCCCAAGACCAACATACGAACTCAGTCTTTTAGGAATGGATTAACGCTTACCTTAGTAAGTTCCTCATGAATTTAACCCACCTATCTTCTTGCTTGAGTTGACACTGAAAATTAGACAGAATCCATCCCGAAAGGCTGATAGGAGACAGAACCATATTGGCATGTTCGATCACCAAATTCGCCATTGTCATCATCCAAAGCAGAGTACATATGACGTCGTTTCTTTCATCTTTACAGCTTCCAAAAATTTGCCCTCGTTGCTTGTGACTGTTCCATCTTCCATGGAAGTCCTCGCATCCTTCGTAACTGCTGATCCACTCCTATCCCTTTTCCTGCAGTCCGCTGATCTAGTGATCTGCTATTGCCCTTGATGCGCTTTGCTCAAACTAGAGCTCAACCTGCTAACACAGCTGACACTCCGTTCATGGCCGCCCCAACAGCAGTCACCGTCAGCATGCTATGAAATGCTGTAGCTTCACCGTATCCATCCCACTCTATCAGCAGCCATTTCTCCGATGTGCAGCAACGCTTTGCCCATTGCCTCTCTTTCTTCAAACCTGTATATAGCTTGATCATCGGAACACGCTGCAGACATACCTGACCCGAGAGCTTCTCCCTATGGCTGCTGGCTGCTGCATGGAGGTTCATTTGCATCTCTCTAGTTGTGCCGTCGGAGTGGTGTTTTATAGTTTATATATAGGGCTATGACCACTGTTAGATGATGAAAACCCTCTATGCCTATCCCTGTTCTGAGCTCTGCTGACGCACAAACTGATGACAGCGAAAAGATATGATATGATTAAGTTCTTTTTTTGAGAATGGATTAGTAACACCCAGCCTGAAACTGGATATATTTCATGTAAATGCATCAGCTTATCAGAATAGAAGATGCGAATGACAAATTCAGCGAAGGACCTTCCGCGAAGCGACAATGTGAAACGTTCAAAGTACTACTTGACCTTGAAGTACGTAGTTGTTCCCTGGAAGTTTCATCGAAGCTAGATCGAGAAGAAAACAAGCTTGAATTCTTCGCGCATGAACTAATTAAGCTGTGGACTTTCAGGTAAAGCTTTGCCAAGGGAAATTTCCACGCAGCTTCCAATGGGACGTGTTGGAATTGTTTCCAATGGGGACGAGAAAAAAAAACGCTTACGTCTTCAAGGCGACATATTTACTGGCATCTGTATATTGTGTGCTGGAATTTATATTACGAGAGAATGTATTATATGTCACTAAGCTTAGTACAGGTCTACGATTTACCATTTATTTTGTTACGTTTTGTAATATATCATCGACTTTTGCTTAACTTCTATGATTTACCATCGTCGTTCGGTTAGCCTCCGTTAGTATTGTACAATTTTGTCCAAATGACTAAAATACCACTGGGACAAAAACTTCCAAATTTTAGATAAAATTCTGAAATACCAGATTTTAAGTTGTTGGGCAAATTTTGGATGTTTACAATCTTATGTTTATAATATGATATTTCGAAAAAAAAATTCAAATTTTTTGTCCCAGTAGTATTTTGGTCATTTGGACAAAATTGCACAGCACTAACGGAGGCTAACCAGATGGCTATGGTAAATCGTAGAAGTTAATCACAAGTCGATGGCATATTGTAGAACATGACAAAATCAGTGATAAATCGTAGACCTGTAACAAAACATATAATGAACTCTCTCGATTTATATTGACAGCCATGTACCTATGATACTGTCCTCTGCATGAAGGCGACATATTTAACTCGCAATAATCCTCTTTGGTTTTGAAGAAACAAGTTTCATGTATAACAAGCCACTTAGGGTGTGTTTCTTCCCAACTTTTCTAACTCACCTTTCTCATTTTTTGTGAGCATGATTTTTAAACTGCTAAACAGTATGTTTTTATCAAAATGTTCTATACAAAAGTTGTTTTAAAAAATCATATTAATTCATTTTTTAAAAAATATTAAATTAATACTTAATTAATCATGTGTTAATGAGTCACTCCGTTTTTCGTGTGGACGAAATGAGTTACCAACCCAAAGAAACGAACGCACCCTTAGTCGCACGTTGCACGACTTTATATTTCGGTATAGAACCCTTTGTATATATGAGTTAAAATACATGATAATAATACGACCATGAATAACCACCCTAGGCTGAGTTCGTTTCCTACTGTTTCCAACTCATCCTCTCGTTTTTCGCGCGCATGCTTTTCAAACTGTTAAATGGTGTGTTTTTTGTAAAAAGTTTCTATACGAAAGTTGTTTTAAAAAATCATATTGATCCATTTTTGAAAAAAAAATTTAGCAAATACTTAATTAATCGTGTGCTAATGAGTCGCTCCGTTTTGCGTGCCGAGGAGATTAACTCCCAACACCAAGAAACGAACTCAGCATTAGAAAGCATTTGAATTTGTACATTGTAATGTACCTATATCTATTAGATATAGAAATTATTATATGAAATTGTTCAGGACATTACATCTTGTGCTTGAAAACTTAGATCATAAAATAAGGTTGTTTCACTTTATATTATTAAATCTAAGCATTATCTGTTCAATTTGAATAAAAACAAAGATCTATACTAGTGGTGGTGGTTCTCGCACCACCCCTACTACCAACTCTTAACTTTTTTTAAAAAAAATGGCATGTGGGGCTAGAGGACCCACATGTCAACTACTATCATCAACTCTTTACTTTTTGTGAAAGGAAAAAAAGATTATTGGGACTAAAAAGGTCCACATGTGATTAACAAATATATACAACAATTAAAATATATTAATAATATATTAATGATATTTTTTTAATTGAATTCTGTTGCGACGTATGGGCAATATGCTAGTGAAATAATAAAGAATGCACTTGGACTCCCTGTGTCGTTTCGCCCCAGGGCGACTCAGGAGGCGACGTCGCAGGCCGCCCCACCTTCCTCCTCTTCGTCGCCTCGCTGCCACCCGAGCAGCCACCGGCAAAGTCAAGCGGTGGCAAGGACGGCGGCGGTGGGGATTTCTCCCTTCGCGCAAGATTTGGCAGTTGGGGCGTCGACAAGTTCCAAGCGGAGGGGTGACAGAGCAACAGAGTCTGGGTCCGACGCCGTCGGGGTCGGTCGTGGCAGATTCGGCACCGCTGGAGATGGATCTGGCCGTGCATCACCGGGCAGGAGGAGAAGGTCGCAGCGATAGGGAGTCAGAGAAGGTTACTGCGGCGTGCTCGTGCGGAGGTGACGCGGCCCCTCCGAGGAGGGCAAGGCGGCGAGGTTGGAGGAGGAGGTGCAGACGACGGGGCTGAGAACGGGGAGGCGGCACAAGGAGGAGAGAAGGCGGCCGAGCAGAAGGGAGCGCCACCGGATTTGGTGACCCTCTGGCCAGTTCCGGCGCCTCTCCGTCGGCTTGGCTTTCTTCGGTGAGGGAGGGCGTCCCCCCGTGCAGCAAACCTCAGTGACGGCCAGTAGGGAGCACCGACGTTGGAGAGGACGGCGACAGGACGGTCGGGCACTTCCGTGCCTGGACGATGGCAGTGGTGGAGCCAGCAGGAGCCCTCGTGATGGATCTGGCCGGGCGACGCAGTAGAGAGACGGCGGCGACAATGGGCGTGGCAGAGGCGGCGATAGCTCCAGGACACCGGCGCGCCGCGGTAGTGGGAGACTGACAAGGGTGGTGTCGGGAGGTCGATGCCGGTGACGGTAGAAAGGCCAGCCTGGCTTGGCCGACGGCGCAGGAGGTCAACGCAACGATGGCAGGGAAGCCCGTGTGGCGGTGACAGGAAGGCCGTTGTCGGTGGGTATGCCACAGAGGCATGCGGAGGGTGGCCGACGAGAGGCGTTGGTACAACGTGGTCCATGCACTGACGAAGGATGACGCAGGGGTTTAAGGACTGGTTTGTGGAAAATCACTGTAAGACTTACCGTGTTTACCATAAGTAAGAATGGGCAACTGCTAGACTTGTAGTATAACGTTTTCCTTTCCGACGTTCCCAAGCAAGGGTGTGCATGATGGAGTTGGGTCGGCTTGGGCTTATAGGTTGATCGGCTATCGGATTCACCGTGGCGCATGTGAGCCCCTGGTTTTGTATACCGGGAACCCCATGTGTATTACAATACCATTCCCTGGATCAGTAGATGGTACACACATGGCACAGTTGTATATCTCAAGCTGACATCGTCTTACAGGTCTTACAATATATTAATAATACAAGGGTAGCCCAAATGGAACCCGAATAGACCAAGCATGGTCGACAGCAACACAAAATACCAAAACAACTAAATGAAGTAGCGGAAGCGAAGCAGCGGCGGTCCATCTTATCCCACACGCATCGACTGGTGAACCTAGGTCCCTATTCCACCGTCCTCGGTAACTCCTTGCCAGCATAGCACATGTACAGGTCGACACCAACACCTTTCTAAAAGATGTAAATAAGCAAGAGTGAGTACCAACCGTACTCAGCAAGCCACCACTACAGAATGCATATAATGTTCATAGGGGTTCAAGGATGGCTTGGTTTATTTGCATAAAGCTAGTTTTCACAAATTATTTCACAAACCTATCCCACAACAGTTTTAACTGAAAACCACGTTAAGTTGAAGTTATCATTAACCTGCGAGGGTTCATCCACCTTCCCCAAGCCTCGCTTGGTCCGGTTTACCCTCGCATCCAATTTCCACAATTTTAACCACTATGACCTTTTTGCATATCAGGCAAGGTCACACCTTCCACACCCATCATATTTTAAGCAATATTACAAATTGACGAGGCTAGTCAAGAGTAATACAAGTCCCGGCGCTCATTAACCGCGAGCACGGCTATTCGAATAGTTTAATTTACTCACACTGCAGTGGATGTACGCTTTTAATCCCACACTCCGTGACTCACCCAACACATGAGACTTGTCACGGCCCGGTTTTTCAGTTACCCTCGCATGGCGGCACCCGCTCCAAGGACTATGAATCCCCATTGCACCCCCGGCGCCACATTCCTACCTCGAGCCGGTTGTGAGGGGAGTCCTGGCGCTCCCGAGATTGAAGGTTACATCATACATATATAAAGCTTGACGTCATTAAACCACACACTTCCACATTTCCATACCGATATCCAGAACCTACCATGTCTGGGGTGCCACCCCACGAGAATAACCTAGTCCACCGGGTCTAACCCCACTCAAGAAGTGTGGTCGTACTCGGTTCGTTTCCTGCTTAGCTTCTTGACTCGGTCCTTAACTGACCAGGGTCGGCGGCTTACCGTTCCCAGAACCACCCATATTCTATCCGTGCCGCCCCAGTCGAAATCACTTTTGTTTAATTAAGTTTTTGGGTTTTCACAAAGGTTTTCATGCTGTGGGTGGCGCTTATGTCTCCACCCGATCTCTATCAATCACTCCCATCGAGTGATCAGTGTAACCACATCCACATATCCCACATATGGAGTGTATAACGTCTATGTAAGCAGGGCTAAGCAGTGAGTAAATAATCACGCGTAAAGTAATATACTCAGGTAACAAAGGTGTGTAAATACATAAGGATAAACAATATCAAAGGTAAGGCTTTAAGCAAATGTAGGTACGCGTTTTATAATTAGCATGCAATTTTATTTGCAATCAACACATTTATAAAAATAGGATCAACATGTTCGAGGAAAGGGGCGTAGTGACTTGCCTTGCTTTTAGGTTCCTATATCTTCCAACAATCCCGCGTCAGTAGAATTTCCGGATCATCCACTACGCGATCGAAAAGAGAAAAACATCCAAAACCCTATAAAGCAGATAATAACTATTATAAACTAATTGTGCCATTGGATAGATCACATTTTTAGAAAAATTATGGAAGTTGAACGGAGTCAATTGGACTTACGGTTGAGGAGATATGAATTTTGGAAGATTAATGGATTTTCTGGAATGCGAAAATGAATTTATTAAGTTGGAAAGGAATATTCCCAAGAATATTCTTTTGGCTGTGAAGTAAGAGGGAGGCAATGTGGACTTGGTTTTGGGAGGGCTTGGGCTTTAGCCCAGAGATGAGGGAGGTCGGCTAGGGAGTTAATGTCGACTTTTTAGTCGGCAGCCCAATGGATGAGTAGGGACATTGTATAGACTTCTATAAGTGACTTCATGGTCTTGGTCCGAGGAACCAAAGGGAGGTTACATGGACTTGTGGATATAATATCAGGTCGGCTAGCCCAATGAAGTTGAGGGACATCAAGTAGACTTGTAGGGATTTTCATGGGCTTAGCCCGACATCGTGAGGGAGGCAATATAGACTTTCGCAAGTTCTAGGTCAAAGTGGGGCCCACGGGGAGAGAATAAATGTGGGGCCCACTAGTGGGTCCCACCTCCTTTTCCTTTTCTTTTTCTTTTTCTTCCTTTCCTTCTTCTCTCTCCTTCTTCTCTCTTTCTTTTCTCCTGCTTCCTCTGCTGTTCTTGCCGGGAGGAGAGGAGGGTGCCGAGCGAGAGGGCGCCGGCGGTGGGGCGGCTGGGCGCGTCGCGGCCGGGGGTGGAGCGGCGCCGGCGGCGGCGCGGGCGCGCGGCTGGGAGCGCGCAGGCAACGGCGCGGCTCGGCCCAGGCGGCACGGCGGCTGCGGGCGCGCGGTGGCAGCATGCGGGTGGCGCGGCGCGCGCGTGCGGCGGCCGGGCGGCGCGGCTCGGCCGGGGGCGGCGGCGCGCGGCTCGGCAGGGCGGAGCGGCGCCGGCGGTGCAGGCCGGGGACAGCGCGCGGCTGGGGATGCGCGCAGGCGGCGCGGCGGCTGCGGCCAGGCAGGCGGGTGGCTCCGGCCGTGGCGCGCGGCAGCGTGGGTGCCGGCCACGGCGCTCGGCCGAGAGGCTGCGCCGGCCGGGACGGCACTGCTCGCGTCGCGTGGCCAGGAGGCGGCGCCGGGAAAGGCGGCAGTGGTGGCCGGGCTCGGCCAGGGGCGCGGCGCGCGTGCGCCGGCGCTCGGCCGGGCCAGGCGGCTGGAGGGGCGGCCGAGCATGGCGGCACGGCGCGGCAGTGCCACGGCAGGGGCGGCGGCGCGCAGCCGAGGCGGCCGGGAGGCGGGTCGGTGCTGGCTCGGTTTGCGCGGCACGGCCAGGAGGTTGGTGGCGCGCGGCTTGGCCGATGTCCGCGGGAGGGAGGTGGTCGGCCGGGGCAGCTCGGCACGAGCTGGGCCACGGCATCGGCCGGGCGCAGGGGTGACGCGGCTCGGCCGGGCTGGAGGAGGCCGGGGGCGGCTGTGCGGCAGAGCGCGCGCGATGGCCGGGCGTAGCCGAGGTTCACGACTCGGCGGCCGCGGCAGGAGACGACGTGCTGGCCACGACGTCGGCCGTGCGCGAGCTGCTTGGCACCGGACGGCACGGCGGAGTGGAGGCCGAAACGGTTCACCGGACAGGGGCGACGCCGGCCGGGGTTTCGGCCGAACGACGACGACGCATATGCATACACACGGCTAGCTAGCTGCATGCATGTGAGCTGCTTGCATGCATGCATATGCATACACACGACTAGCTAGTTGCATGCATGTGAGCTGCCTGCATGCATGCATGCACACGGTTAGCTTGTTGTATGGCGCATGCATGGCCGGTGGTGAAGCGGCGATCGTTGCGGAGGGCGGCCGCGCAAGGAACGGGTACGGTGTTGCGCCTCACGACGTCACCGCGCCGCGGCAACAACGGTAGACGAGGAATGCGGTAAGGAAGCAAAAGCAAGAGGAAGAGCAGGAGAGGAGCTCACCTTGCGGCAGCCGGGTAGCGGCGTACCGGGCGACGGTCCTCGCACGAACTACGGTCGTCGAGGTACAGCCTGGGGATGGTCGACCCGCGGATCGTCCTCGCACACCACGTGTTCGATCGATGGTAACAAACGAACACACAGTGTTAAGGAATAAATGTTAGCGGGTTAGTGCAAGTTAGGGGTCAGGGGTTAGCGAGTTAGAGGTCAGCGGGTTAGTGAGTTAGAGGTCAGCGGGTTAGTGAGTCAATGGGTCGAATGTTAGATGTTAGAGGTTAGCCGTTCGATAAGTTAGTCGTTCTCGGGGTTCAGATGACGGCGCGGCGGCCTACCCGTCCTCTTGCTCAACTGAGGCCCAGCCGGAGCCGGCCGCGGTGGAGCAAGCGGAGAGACGGCAGCGCGTGCGCGGGAGGAAGTGGCTGAGAGGATGCAGAACGAGCAGGAGGAGAAGAAAGAATGGAGAGGGACGGTTGCGTATTCGGCTATGGTTGCCCTTATATAGGCTTCACCGCACGAGCTCGTCTTGAATGGCCATGAAGACAGGGACGGGGTAGTTGCAGCGGCCGCGCGGGTTGGTGCGCATGCCAGCTTAGGCTCGACTAGCCGCTTGCATGCAGGCATACGCATAGCTAGCCAGCTGCATGGTGCATGCTCGTGGCTGACTTGCTTGCATGCATGCACATGCACAACTAGCTTGTTGCATGGCTGGCGGCGGTGCGAGGTTGAGCAGGATGCGCGTGGAATGGCCGGCAAGCTCGCCGGTGAGACGGGAGCGGAAGATGGCAGCCGGTGGTGTCGCAGCGGCCTCGTCGTAGCGGCGCGGCGTGCGGCGACGTCGCCACCGAAAACAGTATGGGGGGAGAATTAGACTTTATTTTTACTACCAACCCAATAGGAATGAAAGGGCTCGGGGAGGCAACATGGACTTTTCCAGAAAAAGCCCAGCAGGAAGGCCACGGTAGAGGGAGTGGAAATGAACTTGTTTTGCGGAATGGGTTGGGCTAACAGAGGGAAATGTGGCCCAAAGAAATAGGATGTTCGAATATTTTCTTTGGGATATGAAATTTGGAAATTTGAAGGGGGTTTGAGATAGAATTTGTACAGAGGACAACCTTTTCGGTAAAAGGATTTAATCGAGATCTTTTGGCACAGATTCTAGACACACACAAATAAACAATAAACAAGCAAACTAAAATTATGCCTGAGGACTAGACTTTGTCTGAGGAGGTCATATCCTTGAAAATAGCCTATTAGGAATTTATATTTCGCAATTAAGGTTTCTAGTAAATACTTTACCAATAGACATTATTTTGCAAATAATTTCCAAAAGCTTATCACTCTATATAAAGGTGCATAGAAAATAATCAAAGCTATTTCTTTAGTGGAACAATATTTGTTTTAATAAACTATCCCTTAATGGGTTTTATCCAAAATGGTGATACATTTAGATATATAGCTTTATTTATAAAGTAAATATGCTCAAGGGTTTTTGTTTTTCGAAAATAATTGGCATATGCAAATCATAGCTCCTTGAATAAATAATATTTGAAATCAAATATCGACGTATCCTCAGACGTTCGTCTATTAGCCCACGTGTAAACGAAAAACGACAGATCGAATTGAGTTAGTTCAGGCATGAATGTATTTTGAAAAAGATTTTTGGTTATTCTGAATTTTTAATTCCGTATTCCAAAGTCGAAATATTCAGGATGTTACAAACCTACCCCCCTTAAAATAATCTCGTCCCCGAGATTACTTAGGGGTTAGAAAAAGAGAGGGATGGTTGCACTCCGGGAGACTTCTGAAGAAACACAGAGGCTGAGGTACCATGAATTTTCCAAATTATACAGGTTCGGTGCTGGGCTGGTGAAGAACATCCTGGTTCACTGTCCTGACCATTTTAAACTCCTTTTTCACGCGGATAAGCTTGCACTTTTTCTGGGGACAGGCGTCGGTACCTTTATTTTTTTTTTGTGATTCATATGCATGCGCATGTGGCAGTGGTTGTAGCGCGCAACGACTGGTTGTCGCAGTGGTACCTTGTGTACTCTGCGAGGTTCATAGCCATTAACCGGGGCATCCAAATATTCAACGGCTCGTTTCGAAATACACTGGTCTATCCAAAATTTCAATTCGCCCTGTACACTTGGGTAGTTGCTTTGCCAGGCGTGCAACTTTTGATAAAAAGGGGAAGGGAGAGGGGGCTGCTTTACGCCTCTTTGCGCGGTAGCCCCGAGCGGAGTGTGAGTGGAGGGTGGTGTAGCTCAACTAAGGGAGGAGATGGAGCGGCGGCTCGGCGGTGGAAGCGACCTGGATGGCGGCGAGCGCGGCGCTAGCTACCACGGTGCCGGTGGCGGCGCGGAGCGAGGCGCTGCGGCGCAAGGTGCTCCGAGCGGGGGCGTTGCGGCCAGGGGTGAGCTACGCCGGCGGTCGGGGTCGGCGACTGCTGCGGTTGAGTCGCAGCGGCGTGCTTCTTCTCCGGCGCAGGCGGCAAGCGACGCCATTGGGGGCGGGGCTGCTGTGATGATGGCGCGGGGACATCCCAATCGAAGAGGGACCTTCTTGTCGTGGGTGTGCATTGCCTTGTACTGGGTGTGGGTATGGTCCGGCCTACGGTTTGTTAGCGCAACTATTTGCGCCACTTTATCTTGGTTGGTGCGTCCAGTGGTCATCCTTTGGGGGTGGTGGCGCGTGCTTGTTGCGGACGAGTATGCCGACCACCTATGTGAGGCGGTGTTCCTCCTCATAGTGTTGGCGCCCATCGTCTTCATTTCCGTTCTGAAGGCGATGTTAGAGTAGGTAGTTGACGACATGGTTGCCAAACCTTGGCATGTATCCCCTATGTATCGATCTTCATAGTCCATCTCTTTAATCTTTGGCCTTTCGTGTCATTAGTGTGGTTGTCTCTAGTTTGTACTTGTGCCTGACTTGGCTTATCCGTTGATGAGGCTTGATTACTAACGGCATTGTGGGTTTTCCGAACAGGTTCATGCCTGTTTTAACTTTGGGTATCTAGGGGTTGCTTTCTCATTAGACGAGATTATCGTTCAATCTTGAAATAGTTCAATCCGTCGGATGGCTTTCTATGGAAAGGGCAGGTCAGCCTAAGTGTGGACACAGACGACCCTTTCTGAACAATGGATTCATGGCAGGCAAAAGGTTGTGTTACCCTTCATCCAATTTCTCCTTTGAACGAGATAAAAGGGGAATACATCCTTAGTGAGGAAAAGGGAGAGTTGCTACTACTGGATAAGACATTTCCCAACAAGGGTCTACACACATAGCTTGCTCATGGTGACGGTGGAGGCGAGAGTGGATCGAACTCCAGCGGAGGCTTCCTGCGAATCCTGGTCAACTTGTGGCCTTGGATGCGGCGAACTATCTCGGATGCTTGCAAGAGTTGTATGGTAGTGCACTCCAGAGATAAGCGCTGGTAGCGGGCTTCTAGATCGGCATACCGATCTCGAAGTTCATCCAGTTCTTCGAGGGCCTGCTCATAGGCGTTCTCAGTGGTGCAGGCTAGCTTGGAGAGGAGAGTGCACCTGCTCCCTTCGAGTTGTCCAGTCGAGCGGAGGCGGCACCGGTTGTCGTCTTCTTCGCGATAGGGGTGGAGACCAAAGCTGTCGGCTACACCCAAGGGGACGCAAATCTTGCAAAGCCGTAGGAGGGCCTCACGAAACACATCCTTGATGGCAGCTTCAGAGGTGATTCGAGGATGGCGAGTCTGGAAAGCGACCACTTCATCTCCTTGGAAGTGGAGGAAGACTTTCACCTTCCAGCTCTTCTGGGATCCCTGGACGATTTGCTCGCCACAGTAGACGGGCTCCTCAAAGAAATCGAGTTGCCGGAGTAGGTGGCCTAGTTGTTCGGCATACCCGTTAGGGTTTTCCATGGCATGCCCCTCCATGGTTACGGGTGGGTTTTCCATGGGCTTGGGTTTCTGGCTAGCTTAGACCAAAAGAAGGGTGCCCTTTATCGTGGTTGCTTGGGGTTCCTTTTGTAGGCACCATCTTTCGGTGGCTCCTGTTATGGGGTCAGCATCTCCAGTGTTTGTGCTTCTCACGGTAAGTCCTGTTCCACTTACTGGTGGTGGACAGTATCTTGTCATGTATTCCCGAGGACTGGTGGTCATGGTTCTTGTCAGCCTTGGTTTGACGGGTCTTAAGGCGATTACATGCCCATAAAACTGGATTATCTTATGGCTGGGCATTTTGCTGCAGAGTCAGTCCTTAGAGTGTCCAATGAAATTTTCTTGTTCTTCCTGTCATGGGCATGGCTACTTCGGGTCCTTAATGAGTCGTCTGGGGCCGCTTGTTGATGAGGGCTTGAATACTGATTTTATTATTAGTTCATCGCCGTACTTACATCGCTTCCTGCTCGGGTAACGGGGGTCGCTTCTTTCTGTTAGGTGTGCTTATTAACCAAAACTTGGAATAACCCATACTGACAACAATGGGCTTCCCAGAGGAAGGCATGATGATCTAGCTACGAACAAAATGTTCAGCTGCAAACCATGAACTTATGACGGACCAACGGTTTCATTCCATTCATAACAGGATACAGGGGTACAACTCCAGGGGTAGGGTACAATTCAAGGGAAAGGGAAAAGGAACTACTACGCTTAACAGTGCAAAGCCTAATAGAGGTTTGCACACCTAACGGTACTCATGGCGATGGCGCAGGGGAGACTAGATCCATCCCTAGGGGGGACTTCTCGCGTTTCCTGCTCATCTCACCGGCTTTCATCATACTGGCCGCCACATTCGCCTGTGCAAGCAGTGCAGAGGTGTTCCTGTGGGTCAGCCGCTGGTAACGGGCTTCCAGGTCTGTGTACTGGTCTCGAAGCTCGTCCAGCTCCTCGAGTGCCTGCTCATAGGCATTCTCGACAGTGCAGGCTAACTCGGAGAGGAGAGCGCACCGGGTTCCTTGGTCCTGTCTGGTCACGCGGAGGTGGTACCGGTTGTCTTCTTCGGTGCGGAATGGGTGCAAGCCATAGTCATTGACTATACCCAAAGGGGCGGAGATCTTGCAAAACCGATAGAGGGTTTCACGAAGCACATCCTGGAAGGCAGCTTCAGGGGTGATCCGGGGATGACGTGTCTGGAAGGAGATCGCCGTTCCTTCTCCTTCTCCCTGAAAGGAAAGAAAGATCTTCACCTTCCAGTACTTCCGGGATCCTCGGACGATCTGCTCACTATGGTAGATGGGTTCAGTGAAACCACCTAGCTGCCGAAGTATGCACTCCAGCTGTTTGGCATATGCATTGGGGTTGTCCTGAGGTGGACAATCTGTGGTTACCATGGGGTCACTGTGAGGGGGGTTCTCTGTGGTTGCCATGGGGTTGTTCTGAGGGAGACTCCCTGTGGTTACCATGGGGTCTGCCATGGGGCTGGGGGTTTTTTTCTGGCTAGCTTGGTTCAAAAGAAGGGAGAGGAGTGATGCATTTCCTTGGGGTAGCCTGGGGCTCCCTTTATAGGCATCGACCACTGGGCTACTGTGATGGGGTCAACAACTCCAGTGCTCGTGTGTCCCGGTGTGGCCTGTTCCAATTATTGGCGACGAGCAGTATGCTATTGTGGATCCTGTCAATCGAGGCTCCTGTTGTGTTCCTGTGGGTACTGTTGAAATATGGCGGTTCCCGGGTCTTCCGGAGTCCTTGGTCGGTACTGTTTGGGTCGCCGTCCTTGTGGTCGAAGCTTTCGGCTGAGGTCGCACTCCTATCTTCGTAGGTTGCCGAATTCCCAAGTGGTTTTGTTGTGGTCGGCTTACTGTGGCTGTACCGGGTGGGGTCTTAACTTAACACTTGTCGATCCTAATTGTACTCATGTTGGTAATCATCCTTCATCCTGACAACACCGGTATTTGGAAGATTAGGGAGAAATGAGAAAGTCCATCGGAAAGAAAGAAATAGAGTTTTCTAAGAAAGGGCTGCTTAATGGGAAGTTTTAATTGTTCGGGTGATGTGTATCATATACTTGGTGAGCACACAAGGGAGGGGGGGTGAGTAGTTAACTGCCTAAGAGCTACTACACAACAAGAAAATCAATGCACAAAACAATGGGTTGCCACCCCATACTGCGATAACTCACAATAGGAGGCGGCTAATGCACAATACAACGTCTACGACACACATATAAGGGTATTTAGTCAGATCGGTTAGTGGTTCATGTGGTCCTAATAAACCAGCTATCTCTTCAACCTTAATCCTTATAATCTGTATAGGAGTATTTGAAATTAAAGCGGTGAGTAGAGGTTGGAAAAAAATGCATTTTCAAAATTTCTCGAGAAAGAGGAGTAGTAAGAACCCATGGCTTTGTCAAAATAGTTTTTGCAAATATATAGCTTGAGGGTAATAGGTGCACTAAACCAGTCCTAGGTTTTAAGGGTGGTTACAAGGGTCCTTAGGTCCTGCAGTCGTCTTGCTCTGATACCAACCCTGTGAGCCCCCGGTTTTGTATACCGGGAACCCCATGTGTATTACAATACCATTCCCTGGATCAGTAGATGGTACACACATGGCACAGTTGTATATCTCAAGCTGACATCGTCTTACAGGTCTTACAATATATTAATAATACAAGGGTAGCCCAAATGGAACCCGAATAGACCAAGCATGGTCGACAGCAACACAAAATACCAAAACAACTAAATGAAGTAGCGGAAGCGAAGCAGCGGCGGTCCATCTTATCCCACACGCATCGACTGGTGAACCTAGGTCCCTATTCCACCGTCCTCGGTAACTCCTTGCCAGCATAGCACATGTACAGGTCGACACCAACACCTTTCTAAAAGATGTAAATAAGCAAGAGTGAGTACCAACCGTACTCAGCAAGCCACCACTACAGAATGCATATAATGTTCATAGGGGTTCAAGGATGGCTTGGTTTATTTGCATAAAGCTAGTTTTCACAAATTATTTCACAAACCTATCCCACAACAGTTTTAACTGAAAACCACGTTAAGTTGAAGTTATCATTAACCTGCGAGGGTTCATCCACCTTCCCCAAGCCTCGCTTGGTCCGGTTTACCCTCGCATCCAATTTCCACAATTTTAACCACTATGACCTTTTTGCATATCAGGCAAGGTCACACCTTCCACACCCATCATATTTTAAGCAATATTACAAATTGACGAGGCTAGTCAAGAGTAATACAAGTCCCGGCGCTCATTAACCGCGAGCACGGCTATTCGAATAGTTTAATTTACTCACACTGCAGTGGATGTACGCTTTTAATCCCACACTCCGTGACTCACCCAACACATGAGACTTGTCACGGCCCGGTTTTTCAGTTACCCTCGCATGGCGGCACCCGCTCCAAGGACTATGAATCCCCATTGCACCCCCGGCGCCACATTCCTACCTCGAGCCGGTTGTGAGGGGAGTCCTGGCGCTCCCGAGATTGAAGGTTACATCATACATATATAAAGCTTGACGTCATTAAACCACACACTTCCACATTTCCATACCGATATCCAGAACCTACCATGTCTGGGGTGCCACCCCACGAGAATAACCTAGTCCACCGGGTCTAACCCCACTCAAGAAGTGTGGTCGTACTCGGTTCGTTTCCTGCTTAGCTTCTTGACTCGGTCCTTAACTGACCAGGGTCGGCGGCTTACCGTTCCCAGAACCACCCATATTCTATCCGTGCCGCCCCAGTCGAAATCACTTTTGTTTAATTAAGTTTTTGGGTTTTCACAAAGGTTTTCATGCTGTGGGTGGCGCTTATGTCTCCACCCGATCTCTATCAATCACTCCCATCGAGTGATCAGTGTAACCACATCCACATATCCCACATATGGAGTGTATAACGTCTATGTAAGCAGGGCTAAGCAGTGAGTAAATAATCACGCGTAAAGTAATATACTCAGGTAACAAAGGTGTGTAAATACATAAGGATAAACAATATCAAAGGTAAGGCTTTAAGCAAATGTGGGTACGCGTTTTATAATTAGCATGCAATTTTATTTGCAATCAACACATTTATAAAAATAGGATCAACATGTTCGAGGAAGGGGGCGTAGTGACTTGCCTTGCTCAATTGGGGGTTCGTTCTCGATTAGCTCAGTTTCCTCCTCGCAGATGTACCCTGTCCGGTTGAATACTAACGTCACAAACTACTCGCTAACACAAAAGAGCCAAATATTCTAGAACAATCAAAAATAACCAAACTAGTGCCATTGCGTAGATCTTGATTTTAGAAAGATTTTGACAAAAGTTTCGTTCAAATCCGACTTAAAACGAGGGAGATATGGAATTCGAAAGATTGAAAAAGTTTTAAAACAAAGAAAAGGGAAAGGTCTGACGGGTGGAACCGCCCTTAACTCCTCACGTACGGGTTTTGTTTTTAAAAGAGGGTGCGCATGGTGAGGTGAAGGGCTTGGGCGAGCTACAAGCATGCATGCATATGCATACACACGGCTAGCTAGCTGCGTGCATGTGAGCTGCTTGCGTGCATGCACACGTACAGCCAGCTAGCTGTGTGGCGCATGCATGGCCGGCAGCACAGCGGTGATCGCTGCGGAGGGCAACCGCGTAATGAACGGGTACGGTGTTGCGCCTCACAACGTTACCGTGCCGCGGCAACAACGGCGGTAAGGAAACAAAAGCAAGAGGAAGAGCAGGAGAGGAGCTCACCTTGCGGCAGCCGGGTAGCGGCACACCGAGCGGTGGTCCTCACACGAAACTACGGTCGTCGATGTACAGCCTGGGGACAGTCGGCCCGCGGATCGTCCTCGCACACCACGTGTTCGATCGGTGGCAACAAACGAACACACAGCGTTAAGGAATAAATGTTAGGGGTTAGTGCAGGTTAGGGGTTAGGGGTTAGCGAGTTAGAGGTCAGCGGGTTAGTGAGTTAGAGGTCAGCGGGTTAGTGAGTTAGAAGTCAGCGGGTTAGTGAGTCAATGGGTCAAATGTTAGATGTTAGAGGTTAGCCGTCCAATAAGTTAGTCGTTCTCGGGGTTCAGATGACGGCGCGGCTCACGGCGACGTCGTTGCCGGGAGTAGTACCGGGGAGGAGCATTAGATTTTATCTTTTTATTACCTAACCCAACAGGAATGAATGGCTTGGGGAGGCAAGATGGACTTCAATAAAGGGGGTTGGGTGAATAGAGGGATATATGTTAGACTTTGGTGAGGAGGATGGCTTGGTGGTGGACTTCGGCCCGAGGAACAAAAGGGATGTAACCTGGACTTGTGGATAGGTTGTAAGGCTGTTTGGCCCAATGAGGTAGGGGGAGGCGTTGTAGACTTCTTGGCGGACTTTATGGGCTTCGGCCCGACAAAGAAGAGGGACGCGATTTAGACTTTTTGGAAGTCCGCGGTCAATGAGTGGCCCATGGAGAGAGATAATAACACGTGGGGCCCACTGGTGGGTCCCACCTCCTATTTCCTCTTTCTTTTCTTTTTTTTTCTTCCTTTCTCCCTTTCCTTCTTCTCTCTCCTTATCCTTTCCTTCTCTTTCCTTCTTCCTTTCTCTCTCTCTCCATTCTCTTCTCTGCTGCTGCTTCCTGGAGGAGAGGAGGGTGCCGCGGGAGGGGGCCGACGGCTGGGGAAGGCGGCCGGCCGGGCGACGGCACGGCACGGCCGGCGGAGCGGCGCCGGCGCGCAGGGTGGCGTCGGCCGTAGGCGGCGCGCGCGGCAGCAGGCGCGGCGCGGCGCACGGCGCAACGCGGCGCGCGTGGCCAAGACGGCGGCGTGCGGCTGAGGCGATGGGGTCGGCGCGCGTGGCGCGGCACGCAGGAGGCGGCGGGGCAGCCGGTCGGGCGGCACGGGCGACAGCCGGGCGCGACGCGGGCGCGGCAGTGCGCTGCGGGTCGACGACGTCGCGGCTCGCGCGGCCATGACCTGAGGCGACGCGCGACCGGGGCAGCGGCGGCTTCTGCTCGGGCGGCGCCGGCCGAGGCGGCGTCAGGGCAGGAGGGGAGGGCGCCGGTGGTTCGGGGTGGCGTCGGCATCCCGGGGCAGTGCCGGCCGAGACGGCTCGGCGCACGGCAGGGGCGGTCGGCTGGCGTGCGGCGCGGGCGCGGCTGGTAGGCCGACGGCTGAGCGGCGTGGCACGGCGCCGACCACGGCGCTCGGCAGGGAGGCCGGCAAAAGGGAAGGGCTCGGCAGGGGAGGGCGACGGCTTGGCCTGGCTGGCCAGTGATGGCGCCGACTCGGCCGGTCGTGGTGACGGCAACAGTGAGCGAGAAGGACGGCTTTTATAGCCGTCGCAGCCAGCGGATGACGACGAAGGCTGCTCTGCCGAGCGGGGCCGAATGCTCTGTCCGGCTGACGCCAATGGCAGGGCCGCACAGGGCGAGGACGGTGGACGGTGGTCGATGGAGGACGGCATGGACTCGGCGTTTGCTTTCGGTGTGGACGCTTGACACCGGCAAGCTCGTCGCGGTGCCATGGCGCACTGGACCGTGTGCAGAGATGGTCGTATGCTTGGCGGAGAAGGCGGCGACGGTGCCTAACCATGCTTAGTGTACAGTGCAGGACGGCGCCTAATCTCCGATTTGCAGGGAGCTCAGGAAATAAAGAGCTGAAGGACGTGTGCATGTATGCATGCTGGGAGAGTAATAGAGTTTGCTTGTTGTTGTTCCCTGTATACAGGGAGGTAGATGAGTATTTTGGCTTGCAATGAATGGAGTGAGTAGAAAGCAAAATAATTTAGCACTAGTAAAAATTGGACGAGCGATTTAGGACACATTTCGGATTTCAAAATCCAAACACGAAGATTTTATTTGGAGAAAAGATGACTGGGGGAAAAACTTGGCTTCTGCAGGTTCCATCGGTTCACGATTAAATTCGACGAGAGAAATGGCCGTCGAATTTTGATATGTATCTGCACAAAAATTATTTGTTGGCGGTAGGATTCCGGAACAAATATTGCTAGGATCTCCGGATGAAAGGAAAATTATTTGGAAAGATATTTTGGAGGGAAAAGAAATGTGAGTCTACAAGGAAATAATTAATTGGGATTTTTGGCACAGATTCTAGACACACACAAATAAACAATTAACAAGCAAACTAAAATTATGCCTAGGACTAGACTTTGTCTGAGGAGGTCATATTTTTTTGAAAATAGCCTATTAGGAATTTATATTTCGCAATTAAGGTTTCTAGTAAGTACTTTACCAATAGACCTTATTTTGCAAATAATTTACAAAAGCTTATCACTCTATATAAAGGTTCATACAAAATAATCAAAGCTATTTCTTTAGTGGAACAGTATTTGTTTTAATAAACTATCCCTTAATGGGTTTTATCCAAAATGGTGATACATTTAGATATATAGCTTTATTTATAAAGTAAATATGCTCGAGGGTTTTTGTTTTTCAAAAATAATTGTCATATGCAAATCATAGCTCCTTGAATGAATAATATTTGAAATCAAATATCGACGTATCCTCAGACGTTCGTCTGTTAGCCCACGTGTAAACGAAAAACGACAGATCGAATTGAGTTAGTTCAGGCATGAATATATTTTGAAAAAGATTTTTGGTTATTCTGAATTTTTAATTCCGTATTCCAAAGTCGAAATATTCAGGATGTTACAGCGCATGGGGGAGCTGCCCACCCCGATTGAGGGGTGGGGGTGAAACCTCGGCGTGGTGCGCTTGGTTAGGGGGAGTTATGCGAAGTTTCTTGTCACAATCACTCGCATGGTGACGTGTTAGGGATGGCATAGTGACATACGGTGGATTGTGTCTTGTGAGTATAGTTGTGCACCTCTTATCAGAGTAAAACTATTTGAATAGCTGTACCCGCGGTTATGGGAGATCGACTAGCTTCACCATAATTAGTTTCACATTATTAATTAACTTGACTTGATGAACTGGTGTAGTTCAGGTGGTTTGGTTGGGCCTGTTCAACGTGTGTAGTGTTATTCAGTGGATATTTAATCTTGCCTTAATTAATCAATTATTTTACTGTTTTTCACTATAAATGTTTACAACTGCCTTTAAGCAAATAGCCACAAACCTCTCTTTGTCTCTCCTTGCACGTCTGCATCGTTGGTGTAGTTTGCTGAGTACGGTGGTTGTACTCAGCCTTGCTATTTTCTCCTTTTCAGAAGTATAGTGCTTTTAAGCTAAAGACGAAGTTAGAGGACCAAAGCTTATACTCCAATTGAGTTTTGCCTGTAGTGTGGAGCCGAAGCCCTGGTAGGATTGCCTTTGTCTGTTGCTATTGCTTTCTTTTCGGTGTGAGGACTAAGTGTCTCTTTTGTAAGTATTACGCTATATTTTCGTTTGGATCTGTATATTAATTTATCATTTTGTGTATTCTGGCTTGATTCCTGGATAGGGATTCATACGCAAAATAGTCTAGAAGTTTGGCTAAACTTCTGGTGTGACACCTGTTCACGCTTCTTGGCCGTTAGCGTTGTTGTTCAGGCTTCTTGGCCGTTAGCATTGTTGCGCCTACGCACCTCGGCGACGGTGGCCCCGTTGACGAAGGAAGGTGTAAACGTGACAATTTGATATGATTTTTTAGTGGATTCTGTCGGTGATACAGGCCCGGGGTACCAAGACTAGAGGGATGGGCGGCTCCCTACACCCACGTGGCGCTCCCCCTGGAGGGGTCAGGCCCGAGGGTGACGTGGCGGCTGCCTCCCTAATCCCCCAAGGGTCCGGCCGCTCCCAGACCTTCCCCGAGGGTCGGGTCGCCTCGACCCCCTCTGTGCTGGTGCCGCGTGTGCGAGGTTGGGTGAGCGTGGCCAGAGCTCACCTAACCGCATTAATGGCGGCTCAAGCGAGCGCACCATGCCGCATTTAATGCGGCGTGGCGTGTGCGTGGCCAGTCTACGACCGGACACGGTGATTGACCGGTCGTAGACCGGTTAGATCACGGGTGAGACGGCGGTAGGGCGCCTGCACGCTACCCGCAGGTCAGGCGGCGTGCGGCACACCTTGCCCCGTCCCATCAGAATGATGAAAGCCTTTTGCCTCTCGTCCCTTAGCCGGAGTTGGTATGCCAGCCCTGGTCAGATGGTTTCTGTTTCCCGATGCAAACGGAACATAGAAATCTTCATCCATTTAATGGAGCTTGGCACGGGCGTCCCCCGTGTCAGTCGCCTGACCGGACGAGAGCCATGCTGCGTCGTCTGAGCGTGTGGCTTCCGAGTCAAGCAACAAGACAGTCATTAAATGTAAAAGAATATTTTTCTTTTGCCTTAAGCAGCCTTTTGACCCATGTGGTAGCCCCTTGATATATAAAAGGAGACCCAGGCCTGAGGAGGAAGGAAAAAAAGAGGACAGAGGAAAAAGGACAAAGAGAGACCAGAGAGAAAGGGAGAGCAAACACTTGTATTCCCTGATTTTTCAGTCGCATATCCACCACACACAGGAGTAGGGTGTTACACTTCCCAGCGGCCAGAACCTGTATAAACGCTTGTGTCCCTGTCTCTCTCTCTCTCTCTCTGGTGTGATCAGGGGAGGAACGAGTTTTACCCTGCGCCCCTGGCCAAACTCACAAAGGGGGCTCTCTCTGTCCCGTTGAGGAGCTAACCCTCCGTCAGATTCGATTAATGAAATAAATCGATTGGTAGATGAAAGTTTATGTAGATAAGGCTAAATTTAAGGAGAAATCGTGAAGACCACGACAATCAAATTTAATATTTTCTTAATATATCTCTTAGCTAGACAGGACTAGTTATTTTCCTTTTTTTTTATCTCGTGTCCGATTTGGACTTGTACAAACCCAAGCGTATAAATATGTACATCGAGGTCTTTGTAATATCATCCACAGATCAATATAATAAAATTTTGGCATCGTCAACCTTTCGATAGGTTCTTGTTCTCGAGCAGGGCTGCATCAGTTAAGTTCGATCTCCGATGAGAAATTAAGTTTGGGGCCTTGCTCTCGAGTTGGGCTGCATCGGTTAAGTTTGATCTCCAGCAAGGAAGTAAGTTTCGTCAACTTTGTTTGTATTGGCGTGGCTAGAACTTTCTCGGTTAGGTTTGATATTTTATCTAAATTGATACAAGCGTTCTCTATCAGATATATCGATTCTATCTTTAATTGCATCGCTGTTTAGAGTCGTATCGGTTTAGTTAGAACTTTATCGGTTAGGTCCAATATTCTGACTAAGTATATATCTCTTTAACCACATTGTTGTTTTAGATTAATTCGATACACCATCACATTTTGTATATATATTTATCAGCTAAATAGGTTTCTCTTATTATCTCTAATCTTATACTGTCCCGGTTAGACCTTATCTATTATATTGCTGCTAATAAGTCTATAGTGAGCCGATATTTTTTATATAACGTTCATCTGAGTTATAGCTGATGAGTTAATCATTATCATGAGCTTTATATATCAGACGTGTCGGCTAGCTAGCCGATATACATGTGAATCTACTTGCATCGGATCTTCAACTGATGAATGCTTTAACTATCAGATCTACATCTATCATACTATATCAGTATCGGTTGATTGGTTCATTGGTTCAATTCTATCATCCTTGTTAGTTGCAGGATTAAACTAACTTACACGTCCTGAACCCTAAATTTAGAACCTACATCGAAGCTAAGTAGATCTTCTAAACCTTTGTGTGTGACACCAGGTTTTTTGGGCAAAGGAGATGGCAACCGGGACGCGGAGGCGGTAGTACATGCTCGGACGGAAAGGCTGGGTTGGGAAGACGATTTGCACGATGTCGGTGGCCATGTGCTTCGCCAACAATGTGCACTTCACCAACACGTCTCCACCGACCCTACACACCCCCCTCAGCCACTCGCAACAATCTCCACTTGTGCAATTTTAGGATTTGTTCTGGAATCAGAATGATTTAATTCTTACTCTCAGGGCCGGTTCTATATTTTCGAGGCCCTAAACGAATTTGGTGATATAGGCCCTTAAGGCTAAATATATTTTTATTTGTCATATATACTTTATAAACCATGTATCATCTTAAAGTGACACAAGTAAACATTACGGACATGATATACACCTAAACTTGTGAAGTAAAATAAACAACGAAAACAAAACAAAATCCTAACCTATTTTTCGGACTAAATAGATGCAAAAATGAGAAGATCATAAGATCTTATTCTAAACCGTAGTCACGATGAGATACAGTGTAGCCACGTGAAAGTCGGACATGAGAACAGATGGATTGGTTGGTGATGCCCCCGACCAGCCTGGATCCTAGTCGCACAACCGACCAAAGCCCTTGAGCCAGCCCTACTTTATTGATATGGGTAGTGCTTGATTGTGGCATGTCCTAGCTTTAATGCAGATAAATCCTGAGAAGGCCTAAGAAAGGTTTCGCACATCTAGAGAATGAAGGGACTGGGGGTCTGGGAGGGCGCTTGTTGAGCAGGTGCATGGCTTTATTTCTATTTTTGTTACTTTCTGTAGCAGACTGCGGGGGACAGAGGGAGGCGTGGTAGCAGTCGGCAGGGGAGAAAACGACTGCTCGTCTCCACCACGCCGAGGAGCTCGACGAGTTGATTCATCGGCACATCAGCTCCGAGTGCCTCGTCGACGTCTCGACGAGGGCACCGGCTTGGGCCGCCGACCTCCTCTCCACCATCGCTAGGGCCACCGAGCTTCATCGCTGATTCGTCACCGTCGTAGCACCTCCTCCCCTTCCACCGGCGGATTCAGAAGATGAAAGAGAGCGGAGGATAGAGGAGGAAAAAGGTATGCCAATGACACGTGGGTCCCACTAATTTAGTTTCTAATTTTAAGCATCGAATAGGTGCTACGATACGTAGGACGACAACCGAGTAACACGTGACGTCCTCAACCTCTAATTGAGGGACCAACAATGAACTCTTTTCTCTACCCGAGCCGAGGATAGCCTGTTGTCCCGGACCTTTGCGTGGCTGTAGAGCCACGAAAAACTGAAGCCACCGTACGCGTCGCGGTCTCTACTCACTACTCGAAGTCGGAGGCCCAGGGAACGAGAGAGACGTGCACACTTGTAGCCTTGTAGGTGGTCGCTGTCGGCGCCACGCACCACCACCTCTCGTCGTCGGTCTGTCCGTCCGTCCTTCGAAAGCCTGCTCGCTGGCTTGCGTTGCGTGGTGGCGATTTTTTCTCTCTCAAGTATATATTCAAAACTAATCACTTCCTTTTCTTCTCTCGTAAATCGTAATTCAAAACTAAATAGGCACCTAAATTCATTTCGACGATAATTTATGTTCTGTACGTATATCCACACGATCAACCAACTGAGGGGTCAGTTTATATATATTGATCGATTGGTTCCACTTTGGAAATGAACAAATAACCTACTACCCGTCGTTAAGGGTGACCATGACATGACAACGGGCATGCATCCTACGGGCCCACTTTGGATGTGATAAGCATGGCCCCACTTACCTGAGTGATGGATGCCTCTCGCATAAAGGTCGGCTTTCCAGAAGGAAAGATTGCAGTGCTTGAGCTTCCAGAAGGAAAGATTGCAGTTCAGCACATTCTTGCGATATTCCTACGCAACCTTTGCTGTTCTTGCGATTTTCCGATGCAATCTTATTGTATCACTCGTTCTTCCTCCGAGAATTCCAAGCACAGCAAGCAAGCAAGCAAGCAACGCAGGGACCTCGTTGCACGTGCCCGATGTTAAGAGGAAAACTATAGTATTTTTTCTGTTTTTATATTATAAATCGTTTAACTTTTTTATAATCAAACCTTGTTAAGTTTAACTAAATTTTATAGAAAAATTTAACAACATTTAAAATATCAAATTAGTTTTATTAAATTTAATATTAAATATATTTTAATAATATGTTTGTTTTGTGTTAATAATACTACTATGTTTTTCAATAAATTTGATCAAACTTAAAGAAGTTTAACTAGAAAAAAAATCAAACGACTTATAATATGAAACGGAGGAAGTAGTATGTTAGTACTATATGGTTTGAAAATGAGGTGAGATAGGTTAAATTCATCTTTATGTTTAGAACGAGATAGTCCTATATTACCTTTTTTTAATGAAATAACTATTGACGAAAAATTCGTGTCCGGTTGATGATGCCAAATCTGTGCTAACGCGAACTATGTCAATGTTGACGCCGAATCCGTACCGCCGATGAGGATCCAGCGTGCGAACACACGAAGGCCTGGGAGATCTGCTTAGCTCCAGTGCAGGTCCTAAAATTGATGAAGCGCGAGCGTGCCAGTCAGTTTGATCCTGCCACTGACAAGATATGTACAATAGCAGAACAAAAAGTCTATCGATAGGCCGATAGGACAAAAACGTATCGGCCGATAGGCCGATAACCAAAACAACCGATCAGCCGATAATAACATGAGGATATAGCAATGTGATATAGCATAATCCAAATATAAAATAAGCATGGATCTGAAGATTAAAGCACACATCGGCCAGAGGTCCGATGGCACAAACTCTCAATAAGTAGATAAACAATAAACACTCTGTTGTCATCGGCCAGATCCAATCTGTATGCAAAACTCTTGGGCCGATGCAACATCCAGATAACTCACCGGCTGAAACCCCGGTGAAACCCTTATTGGCAATCGACAGGCAGGCTAGAAATTACGGTTCTAATCACGACTCAGCGGCACTAAGTATGAAAAGAAACGCAATATCTAGACAATCAAGCCCTCGACTGATTTTCGGGGTGGTAGATACCTTAGCCAATCTAATCTAGCGAGGCGATTTAGTCGATACCGGCGTAAACCCTAAAACGAATCTCAGCCGATACGACTAAATTGAGACGCCAAACCAGATTGACTAAGATATATGATAATAGGTGCTTACGTTGACGAGATTAGAACGTTGAAGCCCTAACCCCGACAGCGCTGGCAACCATAACGAGACTTACCCCTCGTAGGAAGGGCATGAACTCGCCGAAAAAAACGAAAAGTAAAAGTTGGCGATGCGCCGAAGTTGTATTGATCATGAGATAAAAAATTACATGAATCTCGGGCTTACATATTTATACCCATAGGCTAACAAAGATCCTAACAGAATACGACTCAAACTTTCCTAAAGATAGAAAGGAAACTAACAAATTCTTCCTAATTAATAGATACAAGCCGCATCCTCCTCAAACTCGGTCTTCTCTGGATAAGATCTTCCCAAATCTAACAAGAATCCGACTACTGTTAGTGATTGGTTTAAGAAAACCCCCATCGGCCGATGTAGAATTTTAGGCCGATACTAGTTTCAAGCCGATATAAACCTTGGGTCGATGGGGCCTTCGGAGCTTACCAAATTCTGGTGTTAACAGTCAACAAACACAATAGCCTGAAAGATCTGCTTAGCTCCAGTGCACGTCCTAAAATATCGGATACGGACGTGCCAGCCAGTTTGATCCTGCAACTGACAAGATTGATAAATTTGTTGATGATCAAAGAGCCGATCGGCTAACAAGCTGATGTAAAGATACTAGTCGATGTCGATAGGGTTTTGAACAATCGGCTATATGTCCGATATAAATTCTGACACTTGGATAAATAATGATATAAAGGTAATCGACTGATGATAATGTAATAAGATAATGAAATAATCTGTCGATATAAATACGACAAAGTAGATATCCAATGAACCAATCACCCGATATAGATATAATGAAGCAAATATCCAACAAACCAATCAACCAATATTGATATAGAATATAAGATATAGACTCGATGGTTAAAACATGCATCGGCTGAAAGTCCGATGTTATTAAATCCAAATGATTAAGTAATCAATGAAACCTATGTTGCAATCGGCTAAAATCAATCTTGTATATAATCCTTATAAGCCGACGTGACACTTAAAATAATATCCAGATAACTCATTGGCTGAAACCCTGGTGAAATAATAATTGATGCCTACTGACTTAAATAAATCTAACTTACAATCACAACCTCATACGTCAGACCTAACCGATGCAACATAAGGTTGATAATTACTTGATAGATTTAAACCAACCAATATGACACCGATCAAAATGATCATGTATTAAATTTAACCAAGACAGTAAAACCATCAAAGAGAAATTTAACACATTAGATAAGATCGGCTAACTCTCCAACGAAACATTAGCATAAACCTATCGGCTTAACAAGATTTAGATTATCAATAACAATCTAGTAGGCCGGACCTAGCCGATACAGCACGAAATTGTATATGATAATATAATACTCAATGAGCCGATAAATCTATTTAATGTGATGGATATAACAAATCTATCTAAAGTGACATGATGTTTAAAGAAACATCAACTTGATCAGAATATCGGACCTAACCGATGAAGTCCTAACTAAGCCGATGTGACTCTAAACAGTAATGGAACTAAAAATAGAGACGATATACCAGATAGGCAATACTTGTGTCGTCCTGATTTGAATATCAGACTCAACCGAGGAAGTCCTAGCCACGCCAGCGAAAGCGAAGATGACGGAACTCACTTCTTGCCGGAAGTCGAACTCAATCGATGTAGTCCATGCGCGAAAAAAAAACTTTTCAAAACTAAAATCTAAAAAACTAAGGTGGCGATACGCCAAAAGTAGATATATTGATCTGTGTAGATGAGTTATAGGAACCCCGGGTGTACATATTTATACCCTCAGGCCGATATGAGTCCTAATTGGACATGGTACAAACTTTTCTAAAGGTAAAAGGAAAAACATAAAGTACTCATCGAACACGACACAAACTTTCCTAAAAACAAAACTTGACTAATTAATAGATGTTTTAAGCTGTCATGTCGTGGTCTTCATGACTCCTTCTCGAATTTGATATCTTCTGACTAAGCTTTCCATCAGCTAATTGTGATTTCTCCTTAACCGAATTCACGAAAGAATCTTACCAAATTTTGGTATTAATACCAACTAATGTCATTCATTTTGGAACAGAGAAAATATGTGTTTATTGTTTGGAAAAAGTCCAAATTGTCCCTTTGAACTATTATGACAGTACGAATTACCCCTGAACCACAAAACCAAACATCATTTATCCTCAACTATTTATACCGGACAATTACCCCATGACTCGCCTGGAGTGGTTTTGGTCCTATGTGACACACACGTGACAGTCTAATCAGCATAAAAAATTTTAAAAATAACGGTGGGGCTCACGTGTCATATGTAGGCAATAGATAACTGGGAAGATATGACATGTGGGCCCGTCACCTTTTATTTTTTTTATGCTGACGGGATTGTCATGTATGTGTCATATATAGTAACTATAATCGATCCAGAACGAGTCAAAGGGTAATTTGTCTGGTATGAAAATTTAAAGGTAAAGGATGTGGTTCAAGGGTGATTTCGACTTTTTTTTTATTGTTTAGCGTGAGTGATGAAATAATTCGGAGTATTATTTAGGGATGGAAGGATGTGACTCATATGTTATCAAGAGAGATAAATTTGGTTGAATTGATCTGACAGTTTCTTAAGTTATAAAGCTACCTGAATCTTAAAATAATATTCTCTTTCAAAGATTATCGGATCAACTGATTGGACCAATCTCATTCCTTCAGGCAAGCACATGCTAATTAGTAATTGGATATGCACGGCGGTAAAAAGTCCAAGCTTGTTTAGACGAAAGTCGCTGCGTCCCACCACTATATATACGTGCTGGGCCTGCTGGCTTTGTAATCTGTCGGACCAGACCCTGCAAGATCACGTCAACGTAGGTTGCTTTTCTTCGATAAAAAAGAAGGGCGGCAAACTGGCAAAAGAAAAATACTACTATGATCGATACGGGAATCACCAGTCCACGTTATCAATGTTGAGGTGGTTCACAATGTCCCTGTGTCAGTAGCGCACATATATTTGTTGCCTTAGTATACTGGTTTTTTTCCCCTCAATTGATTATGAATTATCAATCTTTCCAAGAAGGTAGACCGTGCCAGTTTTTTTTAAAAGCTTCATTTGTCTCGGTCAACTATAATAAACACTAGAAAAGTAACCCGCGCATTCACACGAGCATGAATTACAGATTACATTTGAAAAACTTATCAAATCATAAAAAACTATTATCAGTAATAAATATGTTTTATGTATATCATCAATTAGTCCTTCTAGTTGATTCACATTGATGCAAGTTATTACATACTTACATAAAAATTAACAAAGATATATTGTAAACCTCGCTTCTTTGTATATGTGTGATCTATAGCATCTTATAGCACCTTTTTAAAAGAAAATATCTAATCAACATGATTTCTAAAATTTAAATTTAATAGTAACAAAACTAATTTTTCAACCAACTATATACGATTGTTACGGTGTGGCTTATACATGCAATGATATGGAGAGAAACTCGTAATGCTATGGTATAGGATAGAGCAAGACCATTAGTATGTAAGCATTTTAAAATTATTATGGAAATATAACATGCAATGGTTGATCCAATTTTAGTAAAAAGCAAGAACCATTTTATGAACTTATTAGATTTTCTCCAAATAGTTTAATTTAATCTCTATTGATATTTTTTATTTCCTATTTTATTTTATACCAGTTCAAAATATAACCATTATTGACGTTTTCTATTTTCTATTTTGTTTTATATTAGTTCAAAATATAAGTGTTATGAATCTTTGAATTGTTGGTTTAATTATGAATAGAGCAATAGTTAGCTTAGGAACCATATGTATAGCTTAAAAGTTATGCATGTTTTAGTATTATTGATTATTTCTAACTATAAAAAAATAGGGACAGAAAGTGGGGAGAGTGGAGAGCTTGAGGCAAGAGGGGAGGATACGGGTACTATCGTATCGTGTTGTACGCATGTGAGGAGGTGGGCGAAGTGGAGGGGTGGTTTTTTCTATTTTTTTCTAAATGATTTAAGTGAAAAATGATGATCCATTGTTTTTTTCTCCTTAGAATTTCTAATATCTCTTTTCTAATTTTTAAGATGTAACACATGATGATTTAAGATTTTTCTGAAAGTAGATCTATTGGTTAAAAATTATGGATGTGGAAACTAATGGTCATATGTTTTTTCTTCCAAATCTCTAATGTTTTATTTTTAATTTTTAACACATAACATGTGATGCCTTATGTGCGCTAAAGACGATGTACAATGATTTCAGGTGATATTATACTTATTGTCACTTTTTTTATAATGTTATGTTCTTTTTGCTATTTTGATACCATTCAAACAATTGTTGTCTATGGTCAAATGGCATTTTTTTATTTTTATACAGTGGAATATGGCAAAAAATTAATATAACTCAAAATGATATTTCTTTTTAAAATTGAATTATAATGAAATTTGATCTTTAACTTTAAATTTAGTCATAAATAATGTAATGATATAAGGGGGGTGAAAAATTAGTTGTATGATTTAGATATTATTTTTTTATTTTTAACATAATTTTTTTTAACTAATAAAGCAAGAAAATAGGAGAAGGGATAGGTGGGAAAGAGGAGGAAGGAATTGAGGGAAAATATGTGTGATCTATTGTATCTTTTTAAAAAGAAAATACCTAGTTAACATGAGTCTAAAAATTTAAATTTAATAGTAACAAATATAACTTTTCAACCAACTATATACGATGCTACCGTGTGGCTTATACATGCAATGATCTACACAGAAACTCATAATACTACGGTGTAGGATAGATGTAACACCATTAATATCTCAACATTCTAAAATTGTTACTAACATGCATACTTACCTACCCGGGTGGACTTAGGTTTGGGAGGTGAATTTGTTTCTTTAAGATAAATCTAATTGTTGTAAATAATGCGTCTGCCAAATTTAACAAAAATCAACCGCCAAATGTTCTTTTTTCTTAAAATGTTTAGGAATCTTTTTAATTTACTAGAGTGCTATATGGCAAATATTTATGATCATTGTCATTTACATCGTTAATTAAAAAATACTTTGAAGAAAAGTGACCTGGAGAAAAAAAAGGTAAAAATAGGTACTTTTACGTATGCATTTTTTTTTGTTTTGATGAGATCTCTTGTTTATAGGTAGGTACATGGGGGTATTAGCCGGTTTTTAGGTACGCATTCTTTTTTTGTTTTTTTCATCTCGTGCGTGTGTGCATTCTTACTTGGAGAGGGATTTTTTTATATTAGCCGGTTTTTGGAGGGAGAGATTACTTATAATAATTAATTTAATTTAATGGTTGATAATAATGGGTCCATCAATGTAAATGAAAATCGATGATCGAATGTTTTATTTTTTTTCTTAGAATTTCTATGGTTTTCTATCCACGTGACGGTGTAGAAGCGTTTGTAGAGTGTCATATGGTAGCCTTAAAAGTGTTTTTTAAAATTTTAATAGACATTTAGTATATAATAGATATGTTTTGTCCCCACAACTCTAATACTGGACATTTAGCATCCTTAACCTCTCTAAACCAGACGAATTGTCCCCCTTTACCCAACACACCGTGGTGTCAAGCTTAGGGGTTGTCCAGCATAGCAATGGACCCACTTGCCAGCCTCTCCTCACCTTTTTCCTCCACCTTCTTATTTCTCTCTCTCCACTTGTATCTGAAAAATGGCGGGCATGGCTTTTGTCCACTGCTACACGCCTGCACGACCCCAAAAGCTCGAGCTCGGTCTCTCCTGCAGGCCGCATCCGCTAAGTTGCACCTCCTTCCCTCGAGCTCGGTGTTTGCCCACAGCCGGCCCGTTGCACAAACATGAGCTCGTCGTTGATCACCTGTGATCTCGAGAGAGAGGAGAGAACTACGAGTTTACCGGAGCCAGAAGGAAGCAGCAGCAGCCAGGCACGAAGGGCGCAGATGGCGGAGCTGCTAAAGAGCACCGACACGATGGAGGAGGTGGTAGCAGCAAGGGACAGATCGAGGAGCGAGGAGGACAGATCGGGGAAGCATGGCAGCTTAGTAGAGAGATGGATCATGAAGTAATCAGTCTATATGCAATTGGATTCTTTGTTGGCATATGGCTTGGATTGGAAGCATCTGTTTCAAGCCTTGGGCACCTATAATATGAGAATATATGGGTGGGTATTACGATATAAAAGTGTTAATTTCAATTGTGGATCACCTAGGGTCTAGATCGATTGAGTTTTTCTCTGTTTATGGATTTAGACAACAGTGTGTGTGAGGATAGAGAGTTGGGATACCGACCGGTGTTCGATGATGAGGATGAGCCGGCCATCCTCGTTGTCGTCGCCGGTGATGTCGCGGCACGGTGGCGGCGATTCCCGTCACTGGCCGCGCCCCCTAGATCGGTTAGGGTTTAGGGTTTTTGTGGATCACCTAGGGTCTAGATCGATTGAGTTTTTCTCTGTTTATGGATTTAGACAACAGTGTGTGTGAGGATAGAGAGTTGGGATACCGACCGGTGTTCAATGATGAGGATGAGCCGGCCATCCTCGTTGTCGTCGCCGGTGATGTCGCGGCACGGTGGCGGCGATTCCCGTCACTGGCTGCGCCCCCTAGATCGGTTAGGGTTTAGGGTTTTGTGGGTGGAGCTGGCGGCGGCAGCGAACCTCGTTTCATGTGCCGCCCCGGCCTCCACCCCTGTTTATATGGCGCAGGGTGACGGGGGCCCACCAGCCAATGGGCTGGGCGCCCCCGATCAGGGCGCGGGTCAAGGCCCCCTTGTGCCGTTGGGCACAAGGGGAGGGAGATCTATCTAACATTCTCCCCCTTGATCTCACTATTTCTTTTAGCCTTTTTCTATTCCATCACAGATTTACACATAGAGCATGTTTCATCGTCACGGTCAATCACCGATGGATTCGACAGCCACTATACACAACTCTATTCAGAAACAGATACTTTAACTTTTGGGCCCTATAGTCCAGGATTCATAATTCCCTTAAACCCATGCCGGCTACATGTTCCTTGAACACGTTGGGTGGTAGACCTTTCGTGAACGGATCCGCGAGCATTCTTTCTGTTCTAATGTGCTCGAGACTGATTGTTTGATCCCAGAATTTGTCCTTCACAACATAGTACTTTATGTCAATGTGTTTGGCAGCACCACTTGACTGATTGTTGTGAGCGTACATTACTGCTGGTTCGTTATCGCAGTATAACTTTAGTGGTTTCTCAATACTGTCAACCACCTTTAAACCGGGTATGAACTTCTTTAGCCAGTTCACCTGCCTCGTGGCCTCATAGCATGCTATAAACTCGGCATACATCGTAGACCCTGCTGTGATAGTCTGTTTTGAGCTTTTCCATGAAATAGCTCCTCCTGCAAGGGTGAACACGTATCCCGATGTTGACTTTGTATTATCTTTTGCAAAATCAGAATCAGAATACCCCACTATCTGGAGTGACTCTGATCTTTTGTAAGACAACATGAGGCCTTTTGTACCTTGTAAATAACGCAAAACTTTCTTTACTAATTTCCAGTGCTCTGGGCCTGGATTACTCTGAAATCTGCCAAGTAACCCGGTGACAAATGCCAAGTCAGGGCGTGTGCACACTTGCGCATACTGTAGGCTTCCCACAGCTGATGCATATGGCTTTGTTTTCATTTCATCGAGCTCGTACTGATTTCTGGGACATTGCCATGTCCCATACTTTTCTCCTTTGACTACGGGAGCAGGTGTAGCACTGCATCTGTACATGTTGAATTTCTTCAGCACCTTTTCTATATATGCCTTTTGAGAAAGTCCCAATGCATACTTCGTTCTATCTCGGTGAATCTCTATGCCCAAAACATATGAAGCCTCACCGAGGTCTTTCCTGCAATAGACTGACATCACTACTAGCCAGTAGAATATCATCTACATACAGAATTAGAAAAATGAATCTCCCATTCCTAAACTTTGTATAAATACAATTGTCCTCAACATTCTCTTGAAACCCAAATTTCTTTATTGTCCCATCAATCTTCAAGTACCACTGTCTCGAAGCTTGCTTTAATCCATAAATGGATCTTTTTAGACGGCATCCCATATTATCGTTTTCTTTCACAACAAAACCTTTCGGTTGTGCCATGTATACTTTTTCCTCCAAATCTCCATTTAGAAATGCTGTTTTTACATCCATCTGATGTAATTCTAAATCATAATGTGCCACCAGTGCCATTATAATTCTAAAGGAATCTTTACAAGAGACTGGAGAAAATGTCTCATTGTAATTAATCCCTTCTCTTTGCGTGAAACCTTTTGCCACAAGTCGCGCCTTAAACTTTTCTATATTCCCTCTGGAGTCATATTTAGTTTTGTAGACCCATTTACAGCCTACTGTTTTGGCTCCTTTAGGAATTTCTTCCAAATCCCAGACATCGTTTAGTTTCATTGATTTCATTTCATCTTTCATGGCTTCCAACCATTCAGATGAGCGTGCGCTTCTCATGGCCTCTTCATATGAGGTGGGATCATCCTGCATATGCGACTCTTCTATATTATAAACTTCATAGTCATCACGGATAGCCGATCTTCTGACTCTTTCAGATCTTCTAGGGGCCTCCTGTTCTGGCACATTCTGTGCAGGCACATTATCTGTTTGAGGCTATTGCAGCTCCTCCTCTGGTGTGGCAACAATTTCTGTTGAATCCTGTAGGACAGGTTCCTCACTTTCATTCATTGTTGCCACAGGAGAGGTAACAACAAGTGTTGGTACCGCAACGTCATGCATTGCAGGCACAACATCAGCAGGTAGAGAGAAGAAAGGGTCTTGAATCGACGGAGCGGGTACAGACACCCGCCTCTCCTCAAGATCAATCTCTCGAACTACTGAGCTCCCCCTAATTACTTCGTCTTCCAAGAAGACGGCGTGTCTCGTTTCTACAAACTTTGTATAACTATTTGGACAGTAGAAACGATAACCCTTTGATCTTTCAGGATAGCCAATAAAATGGCAACTCATTGTTTTGGGATCCAACTTGCCAAGGTTTGGGTTGAATACTTTAGCCTCCGCAGGACTCCCCCACACACGGAGATGAGCTAGCGAGGATACTGTTCCTATCCATAGCTCATACGGTGTTTTGGGCACCGATTTGCTTGGAACTCTGTTGAGGATATGAATGGCGGTTTTTAACGCTTCCATCCATAAACCCAATGGTAGGGTGGAATAGCTTATCATGCTACGCACCATATCCATAAGGGTACGGTTACGCCTTTCAGCTACCCCATTCTGTTGAGGTTCGCCCGGTGTTGAATACTGGGCTACTATGCCATTCTCTAGTAAGAACCTTGCAAAAGGTCCAGGGACTTGCCCATAAGGCGTATGCCGACCGTAGTACTCCCCCCCACGATCAGATCTTACAACTTTAATTTTATATCATGCTGATTTTCAACTTCAGCTTTGAACTTCTGATCTTTCTTTAATTGGATAAATATAACCATATCGGGAGTAATCGTCTGTGAATGTTATGAACGAGTCATAGCCATCCACACTTTTCACAGGAAATGGACCACAAATATCTGTATGAATGATCTCTAATATTCCTGCGCTTCGCTGTGCACCCTTTTTGATGCTCTTTACAAATTTTCCTTTAATGCATTCTATGCATTGTTCTAAGTCTGAGAACTCCAATGGAGGAAGAATATCATTCTTAACTAGTCTCTCAATTCTCCCCCTCGAAATATGGCTTAAACGACAGTGCCATAATTTTGATGAGACATCAGGAGTTCGCTTTCTTTTCTTGTTTTCTTTTGTCAACGAGGACACAACATTCACATTCTCAGAAAGAGATAACAAATAAAGCTCATCTTGCAACACAGCAAGACCAATACATGCATTATTATACCATAGTTCGCATTTGCCATTTCCAAAACGGCAATCATATCCATCAAAATCCAATTTGGATACACTTATTAAATTTCTTTGCAAAGAAGGAACATAAAAAACATCTCGAAGTAAAAGTGTGAAGCCATTCGGGAGCTCTAAAAGAAGGTCGCCAATAGCTTCAACTTTTTCTTCAACTCCATTTGCAACTTTAATGGATCTTTCGCTTCTTTGCGTAGTCCTCGTCGAACGGAATGCCTTTAAACAATTACAAGCATGAATGGTTGCTCCAGAATCAACCCACCATGTGGATCTAGAATAACCAACATAATGAGATTCATTTACAAATGAAATAATGTTCTCACCTTTCTTTGCCATGATCATTTTCAGGAAGTCAGGACAATCTTTCTTGTAATGTCCTGTCTTCTTGCAGTGTAGACACTGATCCTTTTCAACAGTAAACTGTTGTTGCTGAGGTAGATGCTGAGGCTATTTTGCTTTTGAGGAGGGTGTCCTGTAGTTCTTTTTCTTGTTATCTTTAACATAGTTAATTGAGCCACCATTGGCCTCTTTAATTCTTTCCTCCTCTTGCACACAATTAGCGATGAGCTTTTCAAAATTCCATTTCTCTGGACTTATATTGTAGTTGACAACAAAGTTGTCAAAAAGCTTTGGCAATGAGGTCATAACCAGATGGACCAGAAAGTCATCTGTGATGCCCAAATCCATTGGCTTCAACTTGGAAGCCATGTTGCTCATCCTAAGAATGTGATCTCTGACACCACCTCCATGGTACCTCTCTGTCACAAGCTAGTTTATCAGTTGTGTGGCATAAGTCTTTGAAGAACCAGTAAACTGGCTCTTTATTCTTTCGAGGTACTCTGAGACGGCGTCACACTCTGGGATTGAGCCCAATATGGTTGGCTCAATCGTGTTCTTTACCACAGCCAAACATTTCTTGTTGGCTAGGGACCATTTCGCATGCTCAACGTCATACGACATGATGAGGGGAGCATTGTCCCTCTCTCTCTTTTGCCAGTCAGCATCTGACTCATTTTCACCTCTGACAAGTGCAGCAGGTGCTATAGGACATGGGGTGGTCAACACCCAGTCCACCTCTCCCAAGATGAAAGCAAGGTCGAGTTTTCTTTTCCATTCTCCATAGTTATCTCCCTTCAGGGTCGGAATATCTTTTATGCAACCCATCAAGGAGTAGCCTCCTGAAATAATCATGTACAGTGAAAACAAAAATTAACATTAAAATATTATGTATTAAGTCTACATCACCGTTGGGCAGAAAATAGACATAACACATAGAGCCATAGCTATAACATTGCAATTATCAACGTTGGTCAGAAAAATTACAACATCATAGCAAAGAATTAATGTTCCTAAAATTAAATTCTCCCGTTGGTTCGAAATTTAATTTTAGAAATACTAATTTTATCAATTTCATCTATTTGCAGCGGAAACCTCTATTAAAATTCGCATTAACAGTAGCAAATCTTTCTGTTGTTTACTCTCTGTAAAAATTCTCCCGTTGGTTCAAATTTAAACAGAGGTAAAACATGCAACAACAATTAAAATTCTATTGAAATTTGCATGAAAATTGACAAAAATTAAAAGGAAAAATGCTACTATTTTATTTTCTTTATTTTCGGCCCCGAGGGACCTAAAACGGACTTATTCCGGCGGCCCACGGCCTCTTTGGCGCGGGAGGGCGAGCCCCCTCTTCCCCAGGCCGCAACCTGGGCCTGGGCCGGGAAAGCCGCCCCCCGCGCCCCCTTTCTTGGGCCACATTCGCCCCGGTCGCCACCGGCCGTCCGATCGGCTAGGGTTTAGATCGGTCGGCCGAGCGGAGAGATCGGGCGAACAAAACCCGACCTCTCCCGGCGCCGAAACCCTAGCCGCCGTCCTTTTGCGCGCGCGCGCGTCGAGCGGAGCGGCGTCGTCGCCGCCGGCGGCTCTCGCGCTGCCGCGCCATGGCCGAAGCGCCGCCGCCCGCGGACCTCGCCGCCGCCCCCTTTTCTCTTCTTCCTCTCCGTTCCCCCATCGTCTCTTGCCCCCACCATGTGAGAGAGAGAGAGAAGGCGGCCGAAATGGAGATGGCGGCGCCGTCGCGGGCCCCCTCGCCGGCGTGTGCGTGCACCCGCGGGTGCGCGTACGGCCGTCGAGTGGCTCCTCGGCGGTGTCCTTTGCCCTCCCCCTTTTTGCCGGCGACACCCGGTGATAAGGTAGGTGGGTGAATTTTTCTTTTCTTTTCTTTTCTCAAATCGATCTAAAACAATAGGCTTGCTCTGATACCATTGTTAATTTCAATTGTGGATCACCTAGGATCTAGATCGATTGAGTTTTTCTCTGTTTATGGATTTAGACAACAGTGTGTGTGAGGATAGAGAGTTGGGATACCGACCGGTGTTCGATGATGAGGATGAGCCGGCCATCCTCGTTGTCATCGCCGGTGATGTCGCGGCACAGTGGCGGCGATTCCCGTCACTGGCTGCGCCCCCTAGATCGGTTAGGGTTTAGGGTTTTGTGGGTGGAGCTGGCGGCGGCAGCGAACCTCGTTTCATGTGCCGCCCCGGCCTCCACCCCTGTTTATATGGCGCAGGGTGACGGGGGCCCACCAGCCAATGGGCTGGGCGCCCCCGATCAGGGCGCGGGTCAAGGCCCCCTTGTGCCGTTGGGCACAAGGGGAGGGAGATCTATCTAACAAAAAGTAGACCTTATATATTATGAGAAAGACTTTAAGATGGTTTATAGCTATATATGGGATGTCCATATGCTTGAGACATGTCCTTAAAACATTTAAAAATTGGAAAATAACTTCCCCTCTACGATCAAATACAATGAGAGAATTAAGCAGGCTATAATATGTTCATCATGGCAAAAACGTTGATCTGACGGAGAGAATCAAGGAGAGAACTTAAGCGGGCGACTATATTAGCGTCGATTGTACACAGCTTCCAAGACTAGATGAAGTTGCTGCAATTGGCCAGACCCTTGCTTACGCATGGTGACTAGGGTACTAGCTCTTTAGGATGAATGGTGTTAGGACAACGAACTATCCGTGCATGCAACTTTTTGCATGCCCAAGAAAGAAATAGCAAGCTACATCTATATATTATATATTATGATACTGGTTACGGAACTTAAGATTTTGATAAGTAGCTGATGAGAAGCTAGCTGGTGATAATCTGGAGAGTTGCTTAAGATTTTGAGAAGTAGTTGATGAGAAGCTAGCTGGTGATAATCTGCAGAAGTTGAAAAACCCAGTTTTTGACTTCTGGTTCATTTTTTGGATTTTACAACTACATTTTCTCAAAATCTGAATAAAAATTTGACCTGTTTGGAGGAGCTTTTGGCAGATGAAGATTAAAAAAACTAAAGCTGCCAGAAGCTCCCTAAACAAAAGCTCCCTAAATAAACCTTATATAGCCTACTAAATGACATGACAAATTTTATAGCCAGAAACAGACGGTATTATTGATCATGCTCTAACAGAACATGGGATAGACACTACTATAGATTCTGTTTTTCCGTGCGGTCAAAACACGTTTTTCCATGCAGAGGTATTGGCCGTCTGCATCCAGGGGTATGGGAAAATAAACATTTTCGCGTGCGGGCAGTCCAACCGCAAGGAAAAATACATCTTCCCGTGAGGTCCACTTAAGTCGATCGCACAGGATAATCGTTATCCCGTGCGGTCCAGTTAGACCGACCGCACGGGAAGATGTATTATTACAGACGCTCTAGCACATTCTAGCCGTTTGGATATATCTCGTACGAACTTATTTTTTTTTTGTTGTGTTTATGAATGGTACACTACCAAATCTAGTCGCAGTTATTCACGATCAATTACAAACATGATTGAATTTTATAATAAAAACATCACAAGTTAAACCATATAAAACATCGATATATATAATTAAATAGCATATATACATGAAAGTAGCTGTCACACCCTGAAGTTCTCCCAAATCGTAAAAATTGAATTTAATAATTTATCTGAGAAATTATTTAATTAAATCTGGAGAAAAACCCAATTAAATAATGCATTAAAGAAGTGAAAATGGCAAGGTAGAATTTTTCTTGAGTTCCCCATGTCAAAATACATTAACAGGATTTTTAGCGGAATTTTCAGAGCCCTAAAAATAATTTTAACCAATTAAAAACCCTCAAGCGCAATAAATTAAACCCTGGAATCCTTTTTCCTTTTCTTTTTCCTTTTTCTTTTCCTTCTTGGGCCGTCGGCCCATTTTTCCCTCCTTCCCGGGCCGCCGTCGCGCGCACCTCTTTCTCCTTCCTCCCGGCCGGCCCAAGCCGCCCGCGCACCGCTCTCCCTCCCCTCCCCCTCGGCCCAAGGCGGCCCAAGGCCGCCGCGCCTCCCCGCGCCCCTCCCCTTCCCGGGCCGGCCCGAGGCCGTGGCCCGAGCCGCCCGGAAAGTCCGCGCCGCCTCCCCCGCGCCGCGCTCGCTGACGCGTGGGCCCGCGGCCGAGTCCGTCTCCTACTCGGCCGGCCGCCGCGCCGCCCGCACCGCCGCGTTTCCCGGCGGGACTCCCGGCCGAGCCCTAGCGCGCCCCTATTTATTTCCCCCCCAAGGCGCTCCCCTCCTCGTTTTCCCCGTGCCGCCGCCGCCCTAACCCTAGCCCGTGAGCGCCGCCGTCGCTGAAGCCGCGCCGCCGCCGTTTTTCGCCGCCGGTAAGTACCGCCGCCGCCGCCCCTTTCCCCTCTTCGCCACTGCCGTGCGCGCGCTCGCTCCGCCGCTCGGCTACCGCCCCGCGTGGCCGTCGCGCCGCTCCGCTGCCGCCGGCGAGCCGCCGCCCGCGCACGCCGCTCGGCTCTAAACCCTAACCCTAGCCGCCGCTAACCGCCGCCGCCGCGCGCGTAGCAGTCGGATCGGCCACTTGGGCCGATCCCGGTCGCCCGTTCCCGTGGAGCCACGTGTGCGCCACGTGGAGCGCAGCCGCCGCCGCCGCGGCTGACGTCAGCCCTAGCCCGCCGCTGCCAGCCCTGACGTCATCGTGACGTCAGCGATGACGTCAGCCCTAAGGGTTTATTGCCGTAATAAATAATTAAGGATTTTTCTGTTTATAGTAAAAACACAGATAACTTTAAAAATTCATAACTAATTCATCCGGACTCCGTTTTAGTCCGTTCAAGTCTCACAAAAATTCATAAAAATGTCTGAATCCATTAAAAATAGTTTTGTTCTTTGTTTCAGTAGACTTATAGTATGTATTGTTGTTTGGTTTGTTTGTCGTATAGATTCCGGTAATTCCGACTCTCCGGTTTATTTCGAGGTCGTTGCCGAAGTCGACCCAGCGCAAGAGCAAGGCAAGTCATACTTATTCATTTGATCATATTGTACCTAAATTGCGAAACAGTCTTATTTTCTCTAAATGCTGCATTGTTTTAGAATGTCACCTATGGGATAGTTTACCTATTGTACTCAGCCTTATATTGCATTTACCTTATTCCTTTGATAGCTTGGGAATTAATTTGAGTAGTTGCTACAATAGAACTTGCTTAGCCATGCTTAGAAACATTAGTTCACTAATGGGATAATTTAAAGCTTCATTAATATTTAGTGATGGTTATTTCATGATGGTTCACGATGGTTAATCTGGGCAATTTAATCATTGTTTCAACTAAAATCTTGATTAATGGTGGGTTGTGAGCACATGGTTTTGATGGTCGTGCTCATGACAATTAAGGACCGGTTCGCGGGAAACCCTGGAAGAATTACCGTGCTTTCCACAAGCCAGCGTGGGTAATGGTGGATTTGTAGTATAGCTTTTTCCTAGCCGACGTACCCAGGCGAGGGTGGGCGTGATGGAGTTGAGTCGGCGGGGGTGTACCCGTTGCTTGGCTGCCGGATTCACCAAGGCACGAGAGGGGGCTGCCCGCTGCCGGGAAAGGGAGCGGGGGCGAAACCTGAGGTGTGGTGCGCTTGGTTAGGAAGGGTTATGCGAAGGGTCCTGTCACAGCTCCTTTTCCGGTGTACCGTGGTGGTATGTTGGCGCACAGTAATGTGTTGTAGGACTGTGTCTTGTGGGTACAGTTGTACACCTCTGATCAGAGTAAAACTATTCGAATAGCCGTGCCCGCGGTTATGGGCGATCAACCAGATTCACCGTGATTAGTTGAACTTTCTAATAATTTGACTTAATAGAACTGGTGTAGTTCAGATGATGGTTTGGGCCTGTCGCAACGTGGTGTAGCGTTGGACAGTGATGGTTTAATTATGATTAATTAATTTAACTGTTTTACTGTTTTCAACTAATGTTTTTAAATGCGTATTTTATGCAAAATAGCCTTTGCAGCTCTCCTTTGTTATTACTTGCATCATTATTTTCCTTTCCGGTATGACTTGTTGAGTACAGTGGGTAGTACTCAGTCTTGCTTTATTTTCCCCACACCAGAGTTGGAGTATGTTTCAGAGGAAGACTTTTCAAAAGAGTAGGCTTGTTGCTACCGTCGAGGAATGCCTGTGGATTGGAGTCGCTACGTTGCAAGTGTTTAGTTTATTAGAATAGATTGTTTCCTTTTTTCGCTGCAGTTTTGTAAGAGATTTTTATTGTTTTGTAAGACGTGGATCTGTTTGGCAACTTTGTCATTTGTGTACCCTGGCTGGTCCTGGACAGGGATTTTAATACACAATTTGCTTTGGAAATTCTGGTAGTGAATTTCTGGGCGTGACAGTAGCTACATTGGTAGTGTAACAAATATTACAAGTTCTGTCTCCCTCACAAATAAATCTTTTTATTACACTGCATGTTCTCTCTCCCACTCCCTTAGGCGTTTGAATTTGTTGTCGCAAGCAAGTTCGCTCTCAGGGTCATAGAACTTCCCTAGATGTCGCGATGAATGAACCGGCACGAGTCCGCGCACAAGTTGAGAAGCGTTTTTTTGTCGAACCGGTTTGCGGTAGACGGAATGCTCGGGAGCTATTGAAAATAGAAGAAAAATGATATGTGTTAAAATCAACTTAAACGAACTAGTTCGTATATATAAGGAGCACGATTACTTACATCTGTAAACTCAGTTCTATATCTCCCGCAGACTCTGAGCATCTCGCACACGTAATATCTGCATATGCTAGTGTCGAGGGGTTTCTTGTAACACAGCGTAAGAAAAGTACACACATCAGTATTAAAAACTAACAATCGCATCATTAAGTTAACGAATATATGATCACATACCGGCCAGCGTGCCTTTACGAGAAGCTTTGTTATCTTTTAATCCTTTACGAACCCGCCATGTCTTCTGTAATAGTCATGTCCTCTACAAAGATAAAATATTTGTTTGAGCCAACTTTACAATTACATCTAAGCAGTATGGTATGCAGGAGGTTTGATTGAAACTTACAAATTCGGCAAGACAAGGAACTCCATGAACTTCTGCTCTTCGTAGTGGGCCGGATCAAGAACTACGACCAAGTGGTCCCTTGGATATACAAGGAATAGTATGTAGTGATCACTACAAACACGGTTTATGAATTACATAAGGCATCTGGTAGATATTTTGATACGCTATGACATTATATGAACGGAACAAAGGGAATGTTGCTTACGTTATGTGATATGGGACCATCAAGACTCTTTTGTCCGCGTGCGTGAGCATAACTTGTCCCAAGTAAGTTGCCACCTCGACCCTCTTATTCTTGTGCAACCTGTCGACATATGCTTGTCTTTCCTCCGGCGTCTTGTCCTTTAGTTGCGGACCATCCAGATTTAGCCTCACAGTGTGGGTCGTCATGCAAACCCTCGTCGGGTTGGAGTAGCCTACCGAGGCCCCCGTTCTTTGGGCGTCTACCCATTGTGACCTAAGAAATTATGCAAGTTAAATGACTTATAATTTGTTCGCACACATTCGCTAACAACAAACAAGAGCAAAAACTTACAGGCACCACACGCCGACGGGATATCCATTTTTTCCATCTTAAAGAAGGCGTGTAGGTCATTGAAAGTGATGATGAAGTTTCCGTTGGGTCCCTTGACGAAAGCGTTATCCGGGACCTTGACACTAATCATCCCGAGACCCTTTTCACTTGCTCTTAGATACCAGTCATGCAGCAACCTCATTGGCCATGGGAGTTCGAGCATGACGTGGTACGGCAAGAACGGCTTGCCATATTCGTACACCTTTGGCACTTCTGTAGAATCTCAAGATTGCATTTTGTCTGCATGACCTAGTACACTTTTCTGTGCTCCTGTTTGCGGTTCAGGTAAGCTTTGCTTTGGCGGACCCTGTCCCCTAAATGACTTGAAAACTATCCTCGCCTCATACTTTGCCATTTCCTTCAGTTTGTACGTAGAAACCATTTGTGGTATGAGCTTGCGGGCTTGCGAAGTAATTGGCTTCTGGATAGATGCATCTTCCCTTGAAGGTGGCACAGGTTGCACGAGAGCAGATTGTGGAGTAGGAGGCGACTGATGTGCAGGAGACAGGTGCCGAGGTAGCGGATCTGGAATTCTGCTGCCGCAACCTCTGCAGGTGGAGAAGGTACTCTTTTTGGGGACGGAGATCTTGCTGGGAACGGAGATCTTGGTGGGATAGGAGATCCTGGTAGGGTTAGGGAATTCGGTGGGGATGGCGGTGCTAGAGGGGCAGCCGTCTGTGGCACCGATGGAGCTAGGGTTGTCAACGTTACCTGTCCCGTGAGGATGATGTCTCGATGATGCCAAAGAATGAACTGGTTCACCGCATCTCCGAGTAGTTCTATCCCCTCTGGTGTTGGAATGTCCAGCTCCAACGACATTTGATCGGCATTAACCCTTCCCACTTGCACCCTTGCGTAGTCTTCCGGAATTGGGATATTATGGAACTGTCTCCCTGGTATCGCCAGTCCGGACCCAACCTCCTTCGTTTTCCCGGCTCTGCCTATCAGAACGACAAGGCTGCACGGTGTCGGACCGGTAATAAGATCGACCGGATAGGGTGTTGTTTCTACGAACCCGACACTGCTCGGGATCTGCACCGTCTGCTAGGCTTGAGGAACTAAGCCCGGGGAGGCTTGGGGATGTTGTGCGGCTAGCATGTAGAACTGTTGGGTGACTTGTTGGGCTACTTATTCGGTGACTTCTTCGTGCAACTTCACCTTGTAGGCGTCCCGCTTCTTGTAACTTTTGAATTCTATTGAAAACCCTACCTTCCAACTTGTCCTTGAAGATTTTCCTCTTATCCTCCCGGAGTGCTCGGCAGTCCCCAAAGCAGCGGTGAGTTCTTCATGCTCCCTTCTGGCGACGAACTCCCCTAACCTCTCCTTCTCGGCGATCTGTTGGAGAGATGTGGTCACATGCTCGATGTTAGGAGACTCGAAAAGCATCTCACCCTCATCCGTCACTTGCCCCGTACTTCATGCCCATACCCAGTTGCGACTGCACGGATTTAGGGGCTGGACCAACAACAGCTTCCCTTGAGCTGCAAACTTTTCCTCCGTAGCTCGCCATTGGTCCACGTGACCGTCGTATCCACTAGACCCCTATCGGTGTCGATATTTGTTTTTCTTCGCCAGCTCCGACATCTTCTTCCTCCTTGCTAGAGCTTCGGGTGTTGTCATCTTGGTCACAAACTTGTCCCATTCAACTGGCGGGATATTGCCGTATTTTTTAAATGGAGGCTTGTTCTTCTGAACATAATTAGTGTTCATATCAAACTTCCACTGGCGCCACCAATGGGCCATTGTTCTCAACGCAAATCTGCTCCCAATGACCTCTGATCGAGGTGGATACACAAGGTACTTCTGCAGCTCTTCCCACATTAAATTTTTGATGTGCTGGTTAACGTCCTTCCACTCATCCACGTTCAGCGGCCCATGAAGTATTGCCATTATCCCGCATGCTCTGCTAAACATGGCCATCACGTGTTTCGGCTCAACGGGCTTCCCATCTTCGTTCAGAGCAGCAATGTAGTAGGTCTTCTTCGGCAGTTGGTTCCTGCTCCTCTCACCACGTCGTTTCTTTGCACGTCCTCCTCCACTTGCTGACGTGTTCGTTGGATCTGGCCCTGATGTGGCTGTGTCGGCCTCTGCTTGAGCCCTGGCGGTAATCTGGTCAGCCTTCCGTTTCGACCGACGCCGAGTAGCCATCTGCACGAGTAAGCCATTAGACGGCTATGATCGGGAACGTTAACAATAGTAGAACGGTTAGGACTCTGAACTTACTGCTTGCTCGATAGGAATATAATCAAGGTCATTCTTGGGTCGCTCGGTGGCCATTTGCGCTACTTCTATTTCGAACGGGTCGCTCGGTGTGCGCCAAGATTCCTCTCTCGACGCCGCTTCATTTCCGATAGTTGCATCATGTGTCTCTGAGCGTGGTTTGTTCGTGGGCTCTGCGCCCGATGCAGCTACGGGTGTCGGGGAGTGTTGATTGACCGTTGGTTCTGTGCCCGATGTTGGTACGGGTGTCTCGGAGGGAACTTCGTTCTTTGACATTTTCTTCTATGTGCGATCTTCGAAAAGAAAAAATTCGCCTCTCAATATATATTACTAAGTACATACATATATAAAAATTATATGTACTATATGCGAATAATGCGGTATTTTTTTTTAGTTTTCTGCTAATTGATGTGATATTTGTTATTATATTAATTAAGTACATACTAAATACAATGAACATACTATAATTGAATATACTACTATAGTATATGTAATTACAATATAGAAATTATATATACTATATAGAAATTCACATCTCAATATATATTACTAAGTACATATATATATATATATAGAAATTATATATACTATATGCGAATAGTGCGGTATTTTTTTTAGTTTTATTCTAATTGATGTGATATTTGTTATTATATTAATTACGTACGTACTAAATACATTGAACATACTATAATTGAATATACTACTATAATTGAATATATATACTAAATAGAAATTCGCATCTCAATATATATTACTAAGAAATTATATATATATAGAAATAATATATACTATATATCCTAAATTCACATATAATCATCCAAAATTCATCTATAATACATCAAAATGTTTTCACATTAGATACAAAACAAAAAAAATCACACATAGTAGGCGGCGAGGGAGGCGGCCGTGGAGGAGAGCTGGCGGCGGCGGCAGCGTCGGCGGCATGGAAGGGGCTAGCGGCGAGGGAGGCGGCCGTGGAGGAGAGCGGCGAGGGAGGCNGCGTGGAGGGAGGAAGCTAGGCGGCGGCGTCGACGGCATCGGCGGCGTGGAAGGGGCCGGCGGCGAGGGAGGCGACCGTGGAGGAGAGCGGCGTCGACGGCGTGGAGGGAGGAAGGCGGCAGCGTCGAGGGGATCAGCTGCCGGCGGCGAGGGCGAGGAGATGAGTCGGCGACGGTCGATTTTGGCAGCCTGGTGGCGGTGACGAAAATTTCTCCGAACTTAGAAATTTTGGGAGCCCGCCCATACCTTATATAGGCGGCGATCATCACGTGCGGGTAGCTTAAGCCCCCCGCACGGAAAAATATCTTTCCGTGCGGGCGACTTAAGACACCCGCACGTAAAAGTATTATCCCGTGCGGGTCACTTAAGGGCCCGCACGGGATAATAGTTATTCCGTGCAAGCGACTAAGATGTCCGCACGCAATAATTATTATCCCGTGCGGGTCTTGTAAGTGGACCACACGCAAAAATAATTTTTCAAAAATATTTATAGTACCTAATTATTTCTTTATTTCCTGATATTTCTTTCTTTCTTTCCTGATATTTTTTTTTCAAATAATTATTTCTTTATTTCCTGATATATCTTTCATTCTTTCCTGATATTTATTTTTCAAACAATTATTTCTTTATTTCCTTATATTTTCTTTTAGTGGTTCATTCTTTCTTTAAACCATTAAAAAAGTACCGCAATTTTAAAAAAAATACCACATAAATTGTGTTACACAATTTTTTCGCATAAATAGACCATATGACATAAGACACATGAAACATTTTTCCGCCGATAAATAAACCATTACGAAATATTTTCTTTTCCATGTGACAATGACATTTAACATATTTTCACAGAGATAAACAATTACAAAATAAACTATCGTTTTACACTTTTTAGAAAACTGTCTGTCCGCTTCTTGCAAAAGTTGTCTTCATCAATCTTTCGCTCTATGTGTTTCATCTGGTTAGGAAGATCTGTGAATAATGGTACGTCGTCGTATTGGTTGTAATTTGACGCTGTCGGTGACATGGGACCGGGGGTATCGCGGCGGGAGGCTTGGGCGGCCGCAGTCATCCACGTGACCCGTTCCCCCCGGGGGGTCGGGCCCGAGGGTGACGTGGCGGCTCCCCTCTCGGCCTCCCCGCGGGGTCAGGCCGCCCCTGTTTCGGCCCCGAGGGCTGGGGCGCCCCGACCCCCTGTGATCTCGGTGCCTTGTGTGCGGGTTAGGTGAGCACAGCAGAGCTCACCTAACCGCATTTATGGCGGTTCAGACGAGCGCACTACGCTGCATTTAATGCGGTGCAACGCATGCTTATCTGGTCCATGACCGGTCGCGGTAAGTGACCGGTCACAGACCGGTCAGATCGCGGGTTAGGTGGCGACAGGCGGCCTGCAGCACGCCTCGCCCCGTCCCGTCAGAATGATGAGAGCCCCTTGTCTCTCGTCCCTAGCCGGAGCCGGCGTGCCAACTCCCGGAGTTGGTATGTCAGTCCCGGTCAGATCCATTCCAGATTTCGGCGCAGGCGTGGCGAGGAAGTCGCCCGCCATTTAATGAAGTTTGAAGTGGGCGTCCCCCGGATGAGCCGGCTGGCTGTGCAGAGGCGTGCTGCGGCGTCTGTCAGAGGTCGCTTCCGGCAGTAGGATATCCCTAATTGTAAAAGAATGTTTTCTTTCTTAGGCAGCTGGTGGCCCGTGGTAGCCCCTTGCCACATAAAAGGAGGCCCAGGCCTAGGGAAAAGGGGGTTCGGACTCTGGCCAATTTGTTCTAGAGCCTGAGCTCTCTCTCTCTCGCTCTCTGTATTCCTTCACACACACAGATCCTCCAGAACACAGGAGTAGGGTGTTACGCTTTTCAGCGGCCCGAACCTGTCTACATCGCCCGTGTCTACGCGTTTCCTCTCTCGCTGATATCCCTCAGATCAAGGGCTAAGAGTCTCACCTAGCGCCCCCGGCCGAACCGGCAAAGGGGGGCCCGCACGGTCTTCCAGCGAGGAATTCCACCCTTCGTCATCTGGCGCGCCAGGTAGGGGGCGCGCGTGTTTTTCTAAGCCCTCATCCTCTTTCGTGTGCGCCAAGCTTCTCCAGGTCAGCCCTATGGCCGAAGAGGCAGTGGCACGCAGCCCCTCTCCGGGCGCTAGCGGCGATGACGGGGAGCAGAACCCGCGCCACCGGGCTCGCACCCCGCCATCCCCCTCTCGCCGAAGTCTTGGGCGGGGGAAGGCGCTCGAGGAGGTCGAGGGATCCGCGACCTCGCCGCTCGCGGGCGACGGAGGAGGACGGTGAGGCGGGGCGCGTCGCCGCCTCGGCGACGGCGACACGCCCCAGGGCGCGCTCCAGGCTACGGGCGCGCTCTTGCGTCACCCGCCCGTTGTCCCCGATCCAGAGACTCCAGCCCGGCGTTGGCTGAGATGATGTGGCCAACTTGGTCATGACGGCGCAGCAGCGCCTAGGCACCGGCGGGCGGTCCTCCGCCGCCGGGACCTCTGGCGCTGCCGCCACCGGCTCCATGTCGTCGAGGCGAAGGGCACGGCGGACGACGGCCGATACACGTCGTTCGCCCGCGGTTCCCTCGTCAACGCCTCCGACCCAAGAAGATGTGCGTGGGGGGCCGGATGCCCGGCTCGATATCGAGCGCCAGCGCGACGCTCGTCGCGCCGCCCACGCAACGGAGGGCGCCTCCTCGTCTGGAGCGCCGCTTCGATCCGGTCACGGGGGCCGGCCTTCCGTGTCCCCGGTTGGTGGTGCCGGCTGTCGAGCCTTTGTGGCGAGCCTTTGGAATGTCCGTTGGCCCCCAATGTTCCGGCCCACCATCACCGAAAAATATGATGGAAGCATCAACCCCGCTGAGTTTCTCCAGATCTAAACGACTGGGATAGAAGCCGCGGGGGGTGACGACAGGGTCATGGCGAATTTTTTCCCCATGGCCCTGAAGGGCCAGGCGCGGGGTTGGTTGATGAACCTGCCACCTGCGTCGGTTCACTCCTGGGAGGATTTGTGCCAGCAGTTCACTACGAACTTCCAGGGCACATATCCGTGCCCAGGCGAAGAAGCGGACTTGCACACGGTACAGCGGAGGGACGATGAGTCTCTTCGCTCGTACATTCAGCGGTTCTGTCAAGTCCGCAATACCATACCATGCATCCCTGCACATGCGGTGATCTACGCGTTCAGGGGGGGCGTGCGACACAACCGCATGCTCGAGAAGATCGCCTCTAAGGAGCCCCAGACCACCGCGCAGCTTTTTGAGCTCGCGGACCGTGTGGCTCGTAGGGAGGAGGCCTGGACCTGGAACTCCTCCGGCTCTGGCGTGGCAGCTCCGGCCACCCCCAGGTCCGCCGCTCGTTCTGGGTGGCGGGATAGGAGGAAGAAGAGGTCGGCCCTTTCCGACGATGAGGGTCACGTCCTCGCTGTCGAAGGCGCCTCGCGGGCCCCCCGAAAGGGGAGGCCTACGAGCAACAAAAAGAAGGAGGCCGGCGCTCCCGGCAAGGAGCGCCTGGCTGGCAAGTGGTGCACCGTGCACAACACCTCCCTCCACGACCTCGCGGATTGCCGCGCGGTCAAAAGTTTGGCCGAGCGGACGAGGAAGTGGGAGGAGGAGAGGAGGCAGGAGCGCCGTGAGGGCAAGGCCCCAGCGACTCCCACCGGCAACCGGCGAGGCGAGGCCGGACGGAAGGCCCCCACCGAGGACACCGGCGATGGCGACGATGATCTGGGCTTTCAGGAGCCCGAGGCCACCGTTGCCACCGTCGATGGGAGAGCGTGTGCTCACGCTTCTCGCCGGAGCCTCAAGGCCATGAAACGAGAGCTTCTGGCCGCGGCCCCTACCCATGAGGCGACGCGGTAGGCGCGTTGGTCGGAGGTTGCCCTCACCTTCGACCAGATCGACCACCCGCCGTGCGTTGCCCAAGGAGGACGGATCGCGATAGTGGTTTCCCCCACCGTCTGCAATGTGAAGTTGGGGCGCGTCCTCGTAGACGGGGGCGCAGCCCTCAACATCCTTTCCCCCGCGACCTTTGACGCCATCAAGGCCCCGAGGATGGTGCTCCGACCGTCCCAGCCAATCATCGGCGTGACGCCGGGGCACACCTGGCCGCTGGGTCATATCGACCTCCCGGTCACCTTTGGTGGTCCTGCCAACTTCCGCACCGAGCGGGTGGACTTCGATGTGGCGGACCTCAGTCTGCCCTACAACGCGGTCCTGGGAAGGCCCGCGTTGGTGAAGTTCATGGCGGCCGTCCACTACGCCTATCTCCAGATGAAGATGCCGGGCCTCAGTGGCCCCATCACTGTCCATGGCGACCTCAAAGTCGCGCTTGCTTGTATGAAGCACCGCGCGGACCACCTCGCCGCGGTGTCCAAGCCTGTGGGCGGCGACGAGAGGCTCAGCACCTCCATCTCGCCCACCCCGAGGCAGCGGATGGTCACGTTCGACGAGGTCCCGGTCAAAGAGGTTGCCCTGGGCGACGACCTGTCTAAGACCACACAAATCGGTGGTCTTTTGGACGACAAATAGGAAGACGCGCTCGTCTCCTTCCTGCGGGCAAACATCGACGTCTTCGCCTGGAGACCGGCGGACATGCCCGGGGTCCCCAGGGAGGTGATTGAGCACCGTCTCGCCGTGCGGCCGGGCGCGAGGCCGGTCCGGCAGAAAGTACGGCGGCAGGCCCCGGAACGCCAAGCTTTCATCCGCGAGGAGGTGGCGCGGCTTCTGGAGGCCGGATTCATCTGTGAGGTCATCCATCCGGAGTGGCTCGCAAACCCGGTAGTCGTCCCCAAGGCGAACGGCAAGCTTCGGATGTGCATCGACTACACCAACCTCAACAAGGCATGTCCTAAGGACCCTTATCCCCTGCCACGCATAGATCAGATTGTCGACTCCACTGCGGGGTGCGACCTTTTGTGTTTTCTAGATGCATACTCTAGTTATCATCAGATTCGCATGGCTAGGGAGGATGAGGAGAAAACTGCGTTCATTACCCCCGTAGGAACTTATTGTTATACAACTATGCCCTTCGGGTTAAAGAATGCAGGTCCTACTTTTTAGCGTACTACTCGTATTTCTTTGGGTAGTCAGATAGGACGCAACGTTGAGGCCTATGTCGATGACTTGGTTGTGAAGACACGCAACCAAGAGACCTTACTCTCGGATTTAGCGGAAACTTTCGAAAGTCTCCGCTCCGCCCGCATAAAGCTGAACCCCAATAAGTGCGTGTTCGGCGTGCCTGCGGGCAAGCTTCTCGGGTTCTTGATCTCTGCCCGAGGCATTGAGGCCAACCCCGAGAAGATACGAGCTATAGAGCAGATGCGCCCCCCAGCAAGCTTAGGGATGTGCAATGCGTCGCTGGATGCATGGCCGCCTTAAGTCGATTTATATCGAGGCTGGGAGAGAAGGCGCTACCCCTATTTAAGCTCCTCAAACGCTCCGGGCCGTTTACCTGGACGGAGGAGGCTGAGCGGGCCCTCACTCAGTTGAAGGCGTACCTCAGTTCTCCCCCGATCCTGGTCGCCCCGGAGCCAGATGAGCCGTTGCTACTCTACCTGGCGGCAACCCCGTAGGTAGTCAGCGCGGCGTTGGTCGTGGAGCGCGACGAGGACAACCCTCGCTCCGCGCGCCCTCACCCTGTGTCGACTCGACCCGAGAGAGAGCAGGGAGGAGAGGCCCCCGAGCTGAACGGCGGCCTAAGGCCCCCAACGGCCGGAGTTGGCCCTCCGCCTGCTTGTCCGACGGCGCCGGACGCCCCCGACCCCCAGGATGGCCCCGGGGCCACTGCGGGAAGGCCGCGTCTGTCGCCCTTCGACCCCGAGGTCATCGGCACAGAAGCCGAGTGCACCCCGCACGGCCTCTCGGACGAAGAGCGCCCTGGAGATGACGCCCTAGCGAAGAGGGCAGGCCCCGCCGAAAGGTGCAGCGGCCCGTCTACTTCGTTAGTGAGGCCCTCCGGGACGCTAAGACCCGATACCCTCAGGCCCAGAAGATGCTTTACGCAATTCTGATGGCTTCAAGGAAGTTGCGCCACTATTTCCAGGCGCATCGGGTCACGGTGGTCACGTCTTACCCCCTCGGCCAAATCTTGCGCAACCGAGAGGGTACTGGACGGGTGGTGAAATGGGCAATCGAACTCTCTGAATTCGATTTGCGCTTTGAGCCACGCCACGTGATCAAGAGCCAGGCCCTCGCCGACTTTGTGGCGGAGTGGACCCCGGCTCCCGAGCCCGTCTCTGCCCCTAAGGCCAACGCGGGCCCCTCGCAGCTGCCTCACGCCGCCTACTGGGTGATGCAGTTCGACGGCTCCCTGTCTCTTCAGGGTGCCGGCGCAGGGGTCACTTTGACCTCGCCAAGCGGAGACGTCCTCAGATATCTGGTCCGCCTCGATTTTCGGGCGACCAACAATATGGCGGAGTACGAGGGACTCCTTGCGGGACTCAGAGTGGCGGCTGGAATGGGGATCCGCCACCTCCTGGTTTTAGGCGATTCCCAGTTGGTCGTCAACCAGGTCTGTAAGGAGTACCGGTGCTCTGACCCGTAGATGGACGCCTACGTCCGCGAGGTGCGGCGTATGGAGCGCCATTTCGACGGGATAGAGCTTCTGCACGTGCCCAGGCGGGATAACGCGGTCGCCGACGAGCTCTCAAGGCTCGCTTCTTCGCGAGCCCAGACCCCACCGGGCGCCTTTGAAGAAAGGCTTGCCCAGCCGTCGGCGCGGCCCGACCCCCTATGGGAGACTGACGCGCCTGAACGGCCCCCGAGGCCCGTCGGAGTCCAGGCCTCGGGACCCGAGGGGAGCGCTCCCAGCTCCCCTAGATTGATTGCTTGGATGGCTGAGATCCAGGCGTACCTCACAGATAAGACTCTACCCGAGGATCGCGAAGGGAGTGAACGCGTCCATCGCATCTCCAAGCGCTACGTGCTGGTGGAAGGGACCCTCTACCGGCGTGGGGCTAACGGAGTCCTCATGAAGTGCATCCCTCGGGAACAAGGCGTCGAGCTTCTCGCCGATGTCCATGAAGGCGAGTGCGGAGCCCACTCCGCCTCGCGCACCTTGGTTGGCAAGGCCTTTCGCCAGGGTTTCTATTGGCCGACGGCTCTCCACGATGCGGTTGACCTGGTCCGACGATGCAGGGCGTGCCAGTTTCACGCCAAGCAAACGCACCAGCCGGCCCAGGCCCTGCAAACCATACCTCTTTCATGGCCGTTTGCTGTCTGGGGGCTGGACATCCTGGGTCCCTTCAGGAGGGCCCCGGCGGGTTCGAGTATCTGTATGTCGCGGTCGACAAGTTCACTAAGTGGCCCGAGGCTTATCCGGTCATCAAGATCGATAAGCACTCGGCGCTAAAATTTATCAAGGGCATCACTGCTCAGTTCGGGGTGCCTAACCGTATCATTACGGATAACGGCACCCAGTTCACTAGTGAGCTCTTCGGCGACTACTGCGAAGACATGGGCATCAAGCTCTGCTTCGCCTCACCCGCCCACCCCAGAAGCAACGGCCAGGTGAAGCGCGCTAATGCGGAAATCCTCAAGGGCCTCAAAACGAAGACCTTCAACATCCTCAAGAAGCACGGCGACTCGTGGATCAAGGAGCTGCCAGCGGTGCTCTGGGCGAACCGAACCACGCCAAGCCGAGCAACCGGGGAAACGCCTTTCTTCCTCGTCTACGGCGCGGAGGCGGTCCTCCCATCTGAGCTCACCCTGAGGTCCCCTCGGGCCACCATGTATTGCGAGGCTGATCAAGATCAGCTTCGCCGAGACGACCTCGACTACCTAAAAGAGCGAAGGCGGCGCGCGGCTCTCCGAGCCGCGCGCTACCAGCAGAGCCTGCGGCGCTACCATCAGCGCCACATCCGGGCCCGATCACTCTGCGTCGACGACCTCATCCTACGCCGCGTCCAAATGCGTGCTGGACTAAGCAAACTCTCACCAATGTGGGAGGGTCCGTATCGAGTGATCGGCGTCCCCCGGCTGGGCTCGGTTCGATTGGCCACGGGCGACGGCACAGAGCTGCCTAACCCGTGGAACATCGAGCATCTTCGCCGATTCTACCCATAAGGGGTCGGGTGTCATGTCTCGGGCTCGGGCCAACCCCGCACCCTCCACGGCCGTGCCGGGTTGGCCGGGGGCTACCACATGCATATACTTGTTTATTTCTTTTCTAGCATTTCAATAAAAAGCTTTTTCGATTTCTTAAGGACTGTGTCTGTGTTGTCGCTTCCTTTTGAAAAGTCTTGGCTGGAATAGGTCCGTTCGTGCTCGGCCTCGCCCTTGGTGACCCGGGTCGTCTAAAATCGCCAAACAGGGCCCAGAACCGAGCCGCGCCCCGGGGCGCGGTGAACTCCGGGGGGGAATCGGCAAAGGCCCACAATCGGGTCTCCCTAACCCTCGGTCACCGCGCTCCCGGCCTGGCCAGTCTCGACATGTGGATCTCCCCAGGCACTAGCTCCGACCCGCGCCGCTTGAGGCTGGGGCCCGGGCACGAGCCTTCGTTCAAGCCAAGACACAGAAGGACCGCGGCACAGACCATCCTTATTTCATACACATAGCAAATGTAACTGACATGGAAATTAAAATTCTATTTGATTGCAGATGAAACCAGTCTGTACAAGCAGGGGCTCGAAGGCCTCGGAAGAAGGAAAAATTATTAAGATTGGCGGGGGCCTGGGGGCTCACTCCGACGCGCCCGGGTCGCCGGCCTCGCCGTCGCTGTCGCCCGCACCGTCGTCGCCGTCCTCCTCCTCGTCGGAGTCGAGGGCGAACACGAGCCGAGGGGCCGTCCCCTCGAAGCTGTGGACGATGTGGTCGGCGGCGTCCCGGACTTGTGCGCGTGCGCCGTCCTCAGCCCCGGGAGGGAACTCTTCCAGCGCTGTCCACGGGGAGAAGTCGGGGTCCCTGGCCTGGTAGCTCGCCAGTACGAGCTCCACCGCTCCCCGGGCAAGGTCCCTTGAGGATGACTTGATCATCTCCTCGAGCTCCTCGGGGAGCCTTTCAAGGGCCCCGGCCATCTCCGAGAGGCGCTGGGCGAGGCCCCCCTGGTTGGCGACATACTTCGCGTACCGCCCGCCCCATATGCCCGCCTGCCGCCCAGCGCGGTCGAGGCGGGAGACGGCGTCCCGAAGCATGCCGGGCCCTACCTCGCCCGCCAGCCGGAGGGCCTCAACTTCCCCGGCGGACGGTGTGCTCGGCGGCTGCGAGGCGGTCGGTTAGATCGTCGCGGCCCGCGGCCGCCCCGCTGCTGTGCGCTCTCGCGTCCATCTCCTTCGCCCGCGCCTCGAGCTCAGTATCCCGCTGGTCCAGCGCGGTCCTCTCGGCGCGGGCGCTCTCCAGATTACGGCGCCCCTGCTCCTCCCGCGCCGCCTCGTGGAGGAACAGGCTGTCCGCCAGCCGTCACGCCGCGGCCTCCGCCTCCTCGAGAGCTCGCCCCCACTCGGCGAGCGCGTCTTCGTGGAGGCGGAGTGCGGACTCTTCTTCGACAGAGGCGGCCTCGTGCGCTGCCAGCGTTGCCTCCCAAACGGCGACGGCGGCCTCGCGGTCCGCCAGAGCAGCCTCCTTCGCGTCCAGGGCGCGGGCGCGCTCCTCCAGCGCCTCCAGCTCCCGGGCGCGGACGTCGAGGGCTTTGGCCCACTGGCACACGGCGGCCTCCTGCGTGAGCAAGCGCGAGGCCCGCCCCCGAAGGCGGTGAGCCGCTCCTCCAGCGCCATGGCGCGGGCCTCAAGGGCCTCCTCGCGCTGGCGGGTCGCCGCCTCGCTCTCCGCCGCTCGCCGTTCCCGGGCAGCGGCGGCGTCAAGAACCCCCGGGCGGCGTCGAGCTTCCCCTCTAGCTCCACCACCCGGCTCCCGTATTGGAGGCGGAGGTCGTCCCGCGCCTCGTCGAGCACGGCGGTGGCGATAAGGGCGGTCTCCCGCTCCTCCTCCACCTCCCTGGCGATCTCTGCCAGGTTCCTACGACGGGCCTCGAGCTGCGAGGCGTGCCGGCGTTGTGCCTTGCGGCCCGCCTCCACCATGGCCTCCACCGAGCGCCGCCCCTCCTCGACGCGCGCCCACGCCGCGTCGATCTCCGCCCGCTCCGCCTGCAGGGCCTCCATCTGGGCGCTTAGCCCGTCCAGCACCGTGCTTTCGCGGTGGCCAGGGCCTACAGGAGGGGCTTCGCGCTCAGCGGGGCGGCGAAAGGCAGTGGGGAGGGCCACCTCTGCGTTGGTGCCCCGCGGCTCGGCCCGCCGATCGGCGCGCTGGTCTCGGGGGCGACCCCCGAAGCCGGCTCGTCCGGAGCGTCACCCGGGGCGTCGGGCTCGAGGTGCGCCCCTTCGGCCTCGTCGTGGGCGGTCTCGGGGGTCGTTATTGCCTCGGGCAGAGTCGGGTCGGGGGCTTGGGAGGCGGCCTCGCGCGCGCGCGCCGCCTCTGCCTCCCGGGCGGTCTCCCCGGCCCGGCAAACCCTGGCCTCCTCCCGAGCGGCCTCCTCGGCCTAGCGAACCCGGGCGGCCTCCTGGGCAGCCTCCTCGGCTTCCCGGAGGCGGCCCGCAGCCTCCTGCCGGTCAGCCTCCCGCCTCAGGGCCTCTGCGGTCGCCGTCTCCTCGGCCTCGGACCGGCCGGACTTGGAATGGCACGTGGGGCGCGACGGGATCTCGCTGAGGCAGAAGAAAAACCAGAGACAGAAAAGGGGTGAGTGAAAACTTGCCTTGGGAGATGGGAGTAAGAATACGGCCGCTGTGGGTGCGGGGTCGAACCTGCGGGGGGGGTCGGCTGAACAACCACTTCGGGGGCGCGATGAGGCTCCCCCGGCACGGCTCGGTCTCCCCCATTTTGCGGAGCCGTTTCTTCTTCCGCTCCCCCTCGGGCTGCAGCGTCGGTGCGGCGCCCTCCGGGCGCCTGCTGCTGACACGCACCGCCCCGCCCCCTCGGGGAGGAGATGGAGGAGGGGTACCCTCCTGCTTCCTCTTCCCCTTGGCGTCGGCAGGACGGCTGCCCCCCGGGCCCCCGCCGCAGGACCCAGAAGCATGGCCCCCT